>CM035108.1:58417298-59017298 GCA_020205505.1 Panax japonicus | reverse complement strand
TAAAATTAGAACCGTTGAGCTAGAATAGCTAAGATTTATTTAAATTTACTTTTCTTTCTAATTTTTTTATAAATATTAAGCAACCACATAACCCTAGGTCTGTATCTAGAAGGAACGAGAATATTGGCTACGCGCAGGCAGGGATTTAACTGATGAATCCTTTGTTTTGCGTCGTTTAGATTAAATATCCGTTTTATTTCAGTATCCGCGTTATGCAGGCTATTCATATGATATTATGTGAGCCTAGGAGCCATATATGAGATCTGAGATCTAGCTGACAGATCTAGATCTGGTTCCCATGATGGATCTTTTCAGTTGTACAGCTAGCTTATAAATCATATTTATGGTGCTCGGGTCACTTCGATGGCTTTCATGCCCATAAAGAGCTCGACACTTATATGTATTTTATTTTGTCGAAGATCTCGAGAAGTAAAATCAAAACAAGCCGAATACGGAATAAAATAGAAATATCAAATGCCTTAATTACTATATGAGCATAAGAGTTTGAAAATCTGTTTTCAAAACATTATTTCTGTATATTTTGTTTAAAATTAAACTTTTATACAAGTCAAACTCTTTGTATATAGATGAAAACGAGGCATAGCACTACTTTTAAATAATGCACTTAGGCCCAATTAACTGCACACACATACACACTTCAAATAAATAAGGAATTGAAAAGACACGGTAACCGTGTTTTCACGAAAGTCGAGGGGTGCCTAACACCTTCCCCCGCTTAATCAAGCCCCCGAACTCTATGAATCTCAGTTTTCAAGGCTTGTTAAACAGAGTCCAATAATTGGGTGTTTTTGCAAAACTTTCAAACTCGCTTGAGTTGCTACAACCATTTCACTACTACCAACTGGCGACTCTTAATTTTCAAATCGTCGACATTTTGTGTCAAAATCTTTTCAAACTCACCCTTTCAAATGAAATTCAACACAGAAAACATAAAGGGTACGTAGAAAGACTAAAAGAAGAATTTAAAAAAAAGAAAATTTTTCCTGACGTGGACACTATCTACAATCATAATTTAATTATAGTAATTTAATTATAGTTATATACTTAATTTAAATTATGTTTATTTTTTACATTATATAATTTAACGAGTGGAGTTTAAACAAATCGACCATAAGCACAATCAAAATTTAACGATAATTATATACTTCATTTTAATTATGTTTACTTTTCCATTACATAATTTAACTACTCGAGTT
The DNA here is from genome assembly GCA_020205505.1 of Panax japonicus. Classification (NCBI taxonomy): domain Eukaryota; kingdom Viridiplantae; phylum Streptophyta; class Magnoliopsida; order Apiales; family Araliaceae; genus Panax; species Panax japonicus. The sequence continues at coordinate 59,016,081 of CM035108.1, read as the reverse complement.
TAAATGAGCGGAGCTCGACTCGAGTCTAAATAAATTGGACTGAATCGAACATTCACACTGTTTGAGTTTGACTCATTTAATTAAACGGGTTAAAAAAAATTGAGTTCGGCTCGTTAACAAGCTCGAATTGAGATCGACCAGACTTAATTGAGTCGAGCAAGGTTGGACTAGCGGACAACCCAATTCATTTGCTGCGTACTAATGTGAAACTTAACATTTCTTTGTTGCCAAATCTTATACACAATACAATGATTGCCAAATAAATTCCAAGAGTGAGTGATATTGCATAAAATTATATTCTCTGCGTCCTCAAAAGGATTAACAAAATACGAATTTTATAAATATTAAAAAAATAAAAATAAAGAAAAGAGAATAAATAATGTATCAAATTTATCTTTAGTAGTCCCACGAGATTTATAAAGTGATGAGTAATTATATTTTTTTATACTTATGGACTCCACTAAATGACATAATTACATTCATTCTATGTACTTTAGCTCTACCTTTTAAGAATAAAAATAATTGTACCTTTATTCATTCTTTTGAGCACGGATGAAGTATTAAGGTGTGCCAAACAAAACGGTAAATACAGTAAATTACAGAAACCGACAGCATGGTTCGATACAATCGGTTCAGTATTTTTATATCTCAATTCGGTACCGGTAAAAAAATCAATATATACCAATGATACGGTACCAATACATATTTTTTTTAGCCGATATTTACCGTACCGAACCGACCGTATACCTTTAAATTTATTTATTATATAGAATACATATTTTATATAGGATATTAGTACTACTTTATAATTAATTACTTTAATACTATTAAATAATGATTTTATAATATACATTATTTATTATTAATATGTACTACTTTATAATTAATTACTTTAATACTATTAAATAATGATTTTATAATATACATTATTTAATATTAGTATTATTAATGTACATATTTTGTTTATATTACTTAATAATATACGGTATATGTTTTAACTTTAAGTCTAATTTAGAGTATAAGCTTGTGTGTAGTAGGTGGTAATTGGCCAATTTTATTCACTCAATTGTTGTAATCCAGTAACCAATTGGCAGTAGGAAATATGTTGGTTTCTTAGTTATTTATTATCATGTGTAATAGACATGTTATAGGTTAACTAATATCTCTATTTTACTTGAAAATTATAATACTTTACTTTTGCTAATTGTTCGTTTTATTTATTCTTACTATTGGATTATGAAATTTTATACTCATATTGGATAATAATAAATATAATATAAGCATAACAATTAAATTGAAATAAAGTAATGAAAATTTTGAATGATTTATAAGAAATAAATGTAAAACCGGTATTTATTGATACCATCCTTGTACCGAACCAATATATATGGTACTGAATATCGATATTTTGGTGCCAGTATCAATATTTATTTATGAAAAAAATCAATAACCGAATTAGAAGGTAACAATCGATTCGCTACGGTTTTATACCGTTGCACATCCTTAGGGAGTATAAGTTATCGAATACAAATAATGTCATTTTGTGTACTTGTATAAAACCCTTATGGATTCGTTTATCATGAAGTTAACTTTATGATAAGTTGATCAATTAACCAATACAATGCTGACACACAGAGAAAGATCACCTCTCGACCTGTTTGTCGATATTGTATTAATCAATTAATCAAAATTGATTTCATATTAATCACTCTCAAAATATATTCTATGTTGTGTATAAACGAATATATTTTTTATAATTCTTTGAAATAATGTTATTTTAGGAGATAATTTACGCACAAATATCAAATATTAGGTGCCTCTCGCTTCATGTATCACATTATATATTACTCCCTCCGTCCCAAATTAACTGCTCAGTTTTGACTTTTTAAAGTCAAATTGACCATTTTTAAAACTAATCTTTTTACTATTTTTGCTAAAATATAGGTGAAGAGATTATAACCAAAAGAAAGTATATACAATTTATTACTAATCCTAATTTTTATAATTTTAGAAATATATTTATATATGCTTAATTATTAATTCTAAAAATAGTCAATTTTACTTAAAAAAGTCAAAACTGAGCAGTTAATTTGGGACGGAGGGAGTAATTTTTTTAAAACCCTATTTTTTAACTTAGATAGTGATACTGTGATATTAGTCATGGATCACGAAAGTCAACCCTCATTCATTACGTCACCCGTAAATTTACAAATATCTAAAATTAATTTTTCAAAAATCATTAATGATCTTAAAATTTAAAATTAAGGGAGTACAATATTTATAGAAATTCCATAAATTTAAATTTTTTATTAAGACAGTTTTTTAATGATTTTAATTTATATTTTCTTTTTATTGATTGTTAAAAAATGATAAGAGACCAATAAAATTTTATCAAATAATACTACTATTATTACATAAAAAAAGTCACATAATACTCACAGTCTCATATATACACACATGCATATTGCAGACCCCACATATCAGACGGGGCCCACAGTATGCGTATATGTGTATGTGAATATTATGTGATCCTTTTTTATGTGATAATAATATTTCTCCTTGCAAAGGATCCACGTGGCGCACATGCAGCCCCACTACATTGTTTTTTTTGGGTCCTACTTTATCCATTATTTTCACTAATGTCGGCTTTTGATCTACACTTTACTTTCTTCTGTAATGGGTGCCGATCTTCTGAGATTGTTTCACCTGGAAAATATTTTAAGAGTATTATATTCTTCCTCTTGTATTTAAGAATATTCAAGTTTACTACTAATATTTATGATTTTCTTAAAATAAATAAAAAATAAGAAGAATTGATAAATTTACTATTTCTCATTGGCTTTTGGTAATTTTTTATTTTTATTTTTATTTATTTTTTCTTTTTAAGTGGAAAGAAAATTATATTAGTACATCATACACATAATGCACATATAAATAATTCGTCATCTACTGCCGCCATTTATAGAATTAATTATTAATATATTTTTATATTCAAAATTAATTTTTTTTTGTGAGAAAACCTATCAATTAGTAATACAGTTTTAAAATAATTACGATATCAATTAATGCTTATTTTAATTTTGAGTTTTAAAAAATATATTAAATTGAGGTCAAGAAATTAAAATTAGTCTTATACTTTGGTCTTGGAATAGAGGAGTACTAATAAGTCTAATATTGTGTTAAGATTAAAATTTAATTAATTCTAAATTTATTACAAAAAATGTCATAAGAAATAGTTTGTACTCCCTCTCTCCCTTAATAAATTAGTATCGTTTTAAAATTGTGCATAAAAATTAAAAAAAATAATTATATAGAATTAATTATAATATTAATTATTTATAATACTCTTAAGTTTCCATACTTATCTCATGGAATACTCTCTTTTACATGTAATATTTTATCAGGAAGGTTAATTTTAAAAAGATTATAATTAATTCTCTTAGATTAAATAATATAAAATGACATATAATTAAGGAAAAATAAAATTATGTAAAATCACATATATTATATAAAGGTACGTAGAGAGAGTATTTTCTAATAAATTACAAAATAAATAGAATTCTCATTTTTAAGGGTTTTTTAATATGTACTCGTTAAGCACGAAATTCAAAAGATGTGGTTCACTGAAATATAATAATTTTTAAATACATAAAATAATATTTTAGTGTAATACTACTGGCAAATACTACAAGACTTAGGCAGCAAGAGAAGGACGTGGTTGTGGGTCGGGAAACTTCCACTGACAGGTGCCTAAACACCCGGTAGCCTGAGCGCCACGTTATCACCGTTTAATATTTACTTAATGTAAAGGAAATATCTGGTGCCCTAAACTCCCGGTAGCCTCAGGGCCACGTAATATTTACTTAATGTAAAGGAAATATCTATCGCCACGTAATCACTATTTAATATTTACTTAATGTAAAGGAGACACGTAGAGAAGGCTATAAATATCTCTACAAGCTCCGGCTTAACAAGATTTCTCAAAAACAATTACAGCTTTTCTCCCAAAAAAATCTCGCAAAGAAAAACTCCTACACCGGATAAATTAAATTGATAAACCCTAGATTTCTTAACAACAACGCAATCGAGGAACGAAGAGAGGAGGGACTGGCAATCGTCGATTTGGAACGAACACAGGAGGGCTTGTTTTTCAAGGCGCATGATGTCGAATATCATTCAGAGGTATTTTGATTTTGAATCTCTTATGTCTGTGATTATGTGTTGATGTTTTCGTGTAGTTGTTTCTTCAATTTCTGGATACAATATAATATGATCTACCTCAAATTTCTCGTGCTCATGGAGGCTCGAGTGTAGATTGACTGTGATTTTTGGGGTTTTGGGGTTTGGGACTTAGGGTTTTGTATTTGATTATTATGATTCCCCAATGTTTTATTTGAACAAGGACCAGTTGTTGGGGGATTTTGATATGTTGCCTTAAGATTTATGGTATGCATGATTATATTTATAACCCAGTTTCCGTGTTATAATTTTGATTTGAAATTAGTGGTGGGTGCTGTTGAAATACTGTTCAGGACCGAACAATTAGGGAAATGTTAAAATTATTGAACCTTATACCTCTTGGGTAGTTATGGTTAAAATGGTTGGGTGTTTGCTTATTATCTATCTTCTTTGAAGGGTAAAAAGTCCATGTTATGTGTTTTATATGCAATGCCTCTCTAGCAGTGGTTGAGTACTTGAGCCGTTATCTAAGTTTTGTGTATAGAGAACACATGGATGTCTTGCCTTTGTTTATTGTGCTAAAAGGGAGTTCGTATTGCTTTGCAGAAATTGTATGACGGGTCTTCTTGATCAAGCTTCTAATATGGCTTCCCTGTCCATGGATTACTCAAGAAAGAGGAAGTTACGGAGCAGAGCAGAAGGATCCAAAAGTGTAGCGGAGACGCTTGCTATGTGGAAGGATTACAATGACAGACTTGATTCTTTGGATGGAAAAGGTGAACTCACGCGTAAAGCTCCTGCCAAGGGATCTAAAAAAGGATGTATGAAAGGTAAAGGTGGACCCGAGAACTCGCATTGCAACTATAGAGGTGTAAGGCAGAGGACATGGGGCAAATGGGTTGCTGAAATTCGGGAGCCACACAGGGGTAATAGGCTTTGGCTAGGTACATTTGGGAATGCTCTGGATGCTGCTCTTGCCTATGATGATGCTGCAAGAGCAATGTTTGGCCCTTGTGCACGACTCAATCTTCCGGATTCTAGCTCATGCAAGGAATCTTCAAATGGATGTTCAGTCCTGAGTCCATGTTGTGATTCAACTACATCTTCTACCCACTCTGAGGTCTGTGGCAATTTGGATCCGATGGCAAAGTTTGATGCTTCTGAGACTAAAAACAAGGATGGGAAAGGTGAATCAGCTATAGATGGTGGTTGGACTCTTAAAATTCAGGAAGCAACTGTGCAAATGCGTGAAATGAAGGATGAACCGATGGAGGTGAAGAAGGAATACATGGGTAACAATGATGGTGTTAAACTCAACCTGGAGCAGGATATCTTGCAAGAGTTTTCACGAGATGAAATGTTTGTCGTAGAGGAGCTTCTGCAAGGTTTAGATTTCAATCCGCTTCCGATTCATGAAACTAGGAGTGGTTGGGGCCATGAAGTTGGTCATCTTGGGCAAGCTATGCAAAACAATGTGCAGTTTGGGAACCCATCGAATTTATTTCACCAGTTGCAGAATCCGAATGCTACTATTGTTGAAAGTTCGCACCGTATGGAGAATGGACTGGAGGGACTTGATACTGGTTTTGAATTTTTAAAGCCAGGCAGGCAAGAGGATTGTTATTTATCATTGGATGAGCTGCTTGAGATGGACTCGTATTTGGGGCTTTGAAGTAGGCAAATCATATATAGACAAATATGGTGATGAAAGCAGGAGTTTTTGTGGTCTCTTTAGTTTGGTGATTAGCAGTTGGCATCTGATGAATTATGCCCTATGGACTTGTGACTCCTTTGTGTTTCATTTTATTTACTGGAGCTACTTACTTTGATAAGTTAAATTGAAGATTTTTGTTAGAGACAATCCAGTATATAGTGGTTATTTCACTAGCAGTTGCTGTCTTGTGGTTCAAGGGTATTTTTTTTGTATATATAACAGATCAAAAGTGGTGTTAACTTTTTTGTATAGAGTTCTAAAGAAGAGAAATAAGAAAGGGCAATAAGTTTTGAATTAACTTATCCTCATAATAATGTGGGTTCTTTGACCTTTTTTGTAGTTCTTATTCCCATTATACGTGTAGTTCTCAACTAGCTTTGGCTAGGAAAATATTTTCTTTAAAATTCTTCTAGACTTGTTTCAGTTAATTGTTATTACTGGGCATCACCTGATGCTTAAAACAAATAAAATTTTGATAATGACAAATAATATTTATTTGTTAATGTAATGATGATTTAAAAATTAGTTGTGCAATTAATAATAATACTAGTAATACTTAATGCATATAGGGAGACTTTTATTTTTGGACATATTAATTACTAATAAAATTTTGCACCACTAAATGTAAATGATGTGTTTCAATTCCAAATTATAAACTGTAGTTTAGAGTTTTTGGTACAACAAAAGTGATCATGTGTTGCGGTTGCAAATTATAAAGTGCATTTTGGAGTTTTTGGTACAACAAAAGTGCTTTTAATAATACAAAAATTTTGGGGTTACAAGGGAAGTTAAAATTTCGTAGTTTTGATATTAAGTTCAGATTTAAATCTAAAAAAGCTTATTAATTCTTTTATAAATTTCTTACAAAAAGTTTTTTTTATCTAAATACACCAATTAAGTCCTAAACCTAAATAATAATCACTAATCACTAACTATACATTTCATATAAAAACTATAATTAATTTTATAATCAATTAATCAATTCAATACTCAAATCGTCAAACAGAAAGCGATCACCAATGTTATATATACAAAAAAAATTAACCGAACCGAATTACCGAACCGAACCGAAATAATTTAACCGATTTTTTTTGATAATTCGGTTATTTTCACTATTTCGGTTATAACCGATTTATTTTACGGTTTTCGGGTAGCTTTTACGGGTATTACTTTTGGGTCATTCGGTTAAACCGAATAACCGAACAACACTTTACTAAATTGAATTCTTTTCTCAGCGTCTCAGTCTCTCAGATTCTCACTCTCTCAACTCTCAAGTGTCAGCCGGCCATTTAATTACTACTGCAGTGCTCGGTCCTTCACTCCTTCTCCACTCCAGTTCTCCTTCTCGTCCTTGCTCAGTTACTCTATACCTTAGACTCGAACTCTCAGAAGTCAGACCTTAGTACTCTCTTTGTCTCTCAGTCCTCACCTCAGATCAGATCTCTGATCTCTCTCATCTCAAGACTCAAGTCTCGACTGCCTCGTTGTCTTCTCGAACTCTCAGTCTCAGAGTCTCAGATCTGAGATCTCTTAAGCCAATTGTCGAATTCTCAAACTCTCGGCGCCGGCGACCCTTCATCGTTCATCGCAAACTCTCGGATCTCGGCGCCGGCGACAGCTTTCCATTTGTTAAGGTAATTGTGTCTGTGCATGTGTAATTTCTGAGGTTTTGAAAAGAAATTAGGAAAAAGTTGATACTCTGTTTTTGTTCCTTAATTTCTCAGGAAAAAGTTAATACTATGTCTTTGTTCCTTAATTTCTCAGGAAAAAATTGATACTCCAGTAGTTGCTGAATAGCGACGTGATGATTGTGTATTTTATTTGTACATATAGTTTTCTTCTTATCTGTTTTCATGCTTGAGAATTGAGATTGATGAGTGAGGATTACTGAAATTTGAGTCATTTTGATCTGAACTAGGCTGCCGCCTCATACATGATACAACAGAGGTTTTGCCCCATTGGTGTGTGTTTTTTTTCTTGCTCTAATTTCAATTCTTTATTGCTCTAATTTCTTTCTTCCACAGAAACTTTTCCAATTGAATCTACATGAAGAATGACAGCTGAACACTTGAGTACATTACTGAAACCTGCAAGAAAGAAAAAATCCAATAGTTCAAAACATAACCTTTTTGGGTATATAAAGCAAAGAGGAAGTAAATCATTAAAACAACAAAAATAATAGTATAATATAATATAAAAACCCACTGTACATAATGAAGAAGCTAAAATGGTTATCCAAATTGCACATTGACTGTTGTAACTGATGTAGTTTCTTTCTTTTTATTCATTGCAGTTTGGAAGTTGGCTCAGTTGTCTCATGCTCATTGGCTGTTGTTGCAGTTTGGAAGTTTGCTGTTGAGTGTCTCAGTCAGTCAGTTGGTGTTGGATCATTCATGTTTTTGTAATTTGTCTTGTTGGATCATTTCTGTTTTTGTTATTGCTGTTGGTATTGTCTCAGTTGGTGTTGGTCCTGTTGGTGACTTGGTGTCTCATACTCTCATTCATGTTTTTGTTATTACTCTTAGTGTTGGTCTGTTGGATCAGTTGGTGACTTGGTGTTGTCTCAATTGTCTCAAGACTCTCAGTTGGTGTTGTCCTGTTAGATCTTTTGGATGTCTTGTTGAATGTTGAATTGTTGATTGCTGTTGATTCAGATTATGTTGTTTTTTTATTGATGTTGGATCATTCATGTAATCATGTTGTGCACGGTTAAGCTAAGCAAAGTAAGAGTAAACTGTTAAATTCGGTTATTAACCGAATAACCGAATAATTAGTTCGGTTATTCGGTTATTCGGTTATTCGGTTATCGTGTAATTCGGGTAGTTGTTCGGATACTCAAAATAGTGCAAATTCGGTTTTCGGTTATAACCGAAATGTGTGTTCGGTTCGGTTATTAACCGAATGCTCACCCCTACTTGACATGCAGACTCTCCATATTCTCCATATTTATGAAGCACAATGATTATTGCTGCAAAGGCTGAAAATAATGAACCTTGTGAGTAGACCTAGAAAACGGGCACAAAGTCCGCGGTCCGGGCTGGCTCAACTGTCAAAAAGTGGGCTTTAGGCCATATTTTTTGTCCCACAAAAATTTGAATATTTTTTGTCTGGCCCATTGAAAGCCTGACCCGTTCAATTTAAATTCAAAAAATATCAAAAAATAAGCATAAAACACCTTCGACCCGCCCATAAAAAACCAAACTTTGGACTTATATTTTTTGATCCGCCAAAACTCAGACAGTTTTGACCTGGTCCTTTAGAGGTCCGACCATGGCCCGACCCATTTAATAGTTGTACTTGTGACCATGACAAGCCAACTGACCAAAGCAAAATTAATTTTCTGACTCACAACAAAGACAAAAACATCAGCTCACAGCTTAGGTCAGGTCTTACCAAGGACTAACACCGTGCGTGCTGTGCAAATCAGCTGTACCCGTTCAAAAGTCACTACAGCCTCTTGCCCTAAAATCAGCGGCCAACATTGATCACTCGGGGTACTTGGCCCACCTGAATATCACAGCCTAGCCGTTTGTTCGTAAACAGCCTTAGCATGATCCATATATACTCATTTAGCCCGTAAAAGGTAAAACAAACTAAGCTAGCTCGGCTCTATTTGGCTATAGTCAACTCTCCTATTCCTTGCTAAAAGTTCTACTATATTAGAGCATCCCGAACACTAGAAACAAAAAAAAAACACTCTTCAAATTAAAGTATATTGAATTATGTAATAATTTGAGGAGAGCTGAATACTACTTTTGTCTCTCTAAATTTCTACTCACTCTTAAAGTCATCTCTAAAATTTATTTTTTATCGATTATGTCCTTAAAATAATAGTTTTTGATATTTATCTCCATCCCGATTCGACTCCAACCCAACCCATTTTTAACTAAATTTTAACCCAACCCGACCGAGTTTGACCCAACATAAATTTTTAATATTTTAAAATAAAATAATTGTTTTTACTATTTTCAAATAAAATAGTTATTTTAAAAAGAAAATATTATTTGTAAAACAATAATTATATTTAATATTTGAAAATAATAATTCTTTTTAATATTTTTAAATAAAATATTATTTTTAAAATAATTAATATTTTTTATATTTAAAAAAATATTGTGAGACCCCAAATTTTATGAATAAAGATTTAAATTTCATGAAATATTTTTTTTCAAAATTATGGTGTGGATTTGAGATAATGTTATAGCTGTGGGTAATATTTATAAATTTTAAAAAACATGCAAGTTGTTGTATAATATTCGTTTGGTCGGTGAATATTCTTTTTACCGGGGAATATCCGTACGACGGCACAATTGTTGGAGGACCCCACAACGGAATTATTGTAGGATTGAGAAAACGACAAAAATATTTTTATGAAAATAACGGCGGAAGTTTTACTGTTAATTGTTGAAACACCCAGTGTTAAAAGTACAGTAATACGCGTGGTTGCATAGTAGCACATGGTATTGATTATTGATGTTTACGTGAGAAGTCACTCAATTTTGTTCAATTATTACTACAGTAATTGTTGCATAATATCTCACATTATTTGATTCAATTATTGTCGATATTTTATATATTATTAAATCAATAAATGAGATAACAAAGTTATTAATATTAATATTTGCAATATTAACGATGTCTAGAAGTTCTGCCAATGAGAGGTTTGGTCACCTAATTGCGCGCCAATAGGGAGAAATCCTTATTGGAAAGCTCCCTCTTTCCTGGTAACGACCTGGTCGATTAATATTGTGAATTATAATAATGATAATAAATGTTGTTAAATATATTGAGGTGTCTTTTTATGAAGTCACGGAAGTTTATATATGTTTATCATATATATAATTTTTGTTTTATTAGTATTATTAATGTAATAAAACAGAAAAGCTTTTTATATAAAACAGAATACTTTTATAAAATTATTTGTTTTATTAGACTATAAATAAAATATATTATATTCTATTCTGCATAGTATTTTGCATAGTAAAATCTTTTTATATAAAACAGAATACTTTTATAAAGTTATTTATCTTATTAGACAATAATTAGAATATATTATATTTTATTATGCATGGTGCCTGTATAGTATTTGTATAGTAAAATCTTTTTATATAAAATAGAATACTTTTATAAAGTTGTTTGTTTTATTAGACAATAATTAGAATATATTATATTTTATTATGCATAGTGTTTGCATGGTGCCTGTATAGTGTTTGCATAGTAAAATCTTTTTATATAAAACAGAATACTTTTATAAAGTTATTTATTTTATTAGACAATAAATAGAATATATTATATTTTATTATGGATAGTGCCTGCATAGTGTTTGCATAATAAAATCTTTTTATATAAAACAGAATACTTTTATAAAGTTATTTATTTTATTAGACTTATAAATAGAATATATTATATTTTATTTAAAAGATTTTTTATTAGAATAATTTATTAATATTGTATAGTAAATCAATCTGGACCGTACATGAATTAGTTATTATTCAGTTCATTCTCCTATAAATAGAAGTTCATTCCTTCATTATTTCTTACGAATTCACTAAAACTCTAGAGAAAGAAACTATAGAGGGAAAAAAGAAAAGTATTATGCTACCTCACTTTTCCAATATCCAGTTTCTTCTGAGGTAAGAGATATTATTTCTTTCGTATTCATGAAGAGAACTTCTGTTATTTTATTCTTTATTATTTTGTTGGAATAACCTGTATACGCGGGCTACCCTATACTTGGTAAAATTCTTCTGTTATTCCATTCTTTATTATTATGTTAGAATAAACTGTATATGCGAAGTACCGCATACATGGTGAAATTCTTCTGTTATTCCATTCTTTATTATTCTGTTGAAATATCTTGTCGGTGAGTATTAAGCTTGACCTGATTCCATTAATTATTATTCTGTTGGAATAACCTGTCTGTGTGGTCTATCGCATGCATGGTGATTTCTGTTGTTATTTCATTCTTTATTATTCTGTTGGAATATACTGTCGGTGCGAATTTCGCCTGACCTGGTTCCGTTCTTTATTATTCTGTCAGAATATTCTGTCTGTGCGTTTACGCATGACCTAGTTCCATTCTTTATTATTCTGTTGGGAATAAACTATCTGTGCAGTCTATCGCACGCATGGTGAATCCTTCTGTTATTCCATTCTTTATTATTTTGTTGGAATAACATGTCTATGTGGATTACCACATGCATGGTGAATGATCCTTTGTATTCATTCCTTATTAAATTGTGGAAATGATCTGTATACGTGGATTACCGCATGGCGTGCAAAAATCCATTTGCAATTTCATATATTCTATTATACTCAGTTGGTTAAAGTTTTAACTTCTATACTCCATGAAATTAGTGGAATATCCTTGATATTTGTGCTTTCATCCAGTATCTTTTCATAAAATATTCTTCTGAGCATTCTTGAATTTTACTCTACAAAGCAGTATCATGTTGACAATTTGGACGTTATTGAATTCTGGATAAATTAATTCTTGAACTTGTTTTTATTGGATTCTTATATCATTGTCATCATCCTCATGCTTATATTATGTTGAAAGTCATCTGTGGCTTGTTGTGCATAGATGGACTTGGTATGATTATGACCAGGGATTATTCGGTATAATCATGACTGTAATGTTATAAATGATGTGGTAAAAGTTCTCATTGGCCCGTAGTGCATTGATGGACAGTTGTTGACATGATCATGACCATTGATGAATACACGAATATCCTTTGGTCCCGTAGTGCATAGTTAATTTGTGGTTGTGATACTAATGAATATCCTTGGCCGTAGTGCAGGGATGATGTAAATTATTTATTAAGTTGAGTCTCGGCGATTAAAGTGATGAAAAACCTTTTAAATCATAAAAGATAGTAGATTTTATTCTCTACTTGACTCTTTTAATGGATTGCTTGTTCCGCTGCAGTTAAACTTGATGTCTATTGTATTTTATCAGTTTAACATTGTAGAAGACTAATGATAATTTATTCTGCATTATCTTAGTCATAATATTTTTACTGGGCTAGTTGAGCTCACCCTTTCTTTCACTGTTCTCTTCAGGAAATAAGAACGTAGCCGAGACTAGTCGAAGAACGGAGTGACGGTCCAGATGATAGCATTAGTAGTCCTCACTATTCTGTTAAATAGTGTGACAATAAATGTAATGAGGACTCCATTGAGTGTGGATATTGTCTAGATGACAATATTTTATTAAAACTCTTAGATTATGTTTTATCGTATTTTACACGACTGTTGTATAATTAGTTTGTATTTGTATTCAGTACCATGTATATGACGACTCAAAATAGGTGATGTATACATATTTTGGGGGCGTCACAAAATATTATTTTTAAAAAGTTTTAAAAATAATTATTATTTGGAGGAAAAAATATTAGAAACTTTTATTTTTTCAAAAATGAGTAAAGCTTCATAAAATATAGATTCAAAAAAAGTAAGTTAAAATTATTTAAATATTAATTATTTGTATGAAAATTTACACATCTTTAAAAAAAATTATTTTTGTTTTATGAAGATAAAGTTTTATTTTTTTGAATATATATATTTATAAATCCTTACTCATTTTTTTTAAAATGAAATTTTTCCAAATTTTTGTGAAAATAATAATAATTTTTAAAAATTTAATTTATTTTTTTTAAAAAGTTGAATCAATTTTTTTATTTATTTTTTACTATTTTTTGTAATTTAATTTCTATTTTTTAGTTTTAATTTTTAAAAATTCTAATATTAGGAATACGTATAATAATGGTAAAGATATTAAGTTCTTTTTTTTTTTGAAAATAAAGTTTTCCATAAAAATTAAAAAAATCTTCCTTTTTTTAAAATAAAGTTTTATTTTTTGTTTAATTTTTTTAAATCTACATTTTACTAAACTTTACTTATTTTTGAAAAAAAATCTAATATTTTTTCCTTAAAAATAATTATTTTTATAACTTTTTTTAAAAATATTTTACTTTATATATAACAAATAATTATTATTTTAAAATATTAAATAATAATTATTTTCAAAAATAATAAAAATTTGGGTTGGGTCAAATTGGGCTGGGTTGGGTTTTAAAATATTAAATATAAATATTATTTTAAAAATATTAAATTTATTTATTTTATTTTAAAATATTAAATTTTTGGTCTGAGTCAAATTGGGTTGGGTTGGTTCAAAATAGGTCGAATTTGGTCAAATCTGGTTGAAGGAACAGAAACATAAAAAATGTCACTTTAAGGACATAACTGATGAAAAATAAACTTTAGGGACGAATTTGAAAGTGAGTGACAATTTGGAAGGACAGAAGTGTCATTCAGCCATTAGAAAAGTATTATTTGTTACTTTCATATTTTTTGCCTAATCAATCTATTCAATTCAATGAGTTGTACAACAAATTCATAAAGCAAAATAAATATTTTTAGTCTTTTTCATATGATTTTGATTCCCCCATAAACAAAATAAATGTTTTGAAGAGAGAGAATGAAGTTGCAGATTTGAAGAGTCAATGAGGTTACAAATTTGATGACTAAGATTGAAAAGACTGTTGGAGATAATATTTTTGATGTGGCCTATCTATTTGAGAATCCCAAAGTGGTTGAAAAAGTTGTTGGAGACGTTCTAAGACGGTTATTAATTTTTTTAGATCGAGTTAATCTAAAATATTTTTAAACTCATGACATAAATAGTTTTTAAACTTATATTTTATGTAAATTTTGAGATTAAATATATCTGAAATTTATATTAAAAAATTAATAATTATACCCACTCTGTTCCTAAAAGATTGTCGTTTAAGGTTTTTACACATGGGTTAAGAAAGTCATTTATTATTACCATGTAACAATTAAAATTTATTTGAAATTCTATCACTATCCCTTTATGGGAAATTGAAAAACTATTAATACAAATGATATGGAGTAATTTCTTGAAACAATGAGAGAAGGTAGGGGTAATATAGAAAAATAAATAATTTATTCTCCTAGAAAATTATAAACGATAAATATTTTGAAATAAATTTTTTCTTCTAAAACGATAATTTTTTTAGGAACGGAAAGAGTTTATATTTTAGAGCGAAAGAGTTAGATAAGACACCGTTGTTTTCAATCGACATGGTACTTTGTTTATAATTAAAATTGAATTAAAAAAAATACAATTAATTATAAAATAATCTCATTCAATTTCTTAACAAAGTATACCTCACACTATATAAATCTAACAACAAAGAGAAAACAAAATCTCACAATAAATGAGAATAAAAATGACAAAGAACACAACAAAAATCAAACCTTAAAAAACAATACAAATTCAAAGCAAATATAAATGTAAATGAATAATTTCCAACACACATGAGACAATCATATATTGTATTATTTGCGTTAAATTATTATTTTTTATAAATAAATTTATATACACATCTCGTGTCATATCTAAAGTCACAATCACATATAAAAATGATATTAAAAATATTTATCACTCCTCTCTCTATACTATTTTTTCTCTCCTCTCTTTATTACTCTTTTCTGTTTATTATTATTTTTATTTTAAAATTAGAGAAAAAAATTAACTTTTGAGATCAAATACTAAATTTTAAAATTCGTATGCCTCATTAAAATTTAGAATAAAGTAAATTTTATAATAATAAATTTTGTTATATACTATATGATTATAATAATTATATAAATAAAATTAAATAAAATTATATTAATTTAAAATTTAATATATTATTATTTGACTTCAAAAAATTAAATTATACCTCTAATTTAAAAAAATAAAATGGTATTTGAATGTGAGATTAGATATACACATAAATATATTAATTGTTTTTGTATGGAATTATGGTTAATTGAATACATAGTTTAAAGAAGCTGAGCTCAAACAACTAAAAGCTCGGCTAGACTCCCAACGATCATTTATCCCCGTGCAGGTTTTTGTAGTCATGCAGCAGCAACTCATAAAAGCAGCTTTACACCAACTCCGAGATTCGGAGTCAGTCAGTTTTTCTCTTTCTTTCTTTTGTGGAGTAATTGTATGTATAGATTTCTACGCCCCTGCACTAATTTTCTCTCTCCTCTTTTCACTCTCTTTATCAGTGCTGCTCCACTTTTCAACTAGCACACTTCTCAATTTCTCCTGCTCTCCCGCCGGAATCTGCGCATTTCCAGTTAAGTTCACCGGAATCTTACTGTTTATTTACTTTTCTTTTTTCTGATCCAAATGTAAGAAACTGTTTTCTGTTTTCCTACTTGCTTTAGCTGGCTTAATTTCTGGTTGAATTTGCTTCTACTGTGAGAAATTAATTTCTGATTTTTATCTTTTTCTTTCTCGCAGGAGCGTATTATGATTAAGATGCTACTACCTTTTCTGAGTATGAATGTCTGTTGATCCTGCTGGCTTTGATTCCGAGTATACCTCCAATCGGTAATTTAGGGATTCTGTTTTACCTAATTTCAGCTCATTTATCCAGTATTTTGACCTATTTCGTTGCTTCTTTTGGGTTTTATTCGACTTTTCTACATTTTTATATACTTATAAAATTTGAAGTTCACCTATTTCGTGAAAATTTTCTGCTAAAAACTGCTCCTATCTCTGTCTATACACACACATACACATATATAACTGCATATATTTATATAATAATCCATCCGTTTGACAAAAAGAGTACCATTTACAGAATTTACAGACTTAAATGTTATAATTATCTACCATATTTATCATCTAATGAATGTTAGTTTAGTAGTGATCATATGGTAGTGAATTATGCTATTACAAACGTAATATCATTTATAGTATCATCAACGAAAACATGTATCTTTCTGGGAACAATTATTACTATTATTTATTTATTTTCCAAGCTGAGACTCTTTTTCGGAGGGAGTATATATTTACCGAACTCTGCATATATGTATTACTGTCAATTTCTAGTGAAGGGTGACTTTTACAGCTTTAGAGGACCAAAAGGAAATAAAGATCAATCTTTTGTAATTAAGGAGCCGTTTTCTCTGTTTATTGCATTTTTGCCTTTCTGGAAAGATGACGTGAATGCATTGCCTGATTATAATGTGTGTTTCCTTGTTTTTGTGGAAACAAAATCAAGAAAATAATTGTATTACTTGTTGCAGTTAAGTGATGATGGATATTACTTGGTATGATTCTGTGTAATGTTTATACCTTTATACTACTTCCATAATAATGTTTGCTCCAATTTTGTTATTAAATTCCTTCGAATATTAAGGTTCAAACCTGACATACTTAGATTTCTTTTTGGGATGATCTATTTAATATACTTATGAAACTTTTAACACAATTTATTATTGAAAATAATTGTCAAAAAAATTTATGTATAATGCAGACCTTAATACTGGTGAGGAAAATTTCAATACATAGGACTCTCTCATTTTAGGGCTGAGGTAATATTTGCTACTTGTTGGCACTGCTGTATTACAAAAAACATAATTAAAAGGGGTCATATTTAGCATATTTCCTTGGTAATTTTCATCTTTTTTTTTTTTATCTTTTTCAGCTTCCATTTTTGTTGATTTGCTTCTGGCATTTATATCTATCTATAGATGGTGAAAGCCCTGCCTGACAAGTTAAGGAATATTTTAGAGAGGAGAGAGGTACTAGAAACAGAAAAAGAAAAATTGAAGGATTGAACTTGTATGTGTTTAAAATAAACTTTGATCTGATATAAACATGGTTACCATATTCCTCTGGTGCATGCGCCAACTTATTTGGGATAACATAAACGAAGTCAAGCATGATGTACATAGGGTCAATTAGATTACAGTTTAAGCTTTTACCTCAATTGGTAATGTTTATAAGGTATCACACTCTGGTTTTGCAAGCTCTTATGTAAGCCTCCCCATTTGCATATGTTTTTTCATCATGTTGGTAGATCTTATGCACTTTGTTTTATTTGTGCAATATGATATACTTTCATTGGTCTCTCCACTTACAAAGATGGGTTGAATGTGAAGAGGAGTTTAACGCATGATGTGTATTATTGAGCCCATTCTGCAACACTTAGAATAAATGAAAAAGAATGTAAACTTAATAGTTATATGCAGAGACTTCATGTTTGGCAAGCCAGTCTAATACTTAATTTGAACTCAATGTAACTTTGCGGGTACGCAAAAGTTAAAACTTGAAATGATCTCTTCCTTGGGATGACATGGAGTGTACATTGAGACTAAAGTTGTATCTGGTAAGGTCCTTTATGTTACCTTAAATTGTTGTTAACTTTAAGAAATTGCAGGTGTGTCACTTGAGGCCCATCTTTTGTTGAGCATCATGAGGAGACGAAGTATTCATCAAAGCACACATCCTTTTGATTTAAACCGTAAGCACTAACTTTGGGCCTCTCACCTCACCTTTATATTCTTTTTCCATGGCATTATTAATTAATCTAATCTATATAAACTTTCTGCCTTTCTCAAATTTAAAATAAGTAAAATCCCCCCAAAACATAGTCTCTGCCTGTAAAATTTTCTTCTCATGTTTCAAGTCAGGATATGTACATGACTAAGACACATGTGCTTCTCAGTTATCCCAACATCGTGTAAATCAAACTGCTTACCAAACCAGAAGTGTTTGCCAATTGGACATGTATGTTATATTCGTACTGGTTGCTCAGGTGGAACCATAGAAGGAATTCAATCAGCACTAATTGGTATCTTTATTTATGCATCAATGACGATAGTAACCTGACCCAACTAATAGGAAAAGTCACCTGGCTTGAAAAACTTGAGCTAGTAATATTGTGCAAGGGTGGCTACTATTATACATAATTATCTACCGTTTAACTTCAGGGACTAGAGAGCGCATTATATAGATAGATATACATACATATATTATACGTGTGTATGGGGGATGATCCACAACCACAGCTGGCTGTGGGTCTTTTTTTAGCTTGCTGATGCTGATATAATACCGTTCGTCTAAAATACCAGTTGCGGATACTGCAACTAGCTTTTATTCCCGACAGTATTTCTTATATGTTTTAAAAGACAGTTGCACTAATTTAACGCAGGACATTATTATATTAAGTTTATAGTTTTCATGACATAAGTAATGGCTTGTAATATGTGCACTATAAGTGTCGTAGACCTATGGTTCCCTATTTCAAACTGGTTTCCCCATTTCAAAATGGTTTCGTGTATATATATTTATATCTTTTTCATGTGTATCCCATTTGACAGCTTTTGAGGCATTTTGGTGCGAGTCATGGCAAACTGTAGAGCGCTTAAGAATCAGGGATGGGGAGATTAGAATGCATGTTACAGATGATGAAGCAGTGATTGAGACGACCATTCTTGTCTCAAATCTTCGAATAAGGTCAAGAAAAGCAACTGTATCTGATTGCACCTGCTTTTTACGACCTGGCATTGATATTTGTGTGCTTTCAACGTCTCAGCATACAGAAAATATAGAAAATTCAGGCGATGAAAATATAGAGCCTGAAAATCTAGAGCCTGTAAGTCCATATTTATGATTATTTGTAGGGTATAAACTTTGTGCTTTGTGACAATGTTTGCATATGAGTCCTTGTGGTTTGATGTGCATGCATGAATTACTGCAAATGCCCAGGGTAATGCTTATGTGCATAATTTTGTTCTACAATGATATTCCTTGTACTCCCTCGACCCAGTTTTATTTGATCCTAGAAAGTTGGCACATAGTTTAATGAATGTCTCTTTTAAAAGGACTTTATATTTCTGTGTTCAAGTTTATAATTTCTAATTGTTGGGTCCACAAATTTTTGAATTGAAGTAATATTAAGAGTTCAGCCAACTATAGCTCAAGTCAAATTTTGGGGTTCATCTTTGAATTATAGAGAGGAGCGAAGAGATTCAATTATTAGTGACTTCCAAATATGGAAAGTAGTTCAATTGAAGAGGAAGAAGAAAATAATGTGTAATGAATACTCGCAGAAAGGTCCTTCATTTCTGATTTCCGCATTCATCAACTCAGTCTAGACATTTTGTCTGCAGTTTTTTGCTATGTACCGCTTGAAGCACATGGACCATATAACCTCGTGTCTGCTTGGCACGACACGTAATTGGTGATGGTGTAATGCTAGAAGTTACTTGCATTTGTTTTGAAAATAATAGTAGTCCTTTATGCAAGGCTGATTATATAATCTTCTTTGTGACAAACAATTATGAGCACTCAAATAATTGACATACTTAAAAGATGCAACCTCACACAAAAAGTAAATGTCTGAATAGCAATAATTCTCGCATACAGTTCGAAACACCGGAAGCTGTTAGAGATTAACAATGCAGCAAAAGAAAATAGCAACGAGAAATCAAAAGAAAAACAACAGATCACAAAATTTACGTGGTTCACCCAAACGCTGGGCTAGTCCATGGTCCGCAACAGTCATCTTCACTATTTTTTAGAATTTTCTTTCATCATACAATGTAGACTTCACCAATAACAGAAGCATAATCTTATTTGTTCGTCACTTCATTCTTCTTTCATTTCTACTTGCTATCTTACTTTACATATTTACGACTCTCTAAAACTCTATAGATAAGCTTTTCCCGATATTTATATTTGTTTGAGATTATTTAAATAATCTATTTCTGATATAGGTCTGGCTTGATGCTAAAATAAGTTCTATTGAGAGGAAGCCTCATGAAGATAAATGTGCATGCGAATTTTACGTTAGCTTCTATGTCACTCAAGGCCCTTTTGGTGCGATAAAGAAAGCAATTTCTAAAGAGATCACCAAGGTGCATATTGATCAAATCTCCATCCTCCAAACACTTGAGCGTAATCCTTGTGAGGATGAGGATAAATACTACCGTTGGAGCTTCTCAGAGGACAGTACTTCACGCCGGGCATTTAAATTATTTACAGGAAAGTTTGCATCTGATCTGACGTGGCTAATTGTTGCATCTGTTTCCAAGCAACTTGTATTTGATGTAAGTTCAATACGCAACCAAATTGTCTATCAGATATGGGATGGGGATGGTTATACATATTCTGAAAATTCTGAGAAGCATTCAAAGGCTGTGACTTTCAAGCTAGAGAATGGAATTTCAGTCCCCATCGTTGTCCCATTTGTTCTGACGGAAGGCCTTAATGAGACACCTAGTTGTGAAATGCATGATTCTGGACCATTATCTTTGTATGATTTAATGGAATTGCGACGTTCAAAGCGTCGGAATGTGCAACCTGAGCGTTACTTGGGTTGTGATGAATTTCCAGATCCAGATATTGATGTGAGTCGTATAGGTATAATCAAGACATCCAAATGGGAGTATGAAGAAATGCCATTGGCACTATCAGTTCAGGATGATCATGCTCATAAAACAGATAAACATGATGAGATTGGCAGAAGGGTCCAATCTTATAGGGAAGAAATTTATGAGAGTTTTCTTATTGGCCAAAGCAATATTAAGGAGATAAAATCTGTCGTATCTGATCAATGGCAACATCAGGCAGCTGTATCAGATGAAGGAGAGCATCAATCTGAACTTGCAATTGTTCCTTTGCATCTCCCTGCTGAAACTGATTTTATTGTCCATGAAGAGGATCCTCTTGATACAGAGATTCCTGAACATCATTCAGGTGACATTGGTAAAACAATTTCCAAGTATATTTACATAAATAGTTCTAATGTAAATAGAAAGAGAACTTCTGGGGTTAACTATTACCAAGCGGAAGCACATAGGAAGAGAACTTCTGGGATGAGCTATTCTTTCGTGCAAAAGTGGATGGGGGGAGAGGAAAACTGCATATAAGAGATATCCCAGAAGCAGAAGGGGGCATTCTTCTGTTGCTACTGACTGGCAGAATATTTATGATACAAGAACACCTTCTTCAAGAAGATCCTTTAATGCAAGTGTCTACAGGGAAATGATAAGAAGATGCATGACAAACATAGACTCTGTAGTCAGTAAAGAACAGCCGCCAATTATTGATCAGTGGAAAGAGTTTCGTGCAACAAATTCCTTGAACCAAAAGGACAGGGATAAAGATAGGGATAGGGAAGGGGATGATATGCCGACAGAGCAGGAGGACGACAGTGAAGAAGAGATCTCAGAACTTGACATGTTGTGGAAAGAAATGGAACTTGCCTTGGCATCAGCTTATCTTCTTGAAGACAACGAGGTATTTTATCAAGATTTATTAGGTATATTGACTCGGTATTTAGATCATTAATTCATAAAAAATTTATAAGGCTATAGGATTGTCATTTGTCATTTAAACTTTTCGAGTTTGGCTTGGTTGTTAATTTACCAGAAGCATCACTCAAGTTGAAAATATATATTTATAAACTTGGGCAACGAGGGGTACAGATTTGAAAATTTTAACATTGATAATACAAGGGTTGGTGATCTGGTTTATAACTTGATTTTTAACCTTGTATTTTGATGTCTTTCTGATTGAAATTTTCAGGATACCCATGATGGAGTCCCTAATGAAATGCAAAAACCAAATGGAAATGGTGGACGCGTATGTCAGCATGACTACAGACTCAATGAAGAAATTGGAATTATATGTCGCTTATGTGGCTTTGTTTGCACAGAAATAAAAGATGTCTCCCTACCCTTTGTAAGTCATATTATAAATCAAGGAGGTAGGGTATTTCATTTTACTTGGTAGTTTGGAAGCAGGCCTTTCTTATAAACCATTGATGTCTCTTTAAATCCTGGTAGTGTTGTCCAAAGAAGTAACATTTCCAAGTGGTATTATCTCACTGCGAAGAGCCTAAACAAGTGGTCCTATAATTGAATATTAATTCATTTTTTTGGGGTTTGGATGTACTCGTATCAGTTTCTTCCAATATTACACAGAAACCTAATTTGGGTTCAAATAGACCCTCACTATGTGCTTAATAATCATCCTCACTGTGTTTTTTCTTCTTTGTTTTATAGTTTGCATCCCCAGGCTGGACCACAAACAAGGGTGCACGCAAGGAAGATGATTCAGAGAAGAAGGATGAAGAAGATGGTGGGGGGTTTGATGATTTCTCCATTCCTACTTCCTCCAACACACCCTTACCAGAGGAGGAAGGCAACGTATGGGCCTTAATACCTAATCTCAGAGAAAAGTTGCGGTTCCACCAAAAAAGAGCATTTGAATTTCTTTGGCGGAACCTTGCAGGTTCTATGGTTCCAGCACTTATGGAACAAGCACGTAAGCAAAGAGGTGGTTGTGTCATTTCTCATTCTCCTGGAGCTGGGAAAACCTTGCTCATTATTGCATTTCTAGAGAGTTACTTGAAGTTATTCCCAGGATCAAGGCCTCTGGTCCTTGCTCCGAAGACAACTCTGTATACTTGGTATAAAGAAATAATTAAGTGGGATATTCCTATACCGGTTTATCAAATCCATGGGGGTCAGACTTACAGAGGTGAACTGTTAAGACAGAAAGTGAAACTAGCACCCGGGCTTCCCCGCAATCAAGATGTTTTGCATGTTTTGGACTGCCTAGAAAAGATACAGAAGTGGCTTGCTCATCCAAGTGTCCTTCTCATGGGTTATACCTCATTTCTAACTTTAACCCGAGAAGATTCAAAGTATGCTCACAGGCAATATATGGCCCAAGTGTTACGGCGATGTCCAGGGATTCTAATTCTTGATGAAGGGCACAACCCAAGAAGCACTAAATCAAGGTTAAGGAAAGCTTTAATGAAAGTGGATACAGGGCTGAGAGTTTTGCTCTCAGGTACGCTATTTCAGAATAACTTTGGGGAATATTTTAACACCCTCTGCTTAGCAAGACCAAGTTTTGTCACCGAGGTGCTTACCGAACTTGATCCAAAGTTCAGGAAAAGGAAAAAAGATTCAAAATCACGTTTTTCACTGGAAAATCGGGCTAGGAAATTATTCATTAATGAAATTTCAGGGAAAATCAATTCTGATATAACGGCGGAAAGGTTCCAGGGTATAAATGTGTTGAAGAATCTGACAAGCGAATTTATAGATGTTTATGAAGGTGGAAGCTCTGACAGTCTTCCTGGTTTACAAATTTACACCTTGATGATGAAGTCGACCACAATCCAACAAGACATTCTGGTAAAACTTCAGAATCAAAGACCTATATACAAAGGTTTCCCATTAGAGCTAGAACTTCTGATTACTCTCGGATCAATACATCCTTGGTTGATCAGAACTACAGCATGTGCAACTCAATATTTCAGTGTAGAAGAGTTGGAGGCTCTGGAGAAATTCAAGTTTGACCTGAAGTTGGGCTCAAAAGTGAGATTCGTAATGAGCCTCGTCCCTCGTTGCCTGCTCAGGAAGGAGAAGGTTCTGATCTTTTGCCACAATATTGCTCCTATAAACCTATTTTTGGCGATATTCGAGAGGTTCTATGGCTGGCGGAAGGGCGAAGAAGTTCTGGTCCTTCAAGGAGACCTTGAGCTCTTTGAAAGAGGAAGAGTCATGGATAAGTTCGAGGAGCCAGGAGGTCCATCAAGGGTAATGCTGGCTTCCATCTCAGCATGTGCCGAAGGCATTAGTTTGACTGCTGCATCAAGGGTGATCTTGCTGGACTCGGAATGGAATCCTTCCAAGAGCAAGCAAGCTATTGCACGAGCTTTTCGGCCTGGTCAGGACAAGGTTGTGTATGTGTATCAACTATTGGCAACAGGCACACTTGAAGAAGAGAAATACAAAAGAACAACATGGAAGGAGTGGGTTTCAAGTATGATATTCAGCGAGGAGCTTGTGGAGGATCCTTCTCAATGGCAAGCACCCAAAATTGAAGATGAATTGTTGAGGGAAATAGTGGAGGAAGATCGCGGTTCGTTGTTCCACATGATTATGAAGAATGAGAAGGCTTCTAATGGGTTAATGAGAGTTCGAGAATAAACTCCATGCGAGTAAAGGTATGTAAATATCTACATTTTTCCTTTATAAGTTAGCCTTTGGATTGTAAAAAACCTCCCCAGTTTTCATTTTCCTTGTTTCGGATGATAAATCCCCTCTTTATGTATGGTGGCGCCAAGTAGAGAACTTGTGATTTGAGTTGAAATTCATCACGGGCTTGAATAGTGTGGTAGTATTCCCCATTTCAAAAAATTTAGAGCTTTTAATAGAAGTTTAATTTGAACCCAATTTACACTCAGGATCATAGGGTTATTTAACTGTACTGAAATTGAGTAGTGTTAATTTTTGAAGTGTACTTGTTACTTTTTGTGACGGATGAAGAATATAGCCAATTAGCCATGCATGATATGATACTGTACTGCAAGCATGTTCTAAGTTAATCAAATTTGTTCTTACTTCTTACTAGTCATAGAACTCTCGAGGGACTCCAATAAAAACGATAGCAGAACTTCAAAGTTTTGGATGCTATGGTTGAGGTGTTGGTGACTTTTGGTTAGGGGCCGATCCAGACGAACAGGTGAGAAAGAATTGTTATAAGCTTTATAACTTGTTGAATCTTCTAAGAATCACTGGCTGCCAACACAAATTTTGCTAATGTGGTGATGGGAGGTTAAGCCACCAGCTAAGGAAGTAGCTAGTGCCCCTTAACATTTTGGGAAATTATTGTAATATATATATAGATTGATAGATAGTGCAATTGAGGTTTCTAAATTTTTTTTTATTTTTCGTTTTTTAAATATAAAACTTTGCATAGATTACATGAAAAAAATATATATAAGATCCGTGGGATATACTAAAATTGGGTAAATAAGTTATCTACTCTACTCAAAAGTGACTAGTGTTCAATCTTTTAACAAAATTTATTTGTATGGTTAAAAAAAGTATGTAGAAATATAAGGGACAACCATTATCATACCATTTTTGGGTATCTTTCGTTTCATTAAAGAAAATTCTTTATATGCACCAGAAAAAAAAAAGGAAAAATCTTTTAAATTATATAGAAAGTGTAACGGTGGAGATCCCAATCCGAAATTTATAGACATGTAAAAGTGAAACAATAAGGATCTAGACTAGAGGTGGTTTGAAATTTAAATGTATAGTAACTTTGTAATTCCAGCAAGTTGCCAATACATACACACTGATGCTAGACTAGAGGTGGTTTGAAATTAAAATGTATAGTAACTTCTTAATTCCTGCAAGTTGCCAATGCATACACACTGATGCTTTCAAACAGCTGCAGAGTTGCTGCAAATTAAGCTTTATATAATTAATTAAGTTGTATGAGGTTTTTGGGAGGCCATGTAATAACCCAAGTTGATAGTTCTCCTTAGATGATGATCACATTATGCAAGTGGGTTCTAACTTCTATCTTTAAGAAAATGATCAAGTTGATGGAAGGTGGGTGAGGAGAAAAGAGACGTGAATTTTTCAGTTCTAATATTAGCTATATTGAACAATAGATATTGTATGTCCGTTTTCGATCCATATATAACAAATATATGGTATGGATATATATATATATATATATATATATATATATATATATATATATATATATATAGAGGATAAGGATCAGGTCCGGACTCCCGGACGGGAGAAAATCCGGACCTGATTTTTTTTTTTTTTTTTTTTTTTTGTAGAACAACTAAAAAAAAAAAAAATTATGGAACTGAAATTTTTCAATAATACAGTGTTTTGGGTGTGTTTTTAATACCTACACCAACCAATGTATGTACAGTCTGCCCAGACTGTACAGACATGTTTTGTTATAGGCATCCAAATCACGCCCAAAACACTGTATAATGTAAAAATTCCAATTCCAAATTTTTTTTTTTTTTAGTTTCAAAAAAAAAAAAAGCAAAAAAAAAAAAAAAGAAAGGTCCGGATTTTAAACCTGTTCGGGAGTCCGGACAGGATTCGGACCCTATATATATATATATATATATATATATATATATATATAGTCCGGATCCAGTCCGGGATCCCGGACTCTATTAAAATTCGGATTTTTTTTTGAAATAACTAAAAAAAAATTATGGAACTAAAATTTTTATATAATACAGTGTTTTTGGCGTTATTTGGATGCCTATATCAAAATATTTCTGTACAGTCTGAGCAGACTGTACATACATTGGTTGGTGTAGGTATTAAAAACTCACCCAAAACACTGTATTATAGAAAAATTTTAGTTCTATAATTTTTTTTTAGTTTTACAAAAAAAAAAATTGGGGTCCAGATTTTGATCAGGTCCGGGAGTCCGGACCTGATCAATTTTCTATATATATATATATATATATATATATATATATATAGGGTCTCCATCCACAGCAACCGGTTGTTGGGGAGCAACCCCTTTTTGGCCAGCCGGTACAAGCTGTTACGGCTTATAAAAAAAATTCTAAGGCCGGTACAAGCTGTACCGGCTGGCCAAAAAAGGGGTTGCTCCCCAACAACCGGTTGCTGTGGATGGAGACCCATATATATATATATATATATATATATATATATATATATATAAACACACACTAGTAAGTTTATAGAGTTTTATGTTTGTTGAAAAGAGCTAATTAATTAGTTTGAGTCCTACTATATATACCTATATACTCCATCCGTCTCTAATTATTTGACGTTTTAGAGGTGAACACAATAATTAAGATAATGATTGAAAAACATTAAATATAGGACTCAATTATCTATAATACCCTTAAATCTTTTGTTGGGATAAGGAGAGTTTTGTTGGGATAGGGAGAGAGAAAAAGTTTAAAGTATCAAAAAAATAGAAAGAGTAATGAAGGGTAATTTTAGAAAAATTGTCATTAATTCTCCTAGATTTGAACAAACGTCAAAATAATTAGGGACAAATAAAAAATTCTAAAATGTCAAATAATTAGGGACGGAGGGAGTATATAATTACGATTGCTACGAATCCGGTTACTTTGAAGTTAACTTCTGAATAAGTTGGTCAATTGACCAATACAGTATTGACACGTAAAGAGAGATCACCTCCCGCATGCGTGTCGACACTGTATTAGTTAGTTGACCAAAGTTAACTTCATGCTAACCACTCCCAATTGTAATTTACTCATATAATTCGCAATAAAAAAATCTACATACAAGGTTGTAATATATATAGTATCATTTTCTTTAGTTCCTAGAGTATATTGTAATAAAATACGAACCGAGTTCCTAAAAGATTATCATTTTAGAAGAAAAAATTTGTTCTAAAATATTTATCGTTTACAACTTTTAAGGAGAATAAATTATTTACTTTCCTATATTACCCTTACCTTTTCTCATTGTCCCAAGAAATTTTCTTTCATGTATTAATAGTTGTAAATACACCTGACAAACGGACAGGCGGGCGCGGGCCAAAACGGCCCGGGTTTTGGGAGGCTGTAAAATGTAAGCCCAAAGCCCGGCGGGGTTAACGGGCGGGGTGGGCCGGGCCGGCCCACAGGGACGAGGGTGTTTTATACCTATTTTTTTGATATTTTTGGGCCCAAAGTGAACGGGCCGGGCCGGACTTTCACCGGCGGTGTCAAAAAGGCCCGAATTTTTGTGGGCTAAAAAAATGTAAACGGGCCTGGCCGGGCTTTCAACGGGCGATGTTCAAAAAGGCCTGGATTTCTGTAGGCTAAAAAAATACGGCCCAAAGCCCGCTTTTGGCAGGCGGGCGGCGGGCCAGGCCCGCGGGCTTTGGGCCCGTTTGTCAGGTCTAGTTTTCAACTTTCCCATAAAGGGGTAGTGATGAAATTTCAAACATATTTTACTTGATAAATGATACTTTCTCAATCTATGTATCAAAATTTTAACCGATCAATCTTTTAACAACGGAGGTAGTAGAACCGAGTTCATAAACTTAAATCTATTAGCCATGCATGCATCTCTTTTGAAGGAAACATCAAACTACAAAACTCTCCCAAAAAACGAGTTATTAGCTGTCTGCAACAATAATACTCCCTAAGTGAGTGGCATTTAACCAAGTGAATTTGCTTAAATTTCAAAAATAACAATATAAGGTAATAATTAGTATTTTATAACTAATTTTTAAGTGTTTATAATAGTTACAGTTATTTGTAATATATATATATATATATATATATATATATATGTATTGACTGTGATTTTTAAGGATTTTACAAGTATATTTAAAAAAATTAAAATGCAAGTCTAATTTTGAAAGGGAAGGATTATTCTTGTAAATAAATTTAATTCTCATTAAACTTGGTCCAAAGGAGGTTTAGCCTTTAGGTAGATACAAAATAAACAAAGAGATAGTTCTAGATCATTTCTCTCACTTATTATTCATGTGAGGTCACTAAAATATCAATTCTCAAAACAAATTACAAGAAGAGAGAAAAAGGAGGAGAAATTAAGAGGTTAAATAATAATATAATCCTACGAATTAGCAAAGTATCCTGTAAATCAAGACTACGTCCAAACGGACCAAACCTCTTTAACAAGTTGATCCATCCACTTGCATGTCCCGCCTTAATCCAAGTTTCTCTCTCCTCCCTCTCTCTCTCTCTCTATAACATTTCAATATTCATAATAATAACATTTCTCTCTCCTCCTCTCTCTCTCTCTACATATATATATGCGTTGTATATATATAACATTTCAATATCCATAGGCATCTAAAAAAACATCTTTCTTTTTTCCCAAAAACAAAAATAAAAACAAACTCAACAAAAAAATGCCTTCATCTCTTCAACTCCAAAGAATCTACAACACCACCACAGATTTTAACAACCCTAAACAATCCCTCACCACATGGCCCATCATTCCGCCATCCGTACCGTTACCCGAAAATATCAAACACCACCACACCCACGCGCTTCGCCCTAACCAGTGCTGCTCCGCTGTGATCCAAACTATCTTCGCCCCCGTGCCTACCGTCTGGTCCGTCGTGCGCCGCTTCGACAACCCGCAATCCTACAAACAGTTCCTCAAGAGCTGTCACGTGATCGACGGCGACGGTGATGTCGGCACTCTTCGGGAAGTGCACGTGGTGTCCGGCCTACCCGCTGGTTCCAGCACGGAGCGTCTCGATATTCTAGACGACGAACGGCACGTGATAAGCTTTAGTGTGCTCGGGGGAGATCACCGGCTGAATAACTACCGGTCTGTCACCACGCTCCACCCTACGGAGGCCGGAAATGGGACGGTGGTGGTTGAATCGTACGTGGTGGATGTGCCGGCGGGGAATACGGAGGAGGAAACGTGTGGATTTGCGGATACAATTGTGATGTGCAATTTGCAGTCTTTGGCTAGGATTACGGAGAACTTGACCAAAAATAATAATACTAATAAATCATCATGAATTTTGTTTTTCTTTTCTATTTATTTATTTATCTATTAATTTTGAACTCTAATTTAAGTGGATCGGATTATTTGTAATAGATCAGTAGATGATTGATACCCATTAATCAAAATGTATAGTTTTTAACCTTAATTAATCTGATTCTGAGTTTTGGACAGCAAACAAACGAACTAGTGCGAAAATATCAAAAATACATATAAAAATACAATTTTCCTAAACTTATTTTTGTAAGTTCTTGTGCTATATTTTTTCTTAATTTCTTTTTTGCTTAGTATTTTTCCTTTCAAATAGCCAACAACAATCAAGAAGAATAACATTAGTCTTGGCTGAGTGTCAAACCTAATGGATATATCTCGAAGATTTTTTTAATCTAAAAATCACTCTTCATTGGATAATACAAATCTGAAGGGTGGATAATGCATATGTAATATGATTCGATAATACAAATCTTAAGGCTGGATAAAAATTAAAAATTTGATATTTTTACATGTAACCCCCACATATTAATTGATTGTCAATTTTTATTAATAAAGTATAAAAAAAAAATAGTATAAAATATCAATTTTTTAAAAATCATTGTACTACTCTTAAAATAGACATTATGACAAAAGTGTAGATAAATACTCCAAAAGTTTGTCCTTTATGTTTTACTATTAAGGAAAAACAAAGACACGAATTTCAATGTTCACCAACTAGCACAAAAATTCTTGACTCTCCTGACGGCAGAGTTACTTCATGCTATATATGGTTGAACAAAGGCACTCCATTAGAAAAGGAAAAAGTAAGAAATTACTATAATATAGTATAAGGATTGAATAAATTTCATTTTCTTCTTATTAAAAGTACATGTTGTAATATTTAAATAAGATACATATATATCTTCTTCATTAGTTATAATATTTTATTTTTTTCTAAGGACTATATATATATATATATTAGGGATTGCTTGATTAATTATATCTACTACCATTTTCGTAAATCTTTATTCAACAACTTCACCATGCATGGCCATGACCAATTTGTAAAGATATCTGTATCACTTTGGTAATTCCTCGGTTCATTTATTTTATACCTAGTGTACTCAATGGACAGTTGTAAAATTAATGATCAACTTGGCCATAGCCATGGTCAATTTCTATAGATATCAGTTTTTTCATTTATTTTATACCTAGTGCATGTATTCCGTACGTGCACTGGTGCACATATGAACAAAGTAGTAAAGTATTAACAAAAGAAAATTAATGTAGGTGTGAATTGTGATGATGGAGAGGTGCCAAATACCAAATAGCTAGCTACTCTATCTCAACTTGACATTGATAACACAACTTGTTCTTCATAAATTAATTATTAACAAAGTGATATATATATATATATATATATATATATATATATATATATATATATATTGACCCCCATTTAATAAAAAGACACTTATTTGTTAATTTCTTTCGATGATTAAAAAAATGAGTTAATATGCGCTCAAATTTATTTTCAAAATTTTATTATCATGCATAATGTATTACTATTAAATTAGACTAATTATATAAGAATAAATTTGAAACAAAAATATATTCTTAAAATTTATAAATTTTTTAATTGACACTTCTTCTTTTTTTTCAAACGGAAGGAGCTATATTTTTCTCCTCATCCTTCTTTCTCTTATTATTATTATTATTATTATTATTATTATTATTATTATTATTATTATTATTATTATTATTAATTTTAAATTTTAGCTGGTGTTCTGGAAGGGGAAGCAAGTTGGTTTTGCAAGTTGGCAAGAGGGCTAATTAATTATATATTGACCTCCTCCCCAAAATTAAAATGCTTTCCATGCCAATGCCATACATTTTCTTGTGTCGGGGGGGGGGGATTCTTTTTTTTTTATATAGCTAAATAGGGAGGGAATTAAGTATTGATCCCATCCTATTTTAAAATATTTCTGCTAATTTTCCTTTTATCGTATGTCGATATTCTATTTTAAAAAAATACCAAAATTCATATTTTCTAGTAAAAAGATCCCTCGTTTTACTGTGCATGGTCATATAAATAAAGTCAGTAAATTTTTTATTGGATACGTATGTTTTTTTGTCCCCTCCTGAACTCTTTTCAAGTTCTCCTTATACTCGTAAGATTAAAATGTAAAAATACATATATATATTGTTTTAAAAAGAAAGAAATTATAACTTTATAAGTTGTGTGCTTAGACTTGCCAAGAAAAACTATACAAGTTTTGTGCTTTTTGTTGGATTAGTATCATTTGATCTTATTTTTCACGTTTCCTTGTCCAACTTGTTGCAAAAGGGGGGACAATGTACTTTACTCATCATATTACCACACCACATGCCTCACGAGGCTTGCATATTTGATCACCAATTAAGCTTAATTAACTCATCTCATGTTCCATAAGTACTATGTCCTCGTATGGTAATGTCTCTACCCTCTCCCAGTCCATGGCTTTTCCTGTTCCTTTCTGATTTATTTCTCTATTTTGTTTGTTTCCCTTTTGGTCCAAGTGTGTTAATATATGATTCTATTTGAATGTGAGTGGATGACATATAGTTGATAATAAATATAAATGATTATTAATTTTTCGAAAGTTATTTTAAGATATTTTTAAATTTAAAAATAATATAATATTAACTAAAATTAAATGAATAACTTGATTTTTAAAAATCAATAATAATTTTATAATCT
The DNA here is from genome assembly GCA_020205505.1 of Panax japonicus. Lineage (NCBI taxonomy): Eukaryota > Viridiplantae > Streptophyta > Magnoliopsida > Apiales > Araliaceae > Panax > Panax japonicus. The sequence continues at coordinate 58,983,322 of CM035108.1, read as the reverse complement.
AGAATTTGATAGAATATGCCACTTTCTCTCCACACACATATGGAGATCGATGCATAACTAACGTTGTCAAGGTTATTCGATACATTGTGACCCTCTATCCGAAAATTGAACGGTTAAATAGAGGGAATGTGACGCCCCCAAATCCGGGTTCCCTAACATCGGGTTTGGTACTCACGATCCATATTCATACACATAACATCTAACTATCCATTCATTATGAATTACATCATTCATACCATTTCTTAATACAAACATAACATTATCCCAGGTTTATCTAATCTTAATTTAAATACATACCCTTAGATACACAAAAGGTTTACATAATTAATTACATAAGATAACATAATTAAACAATACTTCAAAGACCCTACTCGATCGCCTTCTCTTTTCCTTTGCTCTTCTTGGAACTTTTGGCTACCTCGGTTTTAGCTGAAATATTTTGTTTAAAGCAAGGGTGAGTAACTAGTTTGCTCCGTAAGTTAAAAGCGTTCAATAAAGGATATAAAAGAGTAATTTTCTAGAATGTCAACAATATTCAAAAGAGTTCGAGGTAGCTGAATAATAAATCATTTTTAATATCAAGAATTTTCTTGTATTCCATGTTGAATAACATATCAAAAATGTAAGATGTTAAATTCTTTCAAGGATTCAACAATATCAATTTGATTATGAAGAATGAACAATACTGTAATAATATTCAATAGGGTGGGATATTTCCAAATTTCATGCTGAGTGATCACAAATGGATCAAGAACTACTCGAGGAATTATTAATTCATTTACTGATTTAATATATACCTCAAGAGTATAAGTTAACCGTAAAGATTAAATCATACCTTTTTGCAAGTACGTAAGGGGATCAGCCTCATTGTACCCGTGATTATGCATAATACTCAATAATTGTGCAAGGGTCAGATGTCCGACAATAAAGTTTCCCTTTTTATAAGGGTTGTTCATCTCAATCTTACATCATAAGCCCGTACCACAACAATATTGTGACGCCCCCAAAACAGGTTTACATCACTCATCTTGGGTCGCCAGATAAATGGTACAGAACTCAACTACAAACTTAATTATACTACTGTCGTGTAAAATACGATAAAACATAGCTGAGAGTGTAAACACGAATATTGCCTTCTAGACAATATCTACACTCAATGGATTCCTCATTACAATTATTACCACACTATTTTATAAAAATAGTGAGGACTACTAAAGCCACTGATCCTGGACCATCACTCCATTCCCCGACTAGTCCCAGCTATATTCTCATTTCCTGAAGAGAATAGTGAAAGAAAAGGGTGAGCTCAACTAGTCCAGTAAGAAATGTTATGACTAAGATAATGCAGAATAAATTATCTTTAGTCTTCAACAGTGTAACAACTGATATATATAATACAATAGACAACAAGTTTTAGATCAACAACTGCAGCGGAATAAGCAATCCATTAGAAGAGTCAAGTAAACATAATGTCTACTATTTTCTTTAGATTAAAAGTTCATCGTTAATATTTTATTCTCCTGTAATACTTATCAACAGTTCTTTGTTATACCCGAGATAAAAGAACTCTCATTACATGTCTTCACCTAAACCACCAAAGATTATAATTAAATCCATAATTCATATTTATAATAATATAAATCGACAGTTCCACCTTGCCACAAAGGCTTAATAGAACGTTTACTCAATATCCTTACCCCAAAGGCTAAAGATATTCAAATGTAATAACAATGATCATACTAATCAGTTGTCTACTTTTCACTAGTGGCCAAAGATATTTAACTATAAAATCAATGATCATGATCATACCTATCAATTATCTGTCAGTGCACTACGACTAAAGATATATACTTTCTCTCTTTGTCAGCTCTCCCAATTTGTAGAATATGGGACCCGGAATTAATTAAGTTGAGTAGTTCAACTAACTTACAAGGAGTGCCACGACTTTATTTAGTGAAGAATCTGAAGTCATCCATATCCATATTAGATACAAATTATGGATACAAAATATTTCACTAGCCGGCCGGCAGGCAATTCAATTATTTAGGTCAATTTAGCAAAACCCGATTAGAGGTTAGTTTGGTTTTATAAAGCTCTTTAAAGTTTGTATATATTGTGTAACCTTTTATAATCACAAGTTCAATGTAACAGTACTAAATATTATTGATACTCTTGTTAATAAAAAAAAATAAAAAAGAGAAAATATTTTACCCTAAACAAAATTAATTCACTATGACTATGTTTGTTTGTAATGATTATATTTAGGATATGACTATTAATCTCAAGTGTCTTGTTTGTTTTCAAATTTAGACTTAGGACTATTAGTCTAGCTCGAGATTATAAAATGATTTAATAGTATTGACATTATAATTATATAATATCGGAATTATAATCTTAGGATTAATAGATCTCATGAATTATAATCCTTGCAAACAAACACAGACTATGTTCACAAGATTAATTAGAAGCTTAATTTGATTAATTAAAAAAGTAAAAACAATAAAATCTCCCGATTGATATGATCACTCCCACACAAAGAAATGCATATATGAATATTAAAAATAAAACAATAAAATTCTAAAGCATGTAATTACTCTAAGCAGTTATATAAAAATAAAATGTTGTAATTTGATGTAAAAATTTTAATGTAAGGATGTGGGATATGAAGGGGACCTTGGAAGAGAACAGCCATGAGGTTGCCATCTCCGGTACCGGTAATTTCTTTCCGGCCGGCCGTGCTCCTGGCAGGTCAACTGCGGCTGTATGTACGGACACTCTGATTCTTCTTCATATAGCGGCCGGTTTGTCTCGTCCCAAACCCAATGCCCGCTGAATAAATCACACCCTTCCTTTTTCCAATGGCAAATGGCAACGTCTCATTGTTCTTCTCTACCACCAAAACAAAATCAAATCTCAACTCAATGAGTAGTTATAAAAATACCACCAACAAAAAAACATTAATTTTGAATGATTTTTTATTTTTACATACTCAATAATTTGTTTCATAAAAACAGTGATTTTAGTTAATTTGTAAAATTCAAATCATGATTAATTTGAACTTATTTTAGTTTATATAAATTAGTAATAATTTTGTATTCAATAATAAAATTTAATATATTTGTGACGATTCTAAATTTTAAGATCTTGTAAATTGAGGAAGAAAAAAAATCAATTAAACTGAGATTGTTTTTGTTTTTGTGGGAAGGATAGGATAGGATGGAGTTATATATTATCAAGGCATGCACTTACTAGTTCTTGAAACGGGTCGGTCCGGGTTGGATTTGGAATCGAGTTGACTGAAAATGCAGCTGATATCTTGGCCGTAGAGGAAGGTGACGAAGACGATGAAAGCGAGTATGGTGAAGAGGTAAGGGGAGAGACGAGGAGGAGGTTTTCTGAGGAGGACGGATGAGGAAGAAGAAGAAGAAGAAGAGGTTGGTGGCTTCATTTCAATGTCATATATGTGTATAATAATATATCATCAAAATTAAGCCTTTTATTTGTATGGTTTTATATTGGTTAGTAATATTGTGAAGGTTGGGGTGTTGTTATGCAAGTGAAGGGAGGATCCATAGAACAAATTGAATATATAATTATTAATTAGATAGTGTAGAGTTTGGTGCACCTTGAGAATATAAAGTTTTTCATAATTTATATATATATAGGGCTATATGTATATACACAGCTGTGTATTATACAGTAGGCCTAGGACGACAGATTTTTTGGGTTATAGCGACGGTAAACTGTCGCCATAGCCCAGAATAAGCTATGACGACGGGTGAAACCGTCGCTATAGCCTACTGTGTAATACACAGCTGTGTATATACATTTTTTCTATATATATATATATACTAGCTGGGTCCCGTGCCTCCGGCACTGTATAAACAGTGAGATTTATTTTAAATTTTAAACGACCTAGATGATTTATTGAGTGAGCGATAAATTCAAAATCATTTGTATTTTATTAGATAAATAGATAGATGTATTTTATTAGATAGATGTATGGACGGTGAGATTTATCCCAAACTTTGGACGAACAATATGATTTATTGAATGAGCGGGAAATTCAAAATCATTTATATTTTATTAGATAGATTTATTAGATATGTGTATGGACGGTGGGATTTATCCTAAACTTTGGACGGCCAAGATGATTTATTGAATGAGCGGGAAATTCAAAATTATTTGTATTTTATTAGATAGATAATTAGATATATAGAATATTGATATAGATATATAGAATTAGATAGATTGTATTTTATTAGATAGATAGATGGATGGTGAGATTTATCCCAAACTTTGGATGGCCTAGATGATTTAGTGAATGAGCGGGAAATTCAAAATCATTTGTGTTTTATTAGATAGATAGGGTCAGGATCAGGTGAGGGCTCCCTTACTTTGTTAAAATGCGGAATTTTTTTTTTTTGTTTTTTTTTTATTTTTTTTTTAAACAACTAAAAAAATATTTAATATTTTATGGAACTGAAATTTTTTTCATAATATAGTGTTTTGGATGTGATTTGGGTACGTATAACAAAATATGTATGTACAGTCTGGGCAGACTGTACCACCACTTTTTGGTATAGGTATTCAAAACACGCCCAAAACATTATATTATGAAAAAATTTCAGTCCCATAAAATATTAAATATTTTTTTTTAGTTGTTTAAAAAAAACCAAAAAAAAAACAAAAAAAAAGTTCGCATTTTAACAAAGTAAGGGAGCCCTTACCTGATCCGTTCTGTATATATATATATACAACTGTGTATTACACAGTCGGTTATAGCGACGACTTTTTGGGCTATAGTGACGGTTTTACCCGTCGCCATAGCTATTCTGGGATATAGCGACAGGTGAACCGTCGCGATAGCCCAAAAAACTAGTTGTCATAACTCTACTGTGTAATACACAACTGTGTATATACATATAGCTCATATATATATATATATAAAACAGATCAGGTCCGGACTCCCGTACGGGAGTAAAATTCGGACCTTTTTTTTTTTTTGCTTTTTTTTTTTTGGAACAACTAAAAAAAAATTTATGGAACTGAAATTTTTCAATAATACAGTGTTTTGGATGTGTTTTTAATACCTACACCAACTAATGTATGTACAGTCTGCCCAGACAGTACAGACATGTTTTGTTATAGGCATCCAAATCACGCCCAAAACACTGTATTATGTAAAAAATTCAATTCCATAAATTTTTTTTTAGTTGTTTCAAAAAAAAAAAGCAAAAAAAAAAAAGGTCCGGATTTTAAACCTGTCCGGGAGTCCGGACAGGATCCGGCCTCTATATATATATATATATATATATATATATATATATATATATATATATATACAACCAGGATCAGGTCCGGACTCCCGGACCTGATCAAATCCGGACCCCAAATTTTTTTTATTTATTTTTTTTTTTTTTGGTAGAACAACTAAAAAAAAAAAAAAATTTATGGAACTGAAATTTTTCCAAAATAAAGTGTTTTGGGTGTGTTTTTAACACCTACCCCAACCAATGTATGTACAGTCTGCCCAGACTGTACAGCCATATTTCGTTATAGGCATCCAAATCACGCCCAAAACACTGTATTATGGAAAAATTTCAATTTCATAAATTTTTTTTTTTTTTTTTTTGTTGTTTCAAAAAAAAAAAAGCAAAAAAAAAAAAAAAAAAAAGTCCGTATTTTAGTAGAGTCCGGGATCCCGGACTGGATCCGGACTCTATATATATATATATATATATATATATATATATATATATATATATATATATTCAAAGATACTTGCACGTTTTAATAAAATACTTTGAAAGTATTATTGAAATGCATGCAAATCAAATTTCTAACTTTTTGATATTAATTTTTTTTAATTAAATTTTGCTATTGCCATACATATATTTAGAGACGTACTCTTTTTTATAAATCAATAATTAATATTTTTGATCCATAAATTCAAGATTCTCACTTCAGTTAATTAATTTGTGAATCTTAATTAAATTTCAAAACTGATATAAATTAAGTCATTTAATTTTATTATTACTATTATTGTATGGTTGGTTCAATTAGTTGATTATATATTTGTTTTATTCATAATGGACGTGTAGTGGGTAACATGCATAATTGTGAGGAAGTTATGATGTCGGTTGGCTTATAAGCTAAGACTTGTACGTTCTTAAAGATGGGAAATTATTTTCATGATTTTTGTTTAATGATTACTACGTACGATTGTTTAATTAATTAAAAAAAGTGATTAATTAATTAATTTAAAACGGTTTAGGTGGATTGTAATTTGATTTCTGGTAACATTTCAACTTCATTTGGTTGGTTGGTTGGTACATATCTCACTAGCTTGCAACTCTAATTAATGGAGCAGTTAGAATATGTTAACTAACATGCTCAATTTTGAATAATATATAGAAAATCAAAATGAGTAATTTAGGGAGACCTGGCTAATTAGCATTAAAAAATTTGGATTATGAGATATTAATCCTCTATTAAGCTATTCATTTCTGGAGAGGTGGTCATCCCCTTCCCTTGCTTGAATTACTGTCAAACTTGAAGCTGAAGCATTTAAGGTAAGGTACATCTTTTATATTAATGCTCTAACAACACTCTGGTTTTTATATTTTCTAAACTAATTTGGTCTTTGCATCATTTAACTCTTTAGATCCTATAAATTAAATTGGTTTAAGTAAGCCCTAGAAGAATAATCATCCTTCCCCATAATCATACATTTTTGTAGATCAAAATCCTAATCAGACCATTGGACAAGTGAAGTGGCTAGTTTACCACCATGTCTACAAGTATACTGGTTTTCAATTTCCCGCTCACCCTAATAAATTATATGGGTCGTCCAAAGTTTGGATAAATCCCACCGTCCATGTAGTGCGACACAGCTAGTATATATATATATATATATATATATATATATATATATATATATATATATATATATATACACACACACACACACACACAGACACACACACAAAATAGCATAACTATAGATTGTATTATTATAACAGAATTTCTACAACCAATTCATATTTTGCAGCATTCACCAAGGGAATGAGTACTGGTGAATGGAAATAACTTGGGTTGCTGCAAACCCAATTCCAACCAAGAACGCCAACACATGCTTTTTGAGGTTATACTATACAGACATAACTTCTGTGTCTTACCCTAAATGTTGCAACTTCCAACAAGAATCTGTAAACAGAGATTACAATCGAATGAATATCGTCGCCGGGTGTAAAAAACATGACCACTCTATAGTGATGCATGTCTCGAGAATTTGGTGGCTATTGCCAAGGTCTTTTGGTTTGATGAAGCGAGCAAATTTAATTGATCGCATCGTATGCTACTTTAGGAACCAAATTTGATGGAAATGTGTTCATGTCAGAACAGAGTGACTGAAAATGAAATCACCACCGGAGTTGACGATAACGATTCATGTGGTTGCTCAAAAATTGACAGGAGAGTAGGAGCTTCGGTAGCTTTCAGAAGGTCCCCTAAATCTTCGCACTAAAGACGTGAATAAACTCTGCAAAGAGTAAAAAACATATAACTAGAAATCTAGTGTTTGCTACAAATTATAATGGTAAAAGTTTGTTGCCAGAGCAGCAGTTGTTAATCTAATTAAGCAAGTACTTCATAGATTATTGTTAATCTAAAATTAATGAATTAATATTGTTAGCTATAATATATATATATATATATAGTATATGTGTGTGTGTGTGTGTGTGTATATGGGGATGATCCATACCTTGCATTAGCTATGGGCACTATTTCAGCCAACCCATCCCCTACCGTCCAATGGAAGATCTAAGGGCTGGGTTGGGGCCAGTCGCTACTCCCTCTAACAGCCAGTCAAAACGACTGCGTTTTGACTGGCCGCTAGAGAGAGTATCGACCAACATAAAAAAATTTGGTTTAATCAGAGACTTAAAATAATTATAATTTAAATTAAAAAAATATAACTAATTAATACTCCACTCGCTAATTGGTTAACAAATATAAAAAATTATAAAATGAGTAATAGACTAATATAAGGAATAGTACTTGACTAGATAATTTGAGAGTAATAGTTGAATACTTAATTTATTTGAGTATGAATATAATATAAACTCAATCATTATTTCTTATATGGTTATCAATAATACTAATTAATAAAATAAGTCGCCTTAAAATTATTAATTATAAATAGGAAATAGTGATTAAGTTTATATTATATTCTTACTCAAACCAATTACGTATTCAACTAATACTACCAAATTACCTAATCAAGTATTATTCTTTATATTAGTCTACTACTCCCGCTAGAGGGAGTAGCGGTCAACATAAAAGAATTTGGCTGGCCGCTAGAGGGAGTAGCAGATGACCCCAACACAGTCTTTAGATCTTTCATTGGACGGCAAGAGATGGATTAGCTGGAAAAGCTCATAGCTAGCGCAAGCTATGGATCATTCCCCTATATATATAAATACATATACATATACATATATACAGTCTAGCTCTCCAGCGAACTAGTTTGCTGGATAACTTTTCCGTACATATATATGTATGTATATATATATTCAATAATTGGTTCCAAAGAATAATAAACAATAGAAAAGAAAGAAAACTAATACAAAGCCAGCTACACACTCGATAGTAAATACCAAGTTTCTAGTAATAAGCTGCTTGTGTTCAGGTTCTGTACAAGATTATCTTCTTAGTCCAAGAAAGTGTGATATTCAGATTGAACTAAAAGCAAGGCCCACAATGAAATTTATGAAGCAGTTGTTTTCCTTTATGGCAACCGGCAATAATTGTTAACCTGTAGCCCCTTACACAAGCATATGGACCATAAGCAAAAGGTTCTAAATATATTTCAATTTTCATACACGGATGTCAATGTCCAACTATCCACATTAAATATGTACATTAAAGTTTTTGGGAATGTCTGGAAATTTAGGTTGAAACTTACTTAAATTATGACAATATTTGTGAAGGTCGTCATGTAATACAATAAAATCACCAAAACTCACGTTGAAGTGGAAACCACCAAAGACTGAGAGGATAAGCGGGCGGGCCAAGTGTTTAGGAGATTATGGTTTAAAAAATTTCTTTGGTCTCTTATTTATCTTTTTAAACCCATTACTTAGAAATGGGTAATGAGATAACCACATTTCATTGTGAGTTTGAGATACACATGTTAAATGGGTATCTTGTATTCATTGGAAAGGGATTCCCAGACATCATGTTTTTGTTAAAAATGACTCCTAACAGAAGTATAGTGGGTAAGGGTGTAAAAATGAGATGTTCATTCCCAAGGTTACATACAAATGAGTCAAACATGGCCTTAGCCTTTCTGATGGGAATTTTTAGAATGTCAAGGACATATATTCAGGTTTTACATTTGGAAGGTTATTTCCAATTTCCGAGGGCCTCATATTCAGTGGAGCACATTACACTCATCATTAGTTCATTATCACCTTTTTAAAGTAAAGATCCTATACTCCATGAATTTTGCATCCCTTCATGCTTTGTTCCTTCCATTGAAAAGTGTATGACTTGCTCCACCAAAGCTTATTAATTTGCCCTTAGTATAATGTTCAATCCATATCAGATTCTATTACCTCGGTAAGTTTTCATTCTTATCATATATCCTCACCAAATACCACAACTAATATGCTTCATAAAGCAATTGACAATCAGGCACTTTGAGCCTCCACTGTACCTGCCCCTTCCTAGAGATAACATAAAGTAAAAGATATAGCAGAGTTTTCTAATCCAAAATTTACTACTACTTTGGTACCAAGGCAAATTCCCAAATACTAATTATGTTCATGCATTTGTAATAAATTAAGTGAAATGAAATCATCTTCCTCTTACATTAGTGTTGGACCCACACACATCTAATGCGAGAGGTGACCTTGTGGAACTCAAAATTTGATTGTGCAAATAGCAGGTTCATAAATTAAAATAAGCTCAAATAGCAAAATGTACCTTTAACTTGAAGCAGGGAGGACAACAACTAATAGAACATTTTACAATATTTACTGTTCTGTCTTATTGTTTTTTGTGGTAAATAAGAAGCATATATGGTTTCAATATATTTATGAGAGAACGAAAAAATAGAAACAAAATAACAAAGAACAAACACCAAAGGGACATACCTGAACTCTATGTGGTAAGCTGACCCAAAATTCCAAGTTTGGTATGATCTGAATTAGAGGGGTAAAAAAATTACAAAGCAGGATAAAGAAGCACCAAGGTGAGTCCCAGCAAAGCTAGCATAGCCTGCCGGGTAGTAATTCAAAAGTTATGCTGTACAAAATATGTCTCATCTTTGCATACAATACATAATGTCATGAATATCATATGTAAAAGTGAGCTGCTAAAACAAAGCCTAAATACATGTGTACATTTACTATGGGCTATACCAATAATGTATGCATATACTATATCAAAATAAATAACCAACTACGTACATACTACATCACTGGGGACTTTCGAATTTCTTCATAAAAAATAATCATATCTTGACTCGTATTTGAGGCTACAATTATTTAAGATTCATTATATTCAAATTTGATAACTGGATCTGCTTTTGGATATTACCAGCTCCACATCAAATTCAAATTATTAATGAGCATACCCTACATTTTATTGACAATCATGTGTGTCATAAGTAAATGATTTCATGTTCATTATAATAGGTAAGATCTACTGAAATTTGTCTAAGAACATATTCCTAAGCCCAAAAAATTGTGGGTAGAATAGGACTATTTCCACAAATTATTTTGCTAGTTCCACAAGATCCCCTCTACATTTATTATTTATGTGGAGGGGCCACATGGTATCAGCAATTCCCTACAGTTTTCTACTTTTCTCTATCTATTTCTCTACCAATGGTTATTTGCCCAATGGTAGTAGCTCACTAGGTTCACCTGACAAAATGGATCCAGCAACACAAAAGAATATGGTAAAATAACCTGAATCAAAAACATAAATTGCCATAATCCAGTAGAATTTTAATAGAAGTAATAGGTTAATCAGAGCCTATTTGTTCAAGTGCTTATTTATTTGGACAAGTGTTAAAAGCAGCAGTATGTACTCTGTCTGAGAACACAAAAAGAGAAAGAAAAGAAGTGAGAAAGAAAACATACATCTATACCACGAATGTGAAGAAAGAAGAATCGATAAATTGTACCACCCAGCAGATAAGCTCCAAAGAGGCACAAAATACTGAAATCAGAGCAATCATCGAGTAAAGTTGATGGTAAGTTGACTAAGTTATAGTAGTAAGCAAGGGTTAAATAAAAAATCTTACATGGTTATGATAGTACCAAACCAGCCCAATCCTTTACCATGTGCAGGTACAATTTTGGCACAACCAGCAGAATGTCTTAGTTGGGTAGCCTGTTGAAGTGGAATAACACATGAAAAGATTATGATCCACTTGCTCAATGTAGACTAAAGTTGATTAAATGAATGAGATATAGCTTGGCAATTGTCATGCTATAAAAGATGAGGTGAGACAATAGTTTTATCAATATGCCACTGAACTGTTAACTTCCCTAAAGTAATTAATTGTGAATTCTGATTGCCATTTAACCCATCTCAAAAGATCAGCAAATCATAGGACATCTAAGCCCAACATGGTTTTTGGCCCAAACTCACAAAAAAGGTTCAGTCCACAAACAAGCATACATCAATCACGCATCAATAAGGGTGTAAATGAACCGAGTCGAGCTGAGTATTGAGTTGCTCATTGGTTCACAAATTTATTGAGTATAAAATAAGGTTTAATTGAGACTCGTTTAGCTACCAAGTCAAGCACGATCTCAAATCGATCCCGAGCAATTTGAACTTTTCAAACAAATATGATCAGAGTATCAATAAAAAATTACAATTTGAGGAGGTTCGAGTAATTTATCGAACTTTAAAATTTGCTCATATTTGAATAATTTATATTTGGAATAGAGTTCGAATCAATCTTTTAGTCGAGCGAGTACGAATCGAACTCGAACTGTTTCTTTATTTTACAACCTTACGCATCAATAGTAAAATCAAGCACAAACATCTGCATATCGCAGTTGTTTCCTCAGGATATGTGCTGGGAGGATGTTAGGATGGTTGCCAGCTGGGGCGACACTCTTTTGTGAGGGGAAGGTGTTAGGCAGGACTTCTGTAAACACGGTTACTGCATCATGTTATTTCCTAAGTATGAAGTGTGTGTATCACATCCAAGTTTAAGTAAAATGTTAAATGAATTAATTCAGTTGAGAAGATCGTTGGTTAAAATACTAGTTAACCCATAGCCAAAATACACCAGCAGATTTGGGTATCAATTTCAGTAAATGAAGAAGACTTGAGGAAATAAACGTATAAAAAACACAGATCAGGGGTGTGAGTCCAACAATCACATATAATCAGGATGCAATTGAACAGCTACACAAGAGTCAAGAAGCCTTTACAAAATATGGAAGTCATACAGGAAAAATCCATAGTGCCCATAATTGGTCCTCCAGTATCCATGATCAAGTTTTTAGAGCCGCCACTATAATATAGATTGTAACCAAAATACTGCGGTCTGCACAAAGGCTATGAAACCTAATGCACTCTATGTAGCCCCAAAATTAAATTACTAGCACACACAAAAAATCAGTGTCTGATTTCAAAGCCTTCTGAAGATTTATTATAAGGGATGAAAAAATAAATATAGTACTATAGTGTGACATCAATTACCAATAACAAAATAAAAGTACTTAGAAAAACTCGAAGCACTCACATAATCACAAATCCCAACTTGCTCCAATGTGCTAGGCGCCTGCAAAAAATAAATATAAATTATTATAAGGCATGAACATTATCATATCAATTAATTGCCAAGGAACAAAAGTTATTCAAATAACATACAGATCATGCTCTGACCTGAACTTCATTTGAATCACAGATGACAGACACAGAAAGTGAACAGTTACGCTTCGGGCCAGTAGACATCTTAACAATGACGCCAGCATGAGGAGTCTTTTTATCTGCATATTCATTAGCCAAAGAGAATCATTAACTAAGAGTCATTTTTATCTTTAATTAGAATCACAGGTAAAATGAAACCTCAGGACAACCCACTAAGGAAACCACAGACACATGTTATCACTAAGCCATAACCAATCTACATCAGTTATCTGAAAAGAAAATGCTAAAGAGAAGGCAAAGAGAACAAAATGAGAGCCACCAAAAAATGAAAAGGGAATACAATTCGAATTAGTACTGCAATTCATCATTTTTTTCAGTATGAAAAAGTAAACATCTTACCAACAAGATCAATAGTCATGCTTGAGGGACGTCCAACAGTAGTACATACATGATAACCTGCATTTATCACATGATGTCTTATTAGCATCATTACAAAGAGGCATCCAATTCTAAGCTACTGCTTAATGTTCGGTGGACAGAGGCTAGTGTAGGACGCTTATTAAAGACTATGAGGATATTAAGTGGTTGTCTTGGGATTTATGTAATTATACTTGATAGTCAATTTAATTTCAAGGGAAATTTTGAACAATTAAGGATGAAGCAAGGGTGGGAGGCTAGATTGTTACCTCCTAAGTTGTTAGACACAAGCGCACTGCAACCCATGCCACAATGTGATGTTCCCCCACAGTCCTACAAGAAACAAAATACTAAAACCAGCATCAACTTCAAGTCTTTTAGGTTGGGGGAATGTCAATAATTATGATAAATATCTAATCATATATAATAACTAAATTAAAATTTATGTTAAACTAGGAAGAAGAAAAATTCCCAAAAGAAGGCTGAGAAACAAGATAAAACTTGCACCAGAAAGGTCTAACAGAGGAATCTCTGACCATTAAACCTTTGGTTGATCCAATACGACAATTTATCTTTAATAAGAAAGTTGACAAACAAGATAAAACCTGCACTCTAGAAATGTTTATCAAATGTATCTTAATCCATTAAAAGTGTCAGGATCCAATACAGTATATATGCATAATTAAAACAACAGGATGGTACTTGGTAGTCATCAATTATTTAGACTGACAGACATCTACAAGATTTAAAACAAACGTCATCAAATTAACAAATATGACACCCAAATCTTTTGTACTCACCATGGGCCACTTGCTTAGACATTCTACGAACAATAAACAAGCGGATTATTTGAAATTATAACTCAAGATGTCACCTTTAAGGAGGCATTATATAGTCTTCATGTAAGACCCCAACTTTCATAAATAAAGATTAATTTTTATCGAAATATATTTTTGAATATTATGGTGTGGATTTGATATAATGTTATAGTTGTGGGTAATATTTATAAATTTTGCAAAGTATGTAAGTTGTTATAAAATATTCGATTGGTCGGGGAATATTCGTTTTAACAGGAAATATTTGTACGACGGCACAATCATTGGTGGACCCCACAACGGAATTATTGTCGGAGTTAGAAAACGACAGAAATATCTTTTTATAAAAATAACGGCGAAAGTTTTACCGTTAAAATGTTGAAATACCCGATGAAAAAATAGTAATACGCGTGGTTGCATAGTAGCACGCGGTATTGATTATTGATGCTTACGTGAGAAGTCAATCAATTTTATTCAATTATTGTTACAGTAATTGTTGTATAGTATCTCACGTTATTTGATTCAATTATTGTCACAATATTTTATATAATTAAATCAATAATTGAGATGACAAGTTATTCATATTATTATTTGCATAATTAACAATGTCTAGAAAGTTATGCCGAGAAAAGGGGTTTGGTCACCTAATTGCACGCCAATAGGGAGAAATCCTTATCGGAAAGTCTCCTCTTTCCTAGGAACGATCTGGTTGTTAATATTGCGAGTTATAATAATGATGAATAAATGTTGTTAAAAATATTGAGGGAATTTTTATGAAGTATTTGTTGTAATTTTGCTTATTATATGGACCCCCTATTTACCCATTTTTCAAAATAATCGATAGAAAGTTATTCAATATATATATATATATAAAAGGTGGGGGCCACATGTGAGGCCCACAGGAGGAAGAAAAATGAGGGTCACGGGTGGGGGAAGGAAAATTTTGTCAAGAGGAAGTTTGTTATTATTATGATTATTATATATATAATATATTATAATAAGTTTTGTTTTTTATGAAAAATAGAATATATTATATTTTATTTGCATAGTATTTTACTATACAATGCACAATAAATTCTCGCGAAATTAGAATTCAGCGTCCGTGAATTCTAAACAGTGTTCACCCGTGATTTAATTCAAATAGTATCCTTTCCATTCTCCTATAAATAGGATGCTTAGTTTAGAATTGAAAATCACACCAGAATCAGAGAATTCTTCTTCTATAATATTGAGCGTATTTTTTTCGAGTTTTAGGAAGCTTTGAGTGTAGAAAACAGTAAAAAATTTCTTCAAGAATATCCCGGCTATTCCAGTTGCAATACTCTCCTTTTTAAGGAAAGGGATATTATTTTTGTTCAGTATTCGTAAGAAATAATATTTTCTTCCATACTCTATAGTATGTGAGTAATATTATTTCGTTTCAGATTCCGAATTTTACACTCATTTTATTAAGTTTTGGCTTCTATACTCCATGAAATTAGTAAAATATCCTTGAAATTTGCGTTTCATCCAGTATCTTTTCATGAAAATATTATTCTGAACATTCTTGATAAGTTTTAACTTTTTCATGCCGGAGTACTATTCCCGGGGTACTATTCACTCGAGTACTATTCACTCGGGATACTATTCATGACAAAAATGAATTTTTTTTTCGGTTTAAATCATTTTTGATACAATATAAATCTTGAATTTTACTCCACAAAGAAGTATCATATTGACAATTTGGACATTATTGAATTCTGGATAAATTAAATTATAAATCTTTAAAATTTATCATTTGCTTTCCTTTAATTGAATTCTTATATCATTGTCATCATCCCCATGCTTATATTGTGATAAAAGTCATCTTTGGCTTACGTGCATAGATAGACTGTTGATTGGTATGATTATGACCAAGGATTATTCGGTGTAATCATGACCCGTAATGTTACAAACGATGTTGTAAAAGTCTTCATTGGCCCGTAGTGCATTGATAAACAGTTGTTGGCATGATCATGATCATTGGTGAAAACACGAATATCTTTGGCCCGTAGTGCATGAAAAATTCATGGTTGTGATACTAATGAATATCCTTGGCCCGTAGTGCATTTCAGTGATGTGGATTATTTATTAAGTTGAGTCTCAGCGATAAAATTGATGATAAATTTTCTAAATCATAGAAGATAGTAGATATCATGCTCTACTTGACTCTTCTAATGGATTGCTTGTTCCGTTGTAGTTAAACTTGATGTTTATTGTATTTTATTAGTTTAACACTGTTGAAGGCTAACGATAATTTATTCTGCATTATCTTATTCATAATATTTCTTATTGGGCTAGTTGAGCTCACCCTTTTACTTTCATTGTTCTCTTCAGGAAATGAGAACGTAGTCGGGACTAGTCAGAAAACGAAGTGATGGTCCGAGATGGTGTTATAGTAGTCCTCACTATTCTATGAAATAGTGTGATAATAATTGTAATGAGAACTACATTTAAGTTTGGATATTGTCTAGAAGACAATATTCGTATTAAAACTCTCAGTTATGTTTTGTCGTATTTCACACGACGTTTGTATAATTAAGTTTGTATTTGAATTCTGTACCATGTATTTGGTGATTCAAAATGGGTGATGTATACCTATTTTGGAGGCGTCACACTTCACGTGTGCTCACCACGTTTAAAACAACAGCTAAACTAAACATAGTTTATAAATTATTGAATTATTGGTAATATATTAGGTTTTACAACACATCTGTAATTATAAGCTTTAAATCATAAGTTAAAAGTATCATGTGGGCAATTGTATCTCTTTTCACCCAACTAGCACGAGTAATTGATTATTTCCTTTACTTAGGAAACCGAAAGGTGACAGGTCATAATCATAATTTATTACTGAAATAGCCTATTGTCACTTCATCCATCTAACTCTAGTCATACTGTGATTATTTCAATGTTCTCTCCCGATATTTTCAACATATTAATATGATTATCGATAACAAAATCTTCAAACTTTCAGCTGTTCTCGACATGTAACTTTATAGCTTTCTTATATATGTACAACTAATTTTATAGTTTCATTGTTACATAACCCTTCAAAAAACTTTGTATTCTTTGTATCATGGATAAGTAGATATTTTGTAAGTTGTGACACGGATTACTATTACAGGCTCCAAAGTGTCTTTACTATTGGGAAAACACACAACCAATTATTAAAGATGCCAAAGAATTGATAACCGGTGCATATCAAGTGCAGATCAGTGGCAGCTATAGGATTTAAGTTCATGGCAAGACCAATAGCTCTCTGATCTTTTTCTCAGTCTAGTTTCCTCTCTGTCAGACTGTTACTGATATACCACAAGTGTAAAAACAACAAATGAAGAGAAAAAAATCACACTCACCCCGCAATCTAAACATGTGGGTGGATCATGGTTGAAAATCATCACGTCACATAGCTGCTCCACACAGATGAAGAGAATAAAAATCAACTTGCAGTAACATGAAATCAAACCAATGACTGAAATGAAAATAAAAAAGTAAAAAACTGATTGGAAATTATAATTATCAGTTTTTTTTCTAAAAGAAAATTTAGCAAGATCTATCTCGCCATGATCTATAAACTGCACTACAGCTTCCTGACTATATATCATTATAGTTTACTGCAATATTTATTTATCTAAACCTAGGAACCAAGTGCTTTACTGCTTGCAGCTGCGGCATCATCATTGTGTACATGCCAAAAAAAAAATTGGTGTGCAGCATGTTCAAGTATATTCTAGAAGAAAAGTGAAACTTTAGAACCCTATAACTTAGCAGATTTTACAAGGATCTTAGAAAGGAAATTTCATCAAAAATTAGCCAAAGAAAAAATCAAACAAAGAATATATAGTAACCTGATAGAGCCAACCTGAAACCAAAGCACTGTCTCATTTACTGCCACCTTGTAAAACCTGAATCAATTCAGTAAGGTATAAACACTACATTAATTACAAAATTTACCCATTTCACATATTGGCCTATGTAACCAAACTTACAGTTCAAAAATTGAATTCTTCAAAATCAATACAAATACACAAATAACTCATTTAGAGAATTGTTTTCAAATTGAGGGAAACCCCACTAACTTAAGTTTAACTATTCTTCAAAATCCACAAATGCTAGTAAATTTTAAGTCTTTGACTTCAGTTTTTAATTAAAGTGAACTACAGAACAAAGATTAATACAACTAAACAAAGCATCCTAATTTCTTCATTATCAGAACATAGACGGAACAAAATGTTAATGAAATAAGCAATGTGTGCAAATTCAAAAAATAATTACATTGCAAGTAAAAAAACATAGTGTATGTAGTAATCTATTGAAGACTTGTAATAACAAATTTAGGAGAAATAAATCAAGAAATTTTGATATACACGAATTATAGGGATTGAGATGATACCCATCTTCGCTAAGAGCGCCATGGGGGAATTTGGGAATGGGGGATGCCAAGCTGTAGCTGTAAAGCTTATTGTTGTCGGTAAGACTGAATTCACAAACAGCGGACACCGAGTCCGGGATAACTCGAGGTAGAATTACTAGTGTGAGAAGAACAAAAATTAAAGGATGCCTCCGTATTAGAACGGGTTTTTTACCAATTGTCATTTCTGCTCTAACAATCTCATGAACAATTCAGAGAAATCATACTAATTGCAAAGATGATACTCCAAAGCCCTGGGAACCGGAAATAAATCTAAGCTAGGTCTACAATGGGGAAACAATAATAATTCCTGGATTTGCATGTGAAACTAACGACGACGTATCGTGACATTTCAATAAGGGCTATATGTATATACACTGCTGTGTATTACACAGTAGACCTAGGACGACAGATTTTTTGGGTTATAGCGACGGTAAATTGTCGTCATAGCCCATAATAGCTATGACGACGGATTAAACCGTCGCTATAGCCCAAAAAATCGTCAGTTATAACCTACTGTGTAATACACAGCTGTGTACACACATTTTTTCCTTTCAATAATATGTGTATGAATGTAAAAAAATAATGTGATTTTAAAAATAAAAATAAATTAAGTTTTCTATAACTTTTTCTTTTGCTATTTTTTGTTTTACGCATTGTTTCAGAGTTTTAAAATGGACAAAAAAATGGACGAAAAATTTAAGTTTTCTTTCTAATTTTTATTTTTCTGAGTTTTTTAATAAACAAAAAACAAAAGAAATTGATCAAAATTTTGGCCATTTTTCCTGCCAAAATTGGTTTGATTTGGATGAAATAGAAATTAGAATAAGTAATATTTTTAAAATTCTCATATTATACTCACCTTTCAATATAATAAATTTTAAATTACAACTCATGCCCCCAATTTGCACCTTATTCTATATTTTGGAGACTTAATTATTGTCAAGTTTGGGCTTGAATAAAACTCATTAGTATATATAATTTAAGTAAATATAAAAGTGTAATTTATTTCCCTAGTTGTGAAAAATAAGAGAGAACTTTATTTGATTTGTGCATATAGTGAAATATTCAATAAGGTGTAAAGTTGTTTGACAAAACTAATTATTTCTTATCTCATTTAATAAAAAAGACTACTTGTCACTTTATAAGTACAAGTGTATAGTCTGATTTTATTTTGAAATAAGAGATATTCTTGTGAGACTTTTGAAATTCTATTTAATTATAAGTTTATTACTAATATGTAACTTGCATCATTAGTAGTAATAAGTATAATTAAAATAGAAATAATACTCCCTCTGTTCCAGAATAAAAGTTCTGGTTGACTTTTTACGTATATTAAGAAAGGATAAAATGATAAAATTGTCCATATACATAGTTTTTTGCACATTATTAATGATGCTCCATAAATATGCATAAAGAATATAAGTATAACAATTAATAATAAGGGTATTATAGGCAAATTATTATAAAAAATAGATTATTTAAGGTAAGTAAACATTTAACTTGGGACTATCTAAAATAGTAATAAAGACTTTTATCATGGGACGGAGGGAGTAATTGTTTAATGGTGAAACTATTATAGATATATGTATGTATTTATATGTGTAGACATAGATATACTATATATATGTATATTGAGAAAAGTTTTATATATATACATTTTAGACATAATAATTTTGCACTATGAAAATCTCTCATTCTTTTAGCTATTCTTCTTACAAACAAATAACTACTACAAAGAAGTGTTCGTGTGGAATAAATGTGAATTTTTATCACAAATTTGTTTAGCTTTGAGGCTTGACATATATCTTAGAGGTATATTGTGACGCCCCCAAAATAGGTATACATCACCTATTCTAAGTCACCAAATACATGGTACAGAATACAAATATAATCTTAAATATACAACATGAGTTATGAGTTTTAATACAGATATTGTCTTTTAGACAGTATTCAAACTCAAAATAAGTCCTCAATACATTTGTTAACACACTATTTCGTAGAATAGTGAGGACTACTAATGCTATTATCTGGACCGTCACTCCGTTCCCCGACTAGTCCCTGCTACGTTCTCATTTCCTAAAGAGAACAATGAAAGTAAAAGGGTGAGCTCAACTAGCCCAGTAAGAAATATTATGACTAAGATAATGCAGAATAAATTATCGTTAGCCTTCAACAGTGTTAAACTGATTCAATATAACAAACATCAAATTTAACTGCAGCGGAATAAGCAATCCATTAGAAGAGTAAAGTAGAGAATAAAATCTACTATATTCTATGATTTAAAAGGTTTTTTTATCACTTTTATTGCTGAGACTTAGCTAAATAAATAATCCACATCATCCCTGCACTACGGCCAAGGATATTCATTAGTATCACAACCACAAATTATCCATGCACTACGGGTCAAGGATATTCGTGTATTCATTAATGGTTATGATCATACCAACAACTGTCCATCAATGCACTACGGGCCAATGAAGACTTTTACCATATCTTTTGTAACATTACAATCATGATTACACCGAATAATCCCTGGTCATAATCATACCAAGTTCATCTATGCACTACAGGCACAATGACTTTCAACATAATATAAACATGAGAATGATGACAATGATATAAGAATTCAATAAAACAAGTTCAAGAATTAATTTATCCAGGAACCAATAACGCTCAAATTGTCAACATGATACTGCTTTGTGGGGTAAAACTCAAGAATGCTCAGAAGAATATTTCTATGAAAAGATACTGATTAAGCGCAAATATCAAGGATATTCCACTAATTTCATGGAGTATAAAACCAAAACTTTAACCAACTGAGTATAATAAAGAATGGAATAGCAAAAGAAATCACCAGGCATGCGATAGATCGCACAGTCAGGTTATTCTAACAGAATAATAAATAACGGAACCAGGATCAGGCGTAATCTGCACCGACAGGATATTCCAACAGAATAATAAAGAACGGAACCAGGTCAGGCGAAATTCGCACCGACAGGATATTCTAACAGAATAATAAAGAATGGAATAACAACAGAATTTTACCATGTATGCGATACTTCGCATCGACAGGTTATTCCAGCAGAATAAGAAAGAATGGAATAACAACAGAATTTCACCATGTATGCAGTACTTCGCATAGACAGGTTATTCCAACATAATAATAAAAAATGGAATAATAGAAGAATTTCACCAAGTATAGGGTAGTCCGCGTATACAGGTTATTCCAACAGAATAATAAAGAATGGAATAACAGAAGTTCTCTTCATGAATACGAAAGAAATAATACCCCTTACGAATACAACAAATAATATTCCTTACCTTAAAAAGAAGAGTACTCCGACGGTTAGGGCGGGGATATACTCCGTCGGAATTTTTAAAATTCATTTACTTTTTTTATATGACCAAAACTATCGAATATTTAGACATTTATCATAAATTGTACTTTTATCCAAAAATTTCAAAATTTATAGAGTATACTTCTGTTATATACATGTAGTCCCAATAAAAATTTTACCAATTTTGGACTTAACCACAAGGAGTTATAAGGGTTTACTTTTAAAATAATATTTTTTCATAAATTTCATAACTCCTAATCTATACATCCAAAAATTGCCATTTTAGACACAATCAATAAAACTCATCAAATTATCATTTTAAATTTTTCTAGAATTTTTAAAGGTCAGAAAAATTACAAAACTGAAGAAACATAATAACCCTTAAAATCTCTTACCTCAAAAGAGCAGTACTTCTGACCGGAATGTAAAGCCGAAGGAACCTTGCACTGAATAGCAACTCTCAAAGTATCTAAATACTCACAAAAATATGCTTGATAATATAGAGAAAGAAAGAGAAAAAGATTATTTTTCTGGTGTGATTTTCAATTCTAACTTAGCCCTCTATTTATAGGAAAATGTTAGCATGTCGAAGCAGACTTGACCTGCTACTTGATGGCTTTATCTGCTACTATTGTCACCCACCACATTTGAATTATAATTTCAGCATATTTTTTCACCAACCACGAGTGACCCCCACTAAATTCTAGAATTTTCCACCAAATTTTTTTAGAAACCTAATTTTCGAATCAGTCACCTCTTACAATTCATAACAAATCATACGTTCATTTTTAACTGTTAAAAATTTTTGGACATATACTCAACTTATATATGTATAACATATCCAAAAATCACAACAATCCAACGGTCGGATTAAAAATTATAACTCACACAATAGAGCTTTAAGAACACCGATTTGATCTTTTAATACCTCCAATCCGATAAAATACTGATAAAACACCTCAACATTAATTCCTTCAATTATAACCACATAAAATAAATAAATTCATCATTTATATCCGCATCAAATAAATATTTCCTTATCAATAATTAATTATTCATAAATAATATTACAGAATCACAATAATGACAACCAGGCAGTTCCCAGAAAAGAGGGAGCTTTCCAATAAGGATTTCTCCTTACTAATGCGCAATTAGGTGACCAAACCTTTCCTTGACAGAACTTTCTAGACATTGCCAATAATGTTATCTAATAATATTATTCAAATAATGTGAATTATTGATCTGATAATGAGAAATACTGTGCAGTGATAATTATTAAAACAATAATAATATAAAATATCAACGCAACAATTATTGAATACATAAAATAGAATATTGAACAGTAATTATTGTAACAATTATTTAGTAGTGCCTTCTTACGTAAGGATCAATAATTCAAAAATACTGTGCAATACCGTGTGCTACTGTGCAACCACCCATATTACTGTATTTTAACCACCGGGTATTCCAACAGTGTTAACGGTAACTACTACGCCGTTATTTATAAAAACTCAAACTTGTCATTTTTTTCATCCGACAGTTATTCTGTTATGGAGCCCACAAATGACTGCGCCATCGTAAGAATATTCCCCGACAACAAGAATATTCCACGACCAAACGAATATTCCCCGACAGAAATCAATATTTTATAATCACTTGCGTATTTTGAAAATTTACATATATCACCCTCAACTTCACTATTTATCAATTTAACCATTTACTGAATGAAAAATTGAATACTTTTATTTCATAAAATTCGGTGTCTTACAATCTCCCCTCCTTATGAAATTTCGTCCCCAAAATTTACGTACCTGATATTTCGAATAGTTGAAAATACTTTGCTTTTATTTCAGATTCCATCTTCACTGTCCTCATGATTTCTCCATTACTCATCTCCTGTATTTCAGATATCATTCTAGAATACAGCTTCAAAATAAAGGTTAATTGACATATCACAATTTGTCAACTTAAGTAAGAAAATTCTGCTTAGGTAGGACACACACTATCGAAGGATATTACTCGTCTCTCCCCTCCTAGTTCTAATCTCGGATCTCCGCAAGAGATCATATTCCTAAGCTCTGATACCAACTGTGACGCCCCCAAAATAGGTCCAATCCATCCAACCTATTCTGAGTCGCCAATTACATGGTACATAAAATAACTATAACTTTATTACTACAATTTTCGTGCAAAATACAATAACACATACTGTGAGTTTTAATACCAACTGTGACTCATGTCCCAACTATGGACAACACCTCACATTGATACATTACATAAAGGTACAGTCAATAACTATTTTTAGAAATTAAAATATTTGGGAAGTGCTCAAGAAAACCTTCGTACATGGGAGGCCATGAATATAAGTTATGATAGATATCATATGTCCAGATAATTATCCTTGGTTGATCCAATAGGCCCCAAAGAAAAATGAGAAGATTACTATCATGTTCTTTCTAATGGTGAGTCTTCTCTTGACATATAACTATCTCCACCGTCTGTGATTGAACATTATGTTTCAACCAAACTCCAAGATCATATAGGTAGTGCTCGTAGATATACTCAGCAAGTGGATGTGCACAACCCTGTCTTATGATAACACGAGATTATATGTCATTAGACATCTTGTATAATAGTGACAAAACACCCTTCCAAAGTTGGGTTCGCCTCACCCTATTCGGTTCACCAAAATTAAATATGAAATGACGTATACAATACAACACACTTATCTAAAGTTCTCAATAAAATTATTTTCATACTATTTAGGGAGAACCTCAATAGCTATAGACCATCGTTCTATTCTCCTGTTATCCCCACTCGACCCAGCCACACTCTTATTACCTGAAAGGAATTGTGAAGCAAAAGGGTGAGCACAACTAGCTTAGTAAAGAATATCATGACTAAAGATAATTAAATTATCAATAGCCTTCGTCAGTAATAAATCAGAGATTTAGAACATATGGTAGATGATAAAACTTTTCAACCATAGTTGCAGCGGAACGAGCAATCCATTAGAAGAGTCAAATAAATCATAAAGTCTATTATCTTTTCCATGTTAAAAGTCCACCAACAATGCTTTAATTCTTGTAACATCAATTAACAGTTCTTGTCCACAATCATGTGAATAACTCATAACCATAATTGTGGTTCTAAATTTCTCTTCTCATCTAGGACGAAGATAATTTACATCACCTGTCTTTACCTGAAATATCAAAGATCATGGTTATACTAAATCACAGTTCTTGTTCATAATCATACTAATAAATTCATCTTTGCACTACGGGCCAAAGATATTCATCAATAATTCATTTTTGCACTACATGCCAAAGATATTCAGCAATAGGTCATCTTTGCACTACGGGCTAAAGATATTCATCAATAATTCATCTTTGCACTACAGGCCAAAGATATTCATCAACATGTCATCTTTGCACTACGGGCCAAAGATATTCATCAATAATTCATCTTTGCACTACAAGCCAAAGATATTCATATATCAAAGAACATACAATCATTTCAGAATTTATATAAACCATAATTATAATCATGTTGATCAATTCACCTTTGCACTTAAGCTAAAAATATTCAATTGTAAATTCAATGGTCATGATCATACCAGTCAACAATTCATCTTTGCACTACTGGCCAAAGTGAAACCATAGTCACGATCATACCAATAATCTATCCATCTTTACACTTAAGTCAAAGAGAAATTTCATCACCGAGATTATAAAAATGTTATATATAATAATTAAAATAATATGATCAACAACTGTATTTAATTTCAAGAGTAAGATTCATAAATCAAGGATTTCATAACACCTTAATCCCAATGTTATAAATCACTTAATAATCTCATAATCTAATATTATTAATATTACAATAATATTTTAATCATTTCTTAAACTTATAAACAATTTATTTTAATTGTTTATACTTTACCAATTAATGCATTTAATCATCCTAAAATACCAAACTCATAAGATTTCATCACCAATAACCAACAACCTCATCAAAAATCTGCATATACCATATTAGGATTCTCAAGCCATAAAATCATATTTTTCAATTTTGTTACTTCACATAACATATTTAATTCATTTATTCATAACTAGTCTATTTTCATGAAAAATACCAAATCAGTACAAACAAATTTTATTTTCTGGGATTTAGCAGAACATAGTCTCATATTGAACATATATTTGTCT
Source organism: Panax japonicus (assembly GCA_020205505.1). Taxonomy (NCBI): domain Eukaryota; kingdom Viridiplantae; phylum Streptophyta; class Magnoliopsida; order Apiales; family Araliaceae; genus Panax; species Panax japonicus. Next base: position 58,957,203 of record CM035108.1, on the reverse strand, counting down.
CGAAATTTTTAAAATTCATTTACTATTTTTCATATGGCCAAAACTACCGAATATTTAGACATTTATCATAAATTGTACTTTTATCTAAAAATTCTAAAATTTACAGAGTATACTTCTGTTATATACATGTACTCCCAATAAAAATTTTACCAATTTTGGAGTTAACTACAAGGAGTTATAAGGGTTTACTTTTAAAATAATCTTTTCCCATAAATTTCACAACTCCTAATCTATACATCCAAAAATCGCCATTTTGGACACAATCAATAAAACTCATCAAATTATCATTTTAAATATTTCCAGAATTTTTAAAAGTCAAAAAAATTACGAAACTGAAGAAATATAATAACCCTTAAAATCTCTTACCTCAAAAGAGCAGTACTTCTGACCGGAATGTAAATCCGAAGGAATCTTGTATTGAATAACAACTCTCAAAGTATCTAAATACTCACAAAATATGTTTGATAATATAGAGAGATAAAGAAAGAAAACTTATGTTTCTGGTGTGGTTTTCAATTCTAACTTAGCCCTCTATTTATAGGAAAATGTTAGCATGCCAAAGCAGACTTGACCTGCTACTTGATGGCTTTACCTGCTACTATTGCCACCCACCACATTTGAATTAGAATGTCAGCATATTTTTTCACCAACCACGAGTGGGCCCCACTAAATTCTAGAATTTTCTACCAAAATTTTTTATAGACCTAATTTTCGAATCATTCACCTCTTACAATTCATAACAAATCATAAGTTCATTTTTAATTGTTCAAAATTTTTGGACATATACTCAACTTATATATGTATAACATATCCAAAAATTACAACGATCCAACGATCGGATTAAAAATTATAACTCACGCAATAGAGCTTTAAGAACACCGATTTGATCTTTTAATACATCCAATCCGACAAAATACTGATAAAACACCTCAACATTAATTCATTCAATTATAACCACATAAAATAAATAAATTCATCATTTATATCCGCATCAAATAAATATTTCCTTATCAATAATTAATTATTCATAAATAATATTACATAATCACAATAATGACAACCAGGCAGTTCCCAGGAAAGATGGAACTTTTCAATAAGGATTTCTCCTTACTAATGCGCAATTAGGTGACCAAACCTCTCCTTGACAGAATTTTCTAGACATTGCCAATAATGCTATCTAATAATATTATTCAAATAATATGAATTATTGATCTGATAATGAGAAATACTGTGCAATGACAATTATTGAAACAACAATAATATAAAATATCAACGCAACAATTATTGAATAAATAAAATAGAATATTGAACAGTAATTATTGTAACAATTATTTAGTAGTGCCTTCTTACGTAAGGATCAATAATTTAAAAATACTGTGCAATACCGTGTGCTACTGTGCAACCACCCATATTACTGTATTTTAACCACCGGGTATTCCAACAGTGTTAACGGTAACTACTACGCCGTTATTTATAAAAACTAAAACTTGTTATTTTCTTCTTCCGACAGTTATTCTGTTATGGGGCCCACAAATGACTGCGCCATCGTACGAATATTCCCCGACAACAAGAATATTCCACGACCAAACGAATATTCCCCGACAGAAATGAGTATTTTATAATCACTTGCGTATTTTAAAAAATTTACATATATCACCCTTAACTTTACTATTTATCAATTTAACCATTTACTGAATAGAAAAATTGAATACTTTTATTTCATAAAATTCGGGGTCTTACATGTTTTATATAAAAAGATTTTATTATGCAAACACTATGCAAGTACTATGCATAATAAAATATTTTATATTCTAATTATTGTCTAATAAAATAAATAACTTTATAAAAGTATTTTGTTTTATATAAAAAACTTTTATGTTTTATTACATTAATAATACTAATAAAATAATATATATATATATATATAAAAAAACTTTCGTGACTTCATAAAAAGATACCTCAATATATTTAACAAAATTTATCATCATTATTATAATTCATAATATTAATCGACCAGGTCGTTCACAGGAAAGAGGGGGCTTTCCAATAAGGATTTCTCCCTATTGGCGCGTAATTTGATGACCAAACCTCTCATTGGCAGAACTTCTAGACATCGTTAATATTGCAAATAATAATATTAATAACCCTGTCATCTCAATTATTGATTTAATAATATATAAAATATCGACAACAATTGAATCAAATAACGTGAGATACTATGCAACAATTACTGAAGCAATCATTGAACAAAACTGAGTGACTTCTCACGTAAGTATTAATAATCAATACTGTGTGCTACTATGCAACCACGCGTATTCCTGTACTTTTAACACCGTGTGTTTCAACTGTTAACGGTAAAACTTCCGCCGTTATTTTCATAAAATATTTTTGTCGTTTTCTCAATCGAACAATAATTCCGTTGTGGGGTCCACCAATAATTGTGCCGTCGTACGAATATTCCATGTTAAAACGAATATTCCCCGACTAATCGAATATTATATAACAACTTGCGTACTTTATAAAATTTATAAATATTACCCACAACTATAACAGTATCCCAAATCCATACCATAATTTCATAAAATTTGGGGTTTTACAGACTGTACAATCTTATTCTTGTATATGTATCTAAATTACACCTAAAATACTGTATTTTATAAAAATTATCATTGAAATAAATGAATATATATTTTTAGTCACAAGGGAAAAAAAACTTTATTGTTAAATGAAAAAATAAGACGACCTAAACTTGGAACATGAAAACTTTTGCAGCCAAAACCAATAAAAAAACTCATTTATTCGGCACAGACGGTTCGTTTCAGACGGCAATGTTGTGTCCCAAAATGGAGAGCTCTAATCCAAACGGAGCCTTAACCAACACTCAATTCTCCGACCTTAAGCCCCCGCTCTCAGAACCAGTTCTTGAAGCCCTTACCCAAGCTGGCTTCCAGTTTTGCACGCCGGTTCAGGCCAACACCATACCCTTACTCTGCAGCTACAAAGATGTCGCCGTCGACGCCGCCACCGGTTCTGGTAAAACCCTTGCCTTTCTTGTCCCTCTCGTCGAGATCCTCCGCCGCTCTTCCACTCCCCCCAAACCACACCAGGTCTCACTATGTCCTTATACACATAAAAAACACACACCACACACATACATACATAGGTCATATATGCATATTTGTTTTCTTTTAGTTAGAACAGAGATGTATTATGTAATTAACAGCAGAAAGTTTGAATTTTTACTTATAAAATAAAGAAATTGAAGCTATTTTTTTTAAAAAAAAGTTATCACCAGAATGTAATTTATGCCTTGTGCATAATCAATTTGTTTTTTTATTTTTTATTTTTTACTGACATGTGGGTTGATATTGTAAAGTACAATTGAAATTTAGATTTTGTGGTGGTTTTTGTATATATAATTTTGTTTGAAGTACCTTTAGCAATGATTACAGGTAATGGGGATGGTTATATCACCCACAAGGGAGTTGTCATCACAAATATTCCATGTTGCCCAACCTTTCATCTCAACATTGTCAAATGTGAAGCCCATTCTTCTTGTTGGGGGAGTGGAAGTAAAATCCGACATGAGGAAAATAGAGGAGGAAGGAGCAAATTTACTTATTGGCACACCTGGAAGGTTGTATGACATAATGGATCGTATGGGTATATTGGATTTTCGAAACCTTGAGGTATCTGTTAAACTTCACTTTTCTTGATTTCTCAAATAGTTATTTTTCAGCCAAAGGGACTAAAAATTTCAGTGATATGCGCAAGGAATAATAAAGACCTTCCTTTTTCAATTATTGGAGCTAGAAGCGGATCTATAATTGTGGTTTTACATATCTTTAATATTGGACGCCCTTCACTCTAAGGTCAATTTACTTGAAAATCTAAAAACATGGCATATGCTTGTAAAGTGGTGACTTTACTAGTATTAATTTACACAGGATTATTCCTCATAAACAGGCCTATCATGCAAAAAATTGTATGGAAGAATAAGCTTCTTTGCTAAACTAATAAACAGAAACTGGTGGAAAGAAATGAATTACATATGAACATTATTTGTAATTATCATTGTGTTGAGAAGGGAAGACTTTCTCTCCTTTTCAAAAGGATGAGCCTAGATCTCCCCAAAAATACGTGTGTGGGGGCGATGTTATATCTTTGTTCTTGGATCCTGTGAGATTTTAATTATGCAAATGGTAGATTATATTATATGAGAAAACCTTACCAAGTTCCCAGACACATAAGAGAACTTTCAATTTATAATGCTGCTGTTTGTACAGATTCTGATTTTAGATGAAGCTGATAGGCTATTGGATATGGGATTCCAGAAGCAGATAACTTCCATTATATCTCGTTTACCAAAGCTTCGTAGAACTGGTCTTTTTTCAGCTACTCAAACGGAGGCAGTTGAAGAGCTAGCAAAGGCAGGATTGAGGAATCCTGTTAGGGTTGAAGTTCGAGCGGAAACAAAATCTATTGATGGTATACCATCAACAACACAATCAACTTCCTCAAAAACGCCTTCAGACCTTCATCTCGAGGCACGTACCATATTTTCTAAGATCATTTTAACTTATTGATATATTTTATAAATAAATTTACAAACTGCTTGAAGTTGCTTTCATGTTAAAGATGCTTTAAATTATTTTTATAATTAGATTTTCAAATTCCTTGGATTGCTTTCGTGTTAATGCTCTAACTATGAGGTAGTGACAGTGGTCAGTTTTTGCCCTTCTTTTGGTTTTGCAGTATCTTGAATGTGAAGCTGATAAGAAACCATCACAGCTTTTGGATCTCCTTGTTAAGAACAAGTCCAAAAAAATTATAATGCAAGTCGAGCATAAATTTTTCCTGAAAATGTTTACTTGTCTGATCAACCCACTTACACACCTAATGACTCCAGTCTTATATATGTTCTGTTCAATATATCATGCAGCTATTACATGACTTGTGCTTCTGTTGATTACTGGGGGGTTGTTCTTCCACATCTTGCTGCTCTGAAGAAGTTTTCCATAATTTCTCTTCATGGAAAGATGAAACAGGTAAGCTTAAGTGTATTGTGATACAAGCTCAATGTCAAGTACCATAATTTAGTAAAGATGATTTTTCCCCCCAGTAAGTATAAATGTGATTTCAAATTGAGCATGCGTATGGTCTAATCGTGTAACATTTTTTGTCTTCTAGACTGCAAGGGAGAAAGCATTAGCTTCATTCACATCTCTTTCAAGTGGCATTCTTCTATGTACTGATGTTGCAGCTCGTGGACTAGACATTCCAGGTGTTGATTGTATAGTACAGGTAACTTTGGCACTATAATTTATCTAGCTGTCTGTTAATTAATTAATTGTAGACTGGAGAACTTACTGCAATTTTTTTACCATTTGGATTTTGTTGACAAAATTTTCATTATCGGTCTCATCTTTTCTTGTTAGTTTTAATCTTAATTGGGGAAAAAAGCTTATTGGTAAGCTATACTAACTCTAATTTGGAGGGTCAGTTACTTGCATATGGTTCCTAGAGTCACAAGATAGTAATTTGCTGCTGGGAAATAGTTAGATATTCCATGAGCGTAGGCTTCGTAGAAGTGTTTGGATAAATGATGCAAGTAAAACTGAAAGTAACATACAAATGATAACACCTTATAGGAGTTTGAAGGTCGATAGAACCTGTAACCAAATCTTTTTTGCTTGCAAGACAGCCAGTTTTTCGTGATTACCACTTAGTGACTTGAGAGGTGGTCTGTTCTCCTATTAGAAAGAGTAATCTAGGGGTAAAAAAATATCTATTGAAATTCAATGCAGCTGTCCTCGGGAAGTTATTAGGGAGATATTTAGATGTGTAGTGGGATGAATTCGCTTTGAGGAAGCTGGTGATATGCAAATAGGGGATTGTGAATGCAGGTGGCCCCAAGGTAGTTAGCCAGCTGTATGGAAGGGAAGGAGAAAAAGGGCATTTGAATTATTTGGTTATGGTCATATATCTATTTGATGTTAGAGAAGGATCAGATGTGAGTTTCTAGTTATGTAAATGGGCAAACGGGCTGGAAAGTAAGCTCTGAGTCAGCTTTTCCTTTACTGTACAATCTTTCCAGAGCAAGTAAGCCTCAAATGTTGATTTCCCTGCTTATTGTAGCTTTTCTTTGTTTATTTCATTTTTCTTCAACGACTTCTCAAATTGAATTTTTCTCATTAAATGTTTAACATATATAATTTTCTGATAGATAAGTAAAAAAATAGACATTTCTTTCTTCTTCTTAGGGTTCCTCCATTATTTAATTCATGGTCCTTAAATCTTATATGTAGTTTAAGTAGAGATCATTCATGCTCCCTCCCCAAATGAAGAAAACTTTCCTCGTTGGATAAAAGCAAGAATTAGACTTCACTTCATTAACCATAACTGCATATGCCTGAATTCAAGTTGTAGGTTTACTACCTAATAATGAAAAACTAGATGATACAGCTTTAGGCTAGCATACAATTTGACACAGTAAATGATATAAGCATAGTTGGAACTTTACTTACGGAAAATATACTGCTAACCATTAAAGTTAAGATTTGACTATTTCAACTAAATAGTAAGATGCGTTGAAACGTGCCAAAGCTTTTATCTCAAGTTTAAACTTTTGTAGTCATAGACCAACTGACTTAATGTAAAGCTTATATTTTCAAGAGATGTTGATTTCATTTTTTGTTTATGCAGTATGACCCCCCTCAGGATCCAAATGTGTTCATACACAGAGTGGGCCGAACTGCTAGGTTGGGACGACAAGGGAGTGCCATTGTGTTTCTATTACCAAAGGTTTGTTTTAATATCTGTCTTGTGTAATGGCTTATTCCTTATTGATGAACAATTACATAATAGCATTAGGAAGGATGCTTGTAGAGTAAATATAATCACATTGTCTGCGATGCATATAGGAGGAAGCGTATGTCGAGTTCCTGCGTATTAGGAGGGTTCCACTTGAAGAGAGAAAAAGCTTTGACGAGGCTTCTGATGTTGTTCCCGAGGTGACCATTACCCTATAAATTGTTTATTATCATTTATTGTTTCTTTCTGGCTCATTTTCCATATGGAAAATGCTTCCGTAGTTTTCTATACTTTGCTTGCAATGTTTGACCCTTATCCAGTCGAGTGGTACAATTCTGTGGTTTTTGAAAGGGGAGGGTTGTTTGATTATCGTGGCAGACTGTCACTACTGTTACTGTATAAAGAGTATTAGAAAAGGCTTATTGCTTCTCATTCCAACACAATAGTTTGTAATTTTACTTGAAACTTGAAAGCCTCACTACTTAATCAGTTGTAATCGTAGCCGATTGCTTCAATACAAATGTGTGCTGTGACTTGACAGCCATATAATTGACCTTTCAAGTATAATTCAGTCTTTAAAGGAGTGAATAAATAGAACAATTCAATCTATAGTGCATGAATGCACAATGCAGCTTATTAGAAACAAGTCAAACAACCAACAAGATTTAAGCCTGCATATGAGGAGCTTTAAGCATTATAATAGATAATTCTTGTTGAGTATGAGGAAGCTCTACTCATCAATTGGTGTATCTCTTAAATTCAATTTTCTACTTGGTCTAGCACAGTAAAATTATTGGTGACGACACATTTATAAATTGTTATACTTTCTTTCAGATACGGTCTGCTGCAAAAAAAGACCGTGATGTTATGGAAAAAGGACTCAGAGCATTTGTGTCTTATATCCGTGCTTATAAGGAGCATCACTGCTCTTACATATTCAGGTAAAATGCAGTATTTAGTGCCCTTCTTCTTATTCACTCGAGGGTTCTTCCGTCTCTTTCTGTTATGACTATTTTATCATCTGTAGGTGGAAAGAACTTGAGATTGGAAAATTGGGCATGGGATTTGGCTTGTTACAGCTCCCTTCAATGCCCGAGGTGAAGCATCACTCACTTTCAACCAAGGGTTTTATTCCAGAGCAAAACGTCAATCTGGACGATATCAAGTTCAAGTGAGGTTCTTCTTAATCATTTTTCTGTGTTGCAAGTATCTAAATGCTAAGGACTGCATAGCTCTCAATTCTAGCAACTTTTATGGGGGTTGAGGTATCCTATTGCTGAGGTGTCCCATATCTTGCCTCAGATTATGTGCCTTCATTTCTTGAGTTCTCAAAGTTTCAAAATGCTTAGTTTTTTCTTCTCAATAAAATACTCCCTCCGTCCCAGGATAAAAGTCCTTATTACTATTTTGGGTTGTCCCATGTTAAATGTCCATTTTCTTTTAATAACTAGACTTTTACACATTTTTTCCTATTATGCCCGTAGCATTAAATATCTCATACTTTTCTTATTCTAATTCTCTCTCCATATTTAATGACATTATTATGGACAATTTTGTCATTTTATTCGTCTTCTTAATATGCGTGAAAAGTCCACCAGGACTTTTATCCTGGGACGGAGGGAGTAGTAAACTAAGAAATTATGATAAATATAAAAGCTGTTGATGGAGTTGGTTCAAAATTAGGTGTACTTTGAGTTTATAACATTGGGAATCATCTTAACCCTTTGCACACTTGCCAAAAATCCAATCATCTAGGGATAAATCTCGGCAAAAACAAAGAAACAAGAACTTACAACTGAAGAAAGCTGCTACACAACAGGAAGAACCAAAACCCAAGAAGCGGAAAACACTCGCAACAACTGCAATGACTGTTTTGAGGAAGAAAACGGCCAAGCAGAGACGAGCTGCGCAGACAGTTGAAGATGAAGATGAGCTTGCAAGGGAATATTGCCTGCTGAAGAAGCTGAAAAAAGGAGCAATTGATGAAAATGAATTTGCAATATTAACAGGAACCTGAAGAACTTCTTTAGAATTTGTATGAATTTGTTATCCTGTACAAGTGTTGTTTACATGGTATTTTACGGATCCGGTTATCATGAAGTTAATTTCATGGTAATTTGGTCAATTGACCTATATAGTGTTGACACACAGACAGAGAGGTCACCTTCTGTTTGCGTGTTGACATTGTATTGGTTAATTGATCAAAGTTAACTTCTTGCTAATTAGTCCAATGTGTATACATAGCTTTGGGTATAGAACAACTCTGGTTGCAAGATAAAGATCCATAATCCATTTGTCAAATATACCAATTTCCCAAGTATGACGAATTTAGATATTAATTAAATTTGATCAGTTGAAAAAGGAAATGTTTTACATGACTCAAAACTTTGAGTCAATTGAGGTATTAATTAAATGGAATCAATTGATAGATTCACATTTCTTTTAAAAGAAGGAACAAAAGAGATAAACTGATAAATAAAAAAGAAAATTTTTATGCGAATGAAAATTAGACACGAATTCTTTATAATTTTATCTATTTATATTTTGACCTTCAATATAAAATGAGTTTAATAAAAAACGAGTCAAGGTTCAAAACTTTGAATCAAATCAGTTGTTAATTTTTACTGAATCTCATTAGTTCATTTCTTCAAAAAAAAATTAATTCAGATATAAATGGAATAAATAGGAATTTACTAATTGATGTTACATCCTTCTCCCACTCTAATAAATAGAGTCCCATTATATTTTTTTTAAAACAAATTATGAAATTTTAAAGTTAGTATAAATTTTAAAAGCAACTTGTATTATAAGTATTTTTAACTAATTACAATAATTGTGATTATAACAACTGAAAATTATAAAATTTATATCAATTTTAAATTTCATAATTTTACTTCAAAAATTCTGAAGGAGAATTTATTTTATTTTATTTGAGCTGAGGGAGTAATATTTATAGCAATTTTCGTAAAATTCAAAATGACAGTTAAGGTCAACGGCTATATGCTGTACTCCCTCGTCTTCGTCTCCTCTCCAAATTCCACGTCCATATTTCCACTCTTCCTTATGATTCATTTTCGCGCCTATATAAGCCGCCAAACCTTAATCTCCATTAAAAAGCTGCTCAATTCTATTCACAACACCATTTTATCTGTCCTATCCCAAAATGAATTCTACTCCCCAATCCTCCCCCGACCCTCCTCCCCCTTTCGATCCAACCAAACCCTCTTTACCAGTCTCTTTCCCGATCAAAACCCTCAAAGACCTCGAATCGAGATCTTTTTTTGATTCATTTCACTACCCATTTAATAAATCTTCAGTTACCCTTCAAATTGGTGGTAATTCTTTGCCTTTGCGGCCTAGAATTTTGGTTTGCCATGATATGGCAGGAGGGTATACTGATGATAAGTGGATACAAGGTGGGAATAATGCCGATGCTTATTCAATTTGGCACTGGTATTTGATTGATGTGTTTGTTTATTTTTCGCATAATTTGGTCACATTGCCGCCTCCTTGTTGGACTAATACTGCGCACAAGCATGGCGTTCAGGTATGTTTTGATTTTTGTTTTCATTAATTTTTACTTTTTTTGGTTGGATGTAGTTATTGAGCTAGAGTTATCATATGGGGTTTTCTTTTTGAATTTTGGGTTTTGCTCTGTTAGGAGTTGAGGTTTGGACGTAGAGGGAGGGGTAAAAAGGGAATTTTTAATTAATTTAAACTGCTTGTGTGATATATATATATATATATATATATATATATATATATATATAGACACACACTCTTATCTATGCACCAGTTGGCAATTTCCATTGGCTGATTGGTTCCAACTGTGGATTGATTGCTATGATCACCCTTCCTTTTCCACTTCCAATATCTTCTTGAAAGAGATGGAGACAGTGAGAAGTAGTGAATTATGTTGGAATTTTGAATAGTGAATATGAAGTAGGCTTATTTATTATTTTGTTTCTTATTTCTTTTTATTATCAAATTGTATTTTCATTTCATGGGTGTTGACTGGATTCAGACTCCACTTTATTTATTTCAAATGAATAGTTACTGATTGAAACTTTATGTCACTGTTGTGAAAGTAAGGTATTGGGAACTTATATTACTGAGTGGGATGAAGGGAAGATTACTGCTAGTAAACTGCTGGAAACAAAGGAGTCTGCTCACATGTATGCTGAGCGCTTGACCGAGCTTGCTGTTGCTTTGGGCTTTGATGGGTGGCTGGTATACTCCACTTATATGTTTTTTTGTGATGCTACATTTGCTTTTATACTTTTCAAAACCTGACATCTCACACCATCTCTATTGTACCTTTTCTAAATATTTCACAGCTATCTCCAGTCTCGTTTTTGTTTGGTTTTATGGATGTTCAGTTTCAGAATTTATAGTTCTATTCAGAACGGCTCTTCTAGGAAGTCAACTTTTTAAGCTAATTGCCACACTAGTCAGCTTAGTTGAATAACAAGCCATCTAAGATCTTCTACAAGTCAAGAATCCAAGTACTTCCTAGGGAAAGTAAAGAAGATAAATTAAAGTTTGGAAAACAAATTTGAGAATTGCAATGACCATTATTCACATGTAGCACTCCTGAAGTCACATTTGTAGTATAGTTAGTGGCGGAACCTGAACATTTTTATAGGAGGGGTCAAAATACATTAGTAAAAAAAAATTATTTATTGACGCTTGGAGTACTTTTCAAATTTATTTTGTCTAATTATAGTATTTCACGACATCCTATTCCAACCTTTGTCAACCATTGAGTTATGAGTCTAATGACTTTAAATACACTATATATATACATATATTTTAATTTCCCCCAAACTATGAGACTATTAATCAGACTTTGAAATTTTTAGTCAACTGATTAGCTACTTTTATAGATAAATTATAATATTATATATTCAAAACCTTATATTGTGGTTCTGGTCATCTTCCTTGGAGACAACTGAGACTCAAAGCAAGAAAATGAATTAAGTTATTCTCATTTACAAAAAATTGACCAAGGTATGATTAAGTCAGTAAGACAAATGAGTGCAATATTAATTAATTAATTAATCATCAAACTTATTTAACATTATTTTATCTTATAGTAATATTGTTAATTTATTATAGGTGTAAGGATATGAGTAAGCTCCCCATCTGTCTGAAAAGGAGAAGGAAAAATTGGCAAATAGTTCATTGTCATCTTCTGTTGGGATGTTAGTTAATCTAGAGTTCATCCTAGTTAGTCTCGCTATAAGCTTTAGATTCCAGGGTGGGGGTTATGACCCCCTCTGAGTATAGTATGTTTATTTTCTTTCAAATGGATTTCCCTTTGCATGTATCATAATGGAAATAACTAATTTTCGGGTAAATTTTGAATGAGCAAAAAATGACGAGTAATATATCTTGTGGATTGTCAAAGCATATATTGCGCTGAATAATGCATAACTTTTCCATAAATTTTATTGTAGTGTCTGTAATATTGATAAAGAATGTCACATCCGGAGATACTAATTGATATTTGTTGAAAATTTTGGAAGAGGATATAGTTTAGAGAGGAAGTAAAATATAACTTTGGAGAGTATTCAATAACACTTTCATTTCACTTACTTAAAATGACTTACATACAAGACTATTTATAGGACTTCTGAAACATTTCTAGAGATATTCTAATAGTTACTATATGACCAAATATATACACATGAATCTAGTCATACATATTTCAAGACTCTTCTATATACATTCATGTACATACATCATGTACTTAGACACTCACCCATTCATGTACCAATATAAATATTAATTAATACAATTCATGAAGATTTTAGAAGACATTTAGTAATTTGGTTTGGTTTGCTAACAAACCAAATTTATTCTTCACAATGTCGTAAAACCTTTTGATATTCCGATTCCTTCAAACGCAAGAAACTCTTTTGCCATCTCCATTGATGTATATGGCACAAATAATTGTCTTGGCATACTCGAGTCTTTAACATTCTGAAATACTTTCATCATTTTTGCAATTTCATTGGACGTGAAATTTTTCTCTCTTTTCTTCACTTTTGTGCCTCCATATTTCTTCTTCACATATACTTCAAGTTTCCAGTTCAAGTTTCCAGTTGTTCTTCTTGATCTTACTTATTATTTTCTCATATTTTATATGCTTGTATTTCTTCTCCATTTCACTATTTATGAACTTCTTTTGATCAAAATACTTCTCCTTGCCAACATATTCAATGTAAAGTTTACCATTATTGTGACGCCCCCAAAATAGGTATACATCACCCATTCTTAGTCACCAGATATCACACTATAAAAATCAATTACAAACTTCATTTATACAACTGTTGAACTGTCGTACAGAATACGACCACAGTTAAACTGTGAGTTTTAATACAAATGTATGTAACTCTCATGGTGCCTCGACCACAACCTTACAATGGTACTTTACATAAAAGTACAGTCAAAAACTGTTTTAGAAAATAAAATCTTTGGGAAGTGCTCAAAGAAACCTTCGTACATGGGAGGCCATGCGTTTAGGTTCTGATAGATATCATATGTCCACAAAATTATCCTTGGTTGACCCAATAGACACCAAAGAAAAACGAGAAGATTACTATCATCTTCTTTCCAATGGTGAGTCTTCTCTTGACATATAACTATCTCCACTGTCTCCAAGTGAAAATTATATTTCAAATAAACTCCAAGATCATATAGGTAGTACTGGTAAATATATTCAGCAAGTGGATATGCACAACCCTGTCTTAAGATAACACGAGGTTGTATGTCATTAGACATCTTGTATGATAGTGGCAAAACACCCTTCCAAAGTTGGGTTCACCTCACCCTATTCGGTTCACCAAAATTAAATATCAAATGACGTATACAATACGACACACTTATCTAAAGTTCTCAATAAAATTATTTCCATACTATTTAGGGATAACCTCAACAGCTATAGACCACCGTTCTATTCCCCTGTTATCTCCGCTTGACTCGGCAACACTCTTATTACCTGAAAGGAATTGTGAAGCAAAAGGGTTAGCACAACTAGCCCAGTAAAGAATATCATAACTAAAGATAATTAAATTATCAATAGCTTTCGTCAATAATAAATCAGAGATTTAGAACATATGATAGATGATAAAACTTTTCAACCATAGTTGTAGCGGAACGAGCAATCCATTAAAAGAGTCAAATAGACCATCAGGTCTATTATCTTTTCCATGTTAAAAGTCCACCAATAATGTTTTATCCCTGTAACATCAATCAACAATTCCTGTCCACAATCATATGAATAACTCATAATCATAATTGTGATTCTGAATTCCTATTCGCACCCAGGACGAAGATAATTTTCATCACCTATCTTCACCCGAAACATCAAAAATCATGGTTATACCAAATCACAATTCCTGCTCATAATCATACTAATAAATTCATCTTTGCACTACGACCAAAGACATACAATTGTATAACCAATAACCAACAGTTCATCTTTGCACTACAGGCCAAAGATATACAACTGTAAAACCAATAACCAACATGTCATCTTTGCATTACAGGCCAAAGATATACAACTGTAAAACCAATAATGCTGAGACTCAGCTTAATAGTATCACGACCACGAATTATCCATGCACTACGGGCCACTGATATTCGTGTTTTCAATTACGGTCATGATTATACCGAATAATCCCTGATAATAATCATACCAAGTCCATCTATGCACTATGGGCCAAAGATGACTTTTGCCACATCATTTGTAACATTACGGTCATGATTATACCGAATAATCCCTGGTCATAATCATACCAAGTTCATCTATGCACGTAAGTCACAGATGACTTTCAACACAATATAAGCATGATGATCATGACAACGATATAAAGAATCAATCAAATGAGATAAAGGATAAATATTAAACATTTATAATATAAAGTATCCAGGGTTCAAGAATATCCCAATGTTATCAATCACTTAATAATCTCATAATCTAATATCATTAATATTATAACAATATTTTTATTATTTCTTAAACTTATAAACAATTTATTTTAATTGTTTACACTTTACCAAATAATGCATTTAATCATTCAAAAATGCCATACTCATAAGATTTCATCACCAATGATCAAATCCCTTATAAAAAATCTGCATATACCCTATATAGGATTCCCAAGCCATAAAATTCTATTTACCAATTTTTCAACTTCACATAACATATTTAATTTATATGTTCGTAAGTAAACTATTTTCATGAAAAATACCAAATCAGTCCCAAAAATATTTCTTTTCTAGGATTTAGCAGAATATAGTCCCATAATGAACTTATATTTTTCTCGGAATTTTTAAAATTCATTTACTATTTTTCAAAAATTAATTTCTAATTATTTCCTTAAGAATTTGCTATCTCAAGTTTAACTCCAGAAATTCCCAAATCTTGGCAGGATCTTATACATGTTAACGTGATCTTCCAGTTTAAATTTCATGGTTATCGGAGTTATAGAACTCCGGTTATAGCGTTTTTCGTCGAAAAAACCTAAATATTGAAATGATCATAACTTGCTCATTTTAAGTCGGAATGAGCTCATTTTTGGACAGGAGGTACTTTATACCATATATTTTCATGTCCTAAAAGGTCGGAATTTTTCTCACAAATTAAGTGGCTGAAACAGCCCTTTTAAACTTCTGGGCAGTAGCCTTTTTGGAAATTTTCAGTTTTTGACTCCTTTGCTAAAATCAGTCCACACGAAAATCTGCAACACCTTTTTCCAGTGATTCCACTTGGATAAGTTAGAAAACTCATAGATCTAACTGTTGGACTTGACCACACTCAAAAATTCGAAATATAATAAGAGATATGGTCAATTGAATTTCATGTTCCATTTTCACCAAAATTTAATTTTCAACCCTTTGTGATTTCTAAGAAACTTTCATGTTTTCACATAATAACCAACATAACTCATCATAACACTTACTAATACTACATATACCCATGATTTTCATCAGACCAATGCTTTTATTATGACTTTCATCATAATCAACAGTCCAATGTTTATATTATGGCTTTCATCATAATCCACGTAAACAGATCATTTCCACAATTTAATAAGAAATGAATATAAAGGATCATTCACCATGCATGTTGTAATCCACATATACAGGTTATTCCAACAGAATAATAAAGAATGGAATAACAGAAGAATTCACCATGCATGCGATAGATCGCACAGACAGGTTATTCCCAACAGAATAATAAAGAATGGAATAACTGAAGAATTCATCATGCATGCGATAGATCGCACAGACAGGTAATTCTTAACAGAATAATAAAGAACGAAACCAGGTCAGGCGTAATTTGCACCGACAGGATATTCCAACAGAATAATAAATAATAGAACCATATCATACGTAAATGCACAGACATGATATCCCGACAGAATAATAAAGAATGGAATAATAGAAGAATTTCACCATGTATGCAGTACTTCGCATAGACAGGTTATTCCAACATAATAATAAGGAATGGAATAATAGAAGAATTTCACCATCTATGCAATACTTCGCATAGACAGGTTATTCCAACATAATAATAAGGAATGGAATAATAGAAGAATTTCACCATGTATAGGATAGTCTGCGTATACAGGTTATTCCAACAGAATAATAAAGAATAGAATAACAGAAGTTCTCTTCATGAATACGAAAGAAATAATACCCCTTACCTTAGAACAAACTGGATATAGGAGTAGTGAAATAGCAGAATACTTTTCTTCTTTCTCTCTATAGTTTCTCTCTCTAGAGTTTCAGTGAATTCGTAAGAAATAATGAAGGAATGAACTTCTATTTATAGGAGAATGGACTTAATAGTAACTAATTCCTGAACGGTCCAGATTGATTTACTTTTAAACGGACGGTCCAGATTGGTTTACTATAAAATATTCTAATAAAACAAAATCTTTTAAATAAAATATAATATATTCTATTTATAATCTAATAAAACGAATAACTTTATAAAAGTATTCTGTTTTATATAAAAAGCTTTTCTGTTTTATTACATTAATAATACTAATAAAATAAAACTTCATCATCATTATTATAATTTACACTATTAATCGACCAGGTCGTTTCCTAGGAAAGAGGGGGCTTTCCAATAAGTATTTCTCCCTATTGGCGCGCAATTAAGTGACCAAACTCTCTAATTGGCAGAACTTTCTAAACATTATTAATATTGCAAATAATAATATTAATAATTTTGTTATCTCAATTTTTGATTTAATAATATATAAAATATCGACAATAATTGAATCAAACTGAGTGACTTCTCACGTAAGCATTAATAATCAATACCGTGTGCTACTATGCAACCACAGCGTATTTTACCACCGATTATTTTATGACAACTTGTTTACTTTGAAAATTTTTCAAATGTCACCCTTAACTTTAAACTTTTATCAATTTAACTATTCACCAAAATAGAAAAATTGAATGCTTTTATTTCATAAAATTCGGGGTCTCACAATTATAAATCCCAAATCAATTTTGACACACAAAATAGTTTCTCATTCTCCTCTAAATTTCTGAACATATAATCTTGATCAACAATTTTTTATTCTATTTTCATAATTTCAACAAGTTCTCCACCATTGACAATTTTGTCAATTAATTCAATTTCTTTGATCACCTCTTTTTTTCTTCTTCTTCTTTTACCTCTCCAAATGCTTATTCACTTGACGTCTCTTCAATTTCTCATTTTTTGTCTTCAAATTTAGGAAACATCATTTTTCTATAATTTACCTCTCCCGGATAATATACATTTGTGATTGTGACGTGCTTCAACTCTCAAACTTCTTTTTCAAATTTTTTCTTAACTAGCACATTCGCTAGATTGTATTCCAGAGCTTTAACGCGCACACCTTGTCATCTACCGTTACTTCACATTGGCTTAACCTTCTCTAAACTTTGAAATTACCTTGGCTCTGATACCACTTTGTTGGCAATGGAGGATAAATTATAAAGAAGTGAAGAAGAGTGCTTAAACCTTAAAATACTTTATTCAACTCACTTTCATTTCACTTACTTGAAATGACTTATCTACAAGACTATTTATAGGACTCGTGAAATATTTCTAGAGACACTCTAATAATTACTATATGACCAAATACATGTACGTGAATCTAGTCATACATATTCAAGATTCTTCTATATACATTCATGTACATACATGCATCATGTACTTAGACACTTTCCCATTCATGTACTAATATAAATACTAATTAAGACAATTCATGAACATTCTAAAAGACATTTATTACTTTTGTTAGTTTGCTAACAATATTTAGAGTTAGAAAAAAAAAAGAATCTGGATTACAACTCTTCATACTTTAGATGAGCTTGAGCATGGACAGTTTACATCGAAAAAATCCATTCCTCTTGTAAAGTTAATTAACAGGAGTCTTTCATGCACACTCTTATGTATTGGCAGATCAATATGGAGGTTGAACTGGACATTGGACAAATTACTAATCTAAAAGAATTTGTCAGCCATTTAACTCATACCATGCACTCTTCAAAGGCTGGATCTTTGGTCATATGGTAGGTTCTATAAATTCCTTGTCCTTTTTATTCGTTTAATTTTGACTTCTTCTACTTGTTATTATTATTATTTTATCTGTTTTAGTTATTTATGATTAGATATCTCCATGATGATGCAGGTATGATAGTGTTACCATTAATGGTAAACTTAACTGGCAAAATCAACTAAATGACAATAACAAGCCCTTTTTTGATATATGTGATGGCATATTTGTAAACTATTCATGGAAGGTAATACAGTTGCTTGCTGATTTTCTTTGATTTATGAGTTTGCCTTTTGGTATTCTTGTGTCTTGTTAATGGATTTTCTTCTGTATTATACAGGTAGATTATCCTAAGCTTTCAGCTGCAGTTTCTGGTAACAGAAAGTTCGATGTCTACATGGGTATCGATGTATTTGGAAGGGGAACTTATGGTGGCGGGCAGTGGACTGTACGTATCAATATCTGTTACATGTGTCAATTTCTTTCATTGTACAAGAGGCCTGGGTTTTTTGGTCTTTCTGAGTTTCTGTCCTTTCTTACAATTCTACTAAGATGATGTATTTGCCAAGTCAAGCTAGCACATATTTGTGTAGATAGACATGGAAGTAAAAAGAGGAGTATGCATTGCCTAACTTGCAATTTGCAACCTTTTGGAATTTGCAGTTATACCTTTTTCTAAAATTAAAAAAGAAAAAAACTACACAGACATTTAGTCAGTGTTCTAAAAATCGTTAGGCGGACCTAGGCGGCGGAGGGGGGCGCCTAGGCATTATCCTAGGCGGACTAAGCGTTTTCATAGGCATCTCATTTACTTATTTTTGTAATGTATATACTTTTTATATTATACAAACATATAGTATATGTACTTTTTTTTTTTAATTTTACATGAAACATTACCAAAAAAACAACCTTTTAAGACCTAACAAATTCATTCAAGTATTGTAGAGCTTCAAAGTAAGGTCTTATTCTACCTAAGCGGGGGGCCTAGGAGTCTAGTCAAATCAAGGCGGTAGAGGACCGCCTAGCGCTTAGATGGGGATTAATCGGACCTAGGCGGGGATTTTTTGAACACTGCATTTAGTTATCGTGTACAATACAGTATAGGCTGGTCCTAATAGAATTTTTTTCTTGTTGCAAGGATATATAACACACCTAGGTAGCTTATATTCTGTCAACTTTGTTAAATACATCTCCGGTTTAGATCTTAACCAGTTAGAGGGCTTTGCTGTTATTTATCTATCTTTCTATACACCCAAGCTTGTCTACATTATATATATTTGGTTATTAGTAGTGGCGAGGGGATTGCTATTTTAGGATCTCATAATTTATAAATAGCATGTTACAATGCAGCGCAAAACACTTTATAGATCAGTATATTGGCATTAACAGTGTGTTCAGCTCAAAAAGTAGGAACTCTTGTTATTGCTCATAGTATTATTATTTAAGATTACATGTTCCACTTTGCGATGGTTTTCATCCTTCTATAACATTCACGTAATAAGATATTTTGACCCACCGAGGTAACACCAACTCATGAGCTGGATTTGTAATATGATTTATGCTTGTTTTAAAGAAAATATTAATTTTCTTAACATTTGAGCACTGAAAGGCTTAGCACTGAGTTATATATTAATACTTTTTGTGCTCAAGCCTACCTTCCCTATCTCTTATTCCCTATCCATTAAACTTATAAAAGTGTTTTATGGCATGATATGATCGCCTAGAAGTAACCGCATATTAGTTGCAGCTCAATATGCAGGATTTCTGTTGGATTAGATCTTTTTCCGACCCGCACTGAAAGGCATAATGATCTGGGCATTGTCTCGGAGAGAGGCTCGGTGAAATAGGTCTCCGCAAAGTCATAAAACCATGTATGGGGGCTGACGCCTGCCCAATGTCGGAAGGATCAAGATAGTTGGTACTCAACTACGCCTTATATCCTAAACGAGTTAAATCAACTTTGGTAATTGTACTGATACCCAACTTTTAAATGAGTACCCCGACTGGAAAAAGTTCCAAATGAGTGCTTATACCAAACAAAAGTTCCAAACTAGTATCTGTACTAGTAAAATATTTCATTCCGTTAGAAAAAACTAATAGATGTAACAGAAAAATTCTAAGTAGATTTTGTGACTTAGTAACTCCAATGTGGAGCCTACGTGGATGCTGACAAAGACTTGTGGGCCTATACATATAAGGAGAGAGAAAGTATTATATTACCATGGGTCGGGTCAAACAAAATCCATTAATGTTTTTTGAATTTATAAGATCAAAAGACGAGTTCCATGGTTTTTCTTCTTTATCTTCTAAAGCTTCCAAATTTTTATGAACAAATCAGACAATAGAGTACAAGAGAGTAAGAGCATAAAGAAAATAATGAACACAAGTGCTTATATGAAAGTGTGGGATTCAAAAAACAAAAATGGGTTTACATTGTCCCGAAAAAACCCAATTACTTTTTCAAAAGAAATCCTTTCAAAAAATTTCAATCCAAGGTATGAAGAAGAAAAGAATTTTATGAGCTTTCTAGCTGTGAGTTTCAAATTTTAAAATACCCATCATTATGCTTTTATCTCACTAATTTGAGAAAACTACCATGAAATCTCAAAAACTAGGGCACTGAGATGAGCACAAGCTGCCAGCGGTGAAATTGGCATTCAGTGGGGAGGAAGGAAAGGGAGTAAAGGAGGCGAAGATTTCGTCAAGGTGGTTCCCCTCTCATGTCTATACTAACTAGGAGAAGAAGTATTTTGATTTTAATTTTCTCTCTCTATAAAAACTAACTTGAAGAGGGAGAGGAAGTTTGCTTATGGGTTTGCAGTGAGAATAGAGTATTCAATTGCTTCAGTCTGGTATAGAAAGCCTTCAATTTGTTTTCATTTTTCAAGATCCCGTTTTGCGTTATGTGTTCTTGGTGGAGTTCATCATGTTCTTCATGGAGTTCACCAAGTTCTTGACCAAGCTAGTTTAATCTTAAAATCTAAATTATTTTAATGGGTCCTTGTTTGACCCGGTCCATGTAATGTGGTTCTTTCTGTTAGATTTTTGGGTGAATTTGTAATATTTAAACAGAATGAAAATATTTACGAGTATAAGCACTTGTTTGAAAAAAAATTCAGTTGGGGCACCACTTTGAAAGTCGAGCACCAGTTCAGGTACCAAAAGTTGATTTAACTCTATCCTAAACTAGTCACTACTATTTAGGTTAACAAGAAAAACATTCTAGAAAGTTGGCTTACTAGCAGTTGTATCCTTTCTTTAAAAATATTGGCTCATAGAGATACTTAGCACTGTCATATTTGTTAATAAATAATAGTCATAACTAGTTAAGATCTAAACTCAAGCATGTTACTTTGGAGTTTCAGAAAAATTTGTGCTAAAATATTTAAGAACACCTGTTCATTGTGATACTTTTTTGCACATCAGACAAATGTTGCACTTGATGTAATAAAGAAAGATGATGTGTCAGCTGCTATATTTGCTCCTGGATGGGTATATGAGACTGAGCAACCACCTGACTTTCAGACTGCTCAAAATCGGTTACACACTCATCTCTATTCGCTATTTCAGCTTACGTAATTATCATGTTTGATATAGTGATTGCAACTTCAATGTAATTATACTAGATTTAATTTTGTTTACTGGGGATCTGATTCGTGGGGTACTTTTCTCTAAAAATTGTATGCATTGATTACCAGTTATATAGCATTCTTATTACGCATCCAGTGTCAGTTTTAATACCTGCAATGGGTTCTAATCTTACTTCTTTTCTGCACGGAACCAAAATGCTAAATTGTGTAATCCTTATGTAAAATTTCCTACTTTTTTCATTATCTTACTCCCTGGTCATATTTAATTTTGTTATGTTTGTAAGTATATAGATTTTGGTGATGACTTGGTAAATGTATAGGTTATGTTTAAGACCCCTGATGCAGGACGGAAATATAAAAGGTTTAGAAATATAGATCAAGATGATAAAGAAGGATGATTGAGATGGATAGCCTATCCACACATGAAATCTGTAAAAGAACACACTAAAAGCTCAAAGCCTGTTGTCAATCAATAATGTATTCGACTCTCTCAAAAAATAACGAAGGACTACAATGCAAATATTGAAAACCTAATATCTCGTGCTCTTTTCTTCTTCTTTTTTTCTTTTTAGTTTAGTGTTATTATTATTTTATTTTATTTTGTTTTCGCTATACTTGTCTGATTGTTTGTTTGCAAAACCTTTCACTAGATTTACTGTTTCTACTTATTGTTATTGTGACTTTCTGTTGTGCTTTATTAAACAAACCCAAAATTATCATCTCAGCCTGAGTCTTTATTGTGCCAGCTGAGTTGGTTTGTAGAGAAATGCTGAAAATTCAGTTATTTTCTGGCAATTATGAAATGATGATGTGCATTACCTTAATGTAGAAAAGGTGTGCATAAAACTATACTCTTTGATGCTCAATTGTACCAATTATTGGTACACTCCACCCATTTTCTAGTATTTTAAGAATGAATGATGTGAAAAGTAGAGATATAAAATGGTTACAACCTCACAAAAAATCAATTATAGTTATCACAACAGTGTTTATTATGTTCTATATTAATCCTAATATGTTTGGTAGATCTTATCAATTGATTACTATATAAATATGTTGGATTTTGCAGATGGTGGGACCTTGTTGAGAAATCATGGGGAATATCACAGAATTACCCTAAAGTACTTCCATTCTACTCAAATTTTGATCAGGTACCAACTTAACATGATACATTGATGCTCTTACATTATATTTCTTTCCTATTTCAATGTCAGCAAATGCATTTTGTGAACTAGTTTCTATCCCAAATTTGGCCAAAATGGTTTACTGGTTCTGATCATGTCGATATGGCCGGGAGCTTACAAATTTATTGGAATATACCTGTGGTTTTCAATTGATAAGATAAGAAGCACCTTTAAATCGACAGGTCAAAAGACAGAATTATATTACCACTTACATTTTCATAGAAGTGGGCCTTAATGAGTCAAAGGCATAGAAAGATAAAAATCTTGCTTGCCCAGTGTTAGAAGGTAAACAAAGTTATCACCTGATGGCAAGGGACAGACAACGACAAAACTCGATGATAATGTTTGGTGATTTATAGTTAAAGTTTTGAGTTGATCCAATAAGTTAGTCTTACCAATAGGTCGGCAGCCTTCGACTGGGTTTGTCAATTGCAAATCCCATAAAGCCAGTTTTTATATGGGTTTGTCAATGCTTGAATTGTGCTCCATCTACATATCGTTACTTGCTAATTTTCCTTGTATATTTTTCAGGGTCACAGTTATCACATTTCCATTGACGGAAGTCAAGTATCAAGTGCTCCTTGGAACAACATTTCTAGCCAGAGCTTTCAGGTATGCACCGAATCAATCTGTACTGGGCCCATTTTTTTAAGGTTGATTTTCACTTCAATATGATGTTATGGCGGCTTTGGTTGTCATTTTTTTTATCATAAAATGCAGTTAATTCCTTGTTTTATTTTATAATTTTGTATTTAAATGAATAAATTTTCGTCTCTGTGAAAATCAAAATTTAATATATCAATCACATGGCAGATTAATAGTTAGAACCCATATGCCCCCTTCATCATACAGTAGCAATAAAATTGGTTATGTATAAGACTACTTGTTTTCTTTTAAAGCTACATGATCAGTATCTTACTTCACTATAAAGAAGTTGTAAACAACTTTCATTTATATGACACTTTGCAAACACACATAGAGCAATGCCATGCGGAGGATGAAATAGGAAAGGGAAAAAGAGCGAATATCATTCCTAAGTTAGTAACTTAATTATAAAACAATCTGGCCTGATAAAGCTACCATAGTTGTTCGTGATGGCTGGAGAAGAATTCTCTCTCCGCTCCAAATTTTAAGATCATTATTGACTTTTGAAAGCCAATTTAAAACATTTTCAAACACAAAATAGATATGATTCATTAAAAGTTATGAAACAATAAATCTTACAATGAGTAGTATTACTTGGATAGTTTACAATATTCATTACTATATTGACTAAAATTAAAAGAATCGACTTCAATTTTTAATTTAAAAATGTCTTAAATTGACTTCAAAAAGCCCATAATGATCTTATATTTTGGAATAGAGGAAGTATTTACTTTTGATTTTCGCAGTGAACTAAGACATTGTTAGCATTTTCTTGAATTTATAACTGTCAATCTTGTATCTATTTCTTCTTCCGATTTCATTATTTGGAATTTCAATATTCAAATAATGGAAATATTGTGAAGGACATGTTGTAATCTCTGAGCTACATCTGTCTCTCCCTCTACTTTGGGAGAGAGTCTTGTTCCAACCAAACAATGAAATATTGTGAAAAACATGTTTATAGTCTCTGAGTACATCTGTCTCTCCTTCTACTTTGGGAGAGAGTTTCTTTTATTGCTTTCCTCTGAGCTACATTATGGGAGCTTTTAGAGTTGTGTTGGCTGATGTTCATAGGCATTGGCCGGCTGTTACTTATAAATTCTTTACTCTTGTTCCACTTTGTATATCTAGGAGGACTTTTTGTCCTCCCCCCTTCCTAAATAAATTATGTGGGAAAACCTGATAGATTTAAAATTGATGAACATGGAGGTTTTATTTATGTTATTTGACTAGAAGACAGAGAATTGGAGATTGCATGTTAAATAGCTAAATATATTGTTTTTGGAGGAGATACACTGAAAATGTATAAACATGCCAACTGACTCCTCTATATTTCCTCCTAAAAATATTAGAAATAACTCGTTACTGTTGGAAGTGTAGATAAAAAATTTATTTTTACATAGTCATAGTTTAGGACATACAACAAATTTAGGCTTCTGTCCTGTCAAATATATAATACACAGATTTTCAAGCTTTTATGACATTCGCCAGTTTTCTTTTCAAGTGATGACTTATAGATATGACCAATCAGTTTGTCGATATTATGCAATCCACACCTGTATGCAACACACTAAAGTAAAGTCTGTTGCTAGTCTGTCTTTTTATCCTCCTAAGTTGTACTTATTTTGACAGCCTTTCCTAGAGTATCCTGGAGACCCCAGCTCAAACACGATTCAAGTTTCTGTCAAGTAAGTTCTATTGCTATATTATCTATGTCCTTCCACTGTGTGGTCTCTATTCAGAACTGTCATTTCCACTCAGAAGTATGACATTCCAGTACTTGCTTGAGATGGCAATATGTAGACCTTTTGAAGTTTCGAAAAGCCTGGCAGTAAACTCTTTAAAGCAAGAGGCAAATTTAATATGGTGGTTGAGATATTTTTTCTCTGAAAAGCTTTCGTAGTATCTCCCAATACCATTAGGCGTTGTCTTTGAATCCCCAAATCCCAGTTATTAAATGAAGCAAAGAGAATAAGTTAAGTTTTTTGGGAAAGGACAGTTCTTTTTTTGTCAAAATTTTCGTTCAAGTGAAAAATGCTTTTCAATAAACCATAGTTTGATTTTGAATTCAAAGTTGTTCGAACTAAGTCGCAACGAAGATTTTTTTTCTTTTCTTTCTCAATGACTAACTTGATAAATTTATGTTATTATTTGTTTCATGATTTGCATCTAATCATGCTGATCTAGCAGCGTGACATCAATAATGCATTACCTAAGACAATTCTCATTGTTGCACCAATTTTTTAACCCTGACTCTGATTCTAGATAGAAACTATCTTTCTTTGCCCTTGACTTAAATAAATATATATTTGCAAATGGTAGTTTTAAGGAGGCATCTTATAGCGGAGGAGGGAACATCACATTTAGAGGATCTCTTGAAGGCGATGCTTATTTCACAACAAGGCTTTTTCAGGGGGAGCTGCTTTTGGGGAACTTTCCACTCCAATTTATTTATTCTGTAAGCTTTCTTATTTTTTAATTTAACTGGAAAGCAATACAGAGTATTATTAGGTATAGTGCGAATATCAGAGGTTTGATTGTTTAGATGATATTGATGCATCCATTTTTTTTAATGTTGATTAAAAATATTTTTAAACACTAAACATATCTAACTTGTTTGAAAATTAGTCTTCACCTTCCTCTTAGGGACTGAATCTTAGAAATATGGAGGTTATGATATTACATAGGTTTATCAGGTTATTTTATCCAAACCCTTAGATGAGTTATTCATTCAATTGAATTCGTCAGATGGGTTTGGACTAGTCTGTTGGAACTTGGAAGCCCTGAAAGGTGCTATTCTATGAATGTGATAACCACTCTATTCTTTATTTATTTGATAACCTCAATGAGTCAAATGGTGGATTTAGTTACTAGTTCTCTCGTTTTTATTAACCTCAGTGAACTTTATACTTTCGTGGCAGTTATTTTCATTCCAGATTTTCTTTTATAAGAAAATCAGATTTTTCTTATACTGTCGTAGCTAACTCAGAAGACCAATTTAGTGAAATAACAAAATTGCTTAATGCAGGACTTATAGCTGACTAATTCCTGATTTTTTTCTCATTTTTATTTCGTATTTCAGAAGTGACTGAGTGCTGGTTTCACAATTTTTTTTTTGTCAAAAACGTTGACCTACATGACGAATTCCTATGACTTTCCCTCTTCCCCTGGCTCTCTAGGAGGTGGCTCTAATGATCTTACGTATGGATTAGCTTATAATATTTCTTTGGGAAACGAATACTTGGTCTTTTAGCTGCACCTATGATTTGAAGATTTACTGTTTGTTTGGCCTCTCCATTATCCTCTAACTTTACTAGGCAACTTGACCAGCTGATAGAAGGTCAACATGTTGCTCATATGGTTAATATATGAATACTGAAGTATTTATGTCTGCCTGGAACATCAAATCAACCAAACTCGGGAAAAAAAATTCCTTATTAGCCTATGCATTGCGCCGTTGCCTTCACTATGTTTAGCGTCTGATAAGCACAATATATGCAGGTGAAATCAGATGGGAGCTCTATGGTGGGCCTTTCTCTTGAGTTCTCTTCTTCGATGCTGGAGAAAAAATCAGTGCTACTTGCTTCCTGGGGAAATACCCTGCTTACCATGAACAGGTTCTCAAGCAAATTTAGTAATGTAATCATGCCACGTCAAGCCGAAAAGCTGGATACGGCACCAGAATGGGTCATACAAGAGAGTAGCATTGCAATGAACGGGTACACATTAACAGGAATTCATGCTGTATGCTACAAGTCAGAACCTGACATCTATAAACAGGAATTAAAATCTGATTCACTTAGCCCAGATCCATCAGAATATTATGCAGTTCTTGGTCATATCGAAGTTAAAACTTCTGTATGGAATTTGGATTTTCCACCATCTGCAGCATGGTTAGTCGAGGGCCAATATATTAAGTGGGCTTTAAATTCTCAGGGTTTCCAAGACCCTCAGCGTTAAGATCATCTGGTCATTGAAAGGTGGAAACGCTTCTTGGTTCCCCAAGTACAATATTTATGTCGAGAAGCAACCAAATATACCAGTCGACGAAAGGCAGGAGTATATTGGAGTAGCAGAAGTGGAAGCTTTTTATGTTTCTGATCTTGTGGTTCCTTTTGGCTCTTCTAGTCTTCGCTTCATCGTTCAAATTTGCAGCCTTGATGGGACTTCCCAGAAGCTAGATGATTCACCATCTTTCCTGTTGCCTGTGGAAGGTTAGTAAATAATGTCGCTTTCTTTTGCCTCCCTCTTAATGGAGGGTGAATAATCTTAGCCTTTATGCATGTTTATCTTGCATATGTTGTATCATGATATTGAAATTGAATCCAAATAAATTTTTTCTCATTATGTTATTCTCTCATCATGATACAACACCTAAACTTATCATGTTTTACTTAATCATGAGCTGGGAAATCTTGTATAACGGTTGAACATGTTTTACTTAATCATGAACATGTTTATACATATGATGAGAAGCAAAATGTATGAAGATACGAGAGGAAGATGACATCAGATTTCAAAAGCATAGGAACACAATACATTGTTGGCAACCCCTGGTTCCAGTTTTAAAAGTTCAAAGTTGAACTGTATTTCAGAATAAACATAAATACTAAGACAGACACCATTCAAAGTTAAAGTGGCGGGACTGGCCTTATTGTAAGATGGGAATTGAGATTCTGATTCGAAATGAGTATAGAGTTGCATTTTGAATGACCTTTTATATAATATACAAGTATTATACAATTACAGTTATATAAATGCAACTTGTTTTTATAAAACTGTTGAAATGGACTGCACTATTTGGTCAGTTTGGAATCAAAATCTTTAAGGTGGTTTAAGTTGCCCAAAATTTTGACATGCTTTTTGTCTTGGCTTTCTTCTTCTTCTTAGGGGGTGTTTGATAAAAATTAAATGAATCTGAATCTGAATCTGAATCTGAATTAGCCAAATCTGAATGAAAAAAACTGTTTGATAACTGACATATCTTAAAGATATGAATGACATATTTTTAATATTTTACCCCTCTGAAAAAATTCAAAGTTGTTGTAAATTTATTTAATATTACATAATATAATAGTTAATATTTTTTTTTATTATTATTATTATTATTTTTTTACTTCATTCAGCGAATCATTCAGTCATTCAGACCAAAAATTCGGACTTAACCATTCAGCCAACGCATCTGACCGATTCAGTCATTCAAACGATTTTTTTTCAAAACAAACGCATTTAATGATTCAGCCACTTACCGATTCAGCCATTCAGACCCATTAAGTTCTAAACAAACAGCCCCTTAGTGTTATTATTTGCAGCTGATCATATGTATGATATATGAAATTAGTTTTTTTTTTCTGATTTGAAAAAATAAGAATAATATATATATATATATATATATATATATATATATATATATATATAGAGGCCGGATCCTGTCCGGACTCCCGGACAGGTTTAAAATCCGGACCTTTTTTTTTTTTTTTTTTTTTTGCTTTTTTTTTTTGAAACAACTAAAAAAAAAAAAAAAAAATTTATGGAATTGGAATTTTTACATTATACAGTGTTTTGGGTGTGATTTGGATGCCTATAACGAAACATGTCTGTACAGTCTGGGCAGACTGTACATACATTGGTTGGTGTAGGTATTAAAAACACACCCAAAACACTGTTTTTTTGAAAAATTTCAGTTCCAAAAATTTTTTTTTTTTTTTTTTAGTTGTTCTACAAAAAAAAAAAAAAAAAAAAAAAATTTTTTTTCAGGTCCGGATTTTCTCCCGTCCGGGAGTCCGGACCTGATCCATCTTGTATATATATATATATATATATATAATATGAGGGTCGATTCATAGCTAACGTTGTTAACTTAAAGTTATCATTACAATACATCGTGACCCTCCATCCGAAGATCAAACAGTTAATAGGGCTCTCATTCGCAGTTTAATTTTTAGTATTCTGCAGTTTAATACTGCGGACGAGACATATGACCAAAATACTCCTTGTAAATGTTTTCGTCCGTAGTATTAAACTGCGGACGCTAGGTATGACTAAATGGGCAACTAGAAACAATGTCGTTTGTAAATAAGTCTCGTCCACAATATTAAACTGGATGCCAAATTCAATTTTTTTTAATTTTCAAAGCTTCGATCAATTCTAACAATTCTTCAAAACAGATAGATCAAAAAAGTAAAAATAGATCAAAACAGACAAAAAAGGTTGATATTTATAAAAGGTTAAGTTACTAGTAAAATAGATCAAAACAGGCAAAAAAATGAAAAATTTGTGAGCACTTGTAATATTTTTCCATCATTACACTGTTACGATTATGTTACTTTTGAGTTGCCTCCAATTAAGATTCAAAAAACAACTTCAAACCCATAAAGAAAATAAAAATGAAAAGCTATGATTTCATTCTGATACTATATATTGAATACGGTATAGCAGAAAAAGAAGATAAAGATTCAAAGAAACTAACATATAATATCAGGAATGACAAAGATGGTAAATTAATTATATCACGTTGACATCTTGCACATCTACAAGAAGATAATTTCACCTTTTGGTCGTAGAGTTGTTAGAATTGATCGAAGTCTTGAAAGCTAAAAAAAATTAAATTTGACATCTGCAATTTAGTAATGCGGACGAGACTTATTTACAACCAACGTCATTTTTCAGTTGACCATTTGGCCTATACCTAGCGTCTACAGTTTAATATTGCGAACATGAAAATTTTAAAGGAGGGATATTTTAGTTATCTATCCCGTCCGCAGTATTAAACTGCGGACGAAAACCCTATTAACTGTGTGATCTACGGATGGACGGTTACGATCTGTTGTAAGTCTAACCTTAAATTGACAACGTTGTCAATGGATCAATCCTCATATAATATATACGATCCGGCTCTCTAGTGAACAAAAAATACCAAAAACGAATCGGCTATAGCGATGATTTTTTGAGATATAGCGACGGTTCGAACTGTCGCCATAGCTATGTCATCTACTTTGTATGCTCTAACGACGGAAAAAATCGTCGTTATAGTTAGATTGTTTTTGGTTCGCTCTCTTTAGTTTGTTGGAGAATCGAACCGTATATATGTGTGTGTATTTGACAACTACACCAATATAATTAGTCTTTATGTTAAAAGTAGAAGAGATAGTGACCTAATTAATTGCAGTAGTATAATTATCATTTATTTTTATTTTTTTGTGCCAAGGAAAAGTGATTACGATATTTCTAATATGCCTGGAGAAAGCAAACAAAAAAAAAACTCATGAAAAAATAGAATAACAAAAAAGAGGGAATGTGATTTGAAAATAAAATTTGGAAGCATTGTCCTCGAGCCCTCAAAAGAAAAGAGGCGTCAAAAGAAATATGGGTTCCACACATCTCTTCCTTGTCTGTATAAGTAACAAAACCCAAGGTTGATATATATATATATATATATATATATATATATATATATATATATATATATGAAAGTTGAAGTAATTTTGTCCAAACTTTCTATAGATTTTTATCTCCTTCTACCATTATTTTCAAACCCTTTTTGACTCTCTTAATATTTCCTCGAATTCCACCCTAGAAGTTTCATCTACTAATAAAACCCTAATTTGAGTCATTTTTCTTCTTGGCTTGTCTGCATGAATTCAGACAAGGAATATGTGTGAGCACAACTAATTTTACCTTGATAAAGAATTGAGATCGAATTTAAAATTTGAGAGAGAAAAGACAAGACAAGAAAAGAAAGTTTGTTGCGGATATGAAATTTGACCCTTTTGGACTCAGAATTTGACCCAAATTATTTCAATAGTAGAGTGATTTATGAATATATCTGTCGGGACTTGTATGGTGAAAGGAATGCTGCTGACAGGCAGAGATAAAGATCGTCTAGCAAAAATGCCGCAGGGCCCGAAGCATGATACGTAGGCTTGCGTCGGGGGTCATCTCTCTACTGAAAAGCCGTAAGTAATAAGAGAGATGAGAGGATTCCCGAAAAATCCTTTGTTAATTGTATGATTTGAGGGGGAGAGAAAAATGTCTTTCAATTATCAAGGAACAAAAATAAAACATAACTTAGAAAATGAAAGCATGCATGCATGCATATATGAAATGAATTTAAGTCCGTGAAACTTTGTGGTCACGGACTTTTGATAAACATGCTGACCGTTGCACTCTTTTGTGGGGGGGGGGGGGGGAGGGGGGGGGTTAACTAATATAAGAAAATCTTGCTATGCTTGCACATTTGATAGCACCAACCATTAATAATATGTAGACATTTGTAGTCCATATTAACAACCACCTATATATTGCTATGTATTTAAATATTTAATAAGAAATTAATATATAGATATTCTACCTAGCTAGATCTGTCTCAAAATAAATTTCTCATTTGATTTTTTGCCCCTATTATATATCATTAACCACATAACTAGTTATACCTTTTTGACAATTTATTCCCAAAAACAAATTTTTATTTGAAAAAAATGAAATGAAGCTCATTCTGATACAGATGAATTAAGTTTACCATTTATGCTCTTTAAGTTGATTTTGGTTCTTGTTTAATTTGCATATACTTTCTTGTGTAATTTGTGTTATTAGGGTAAAGGAGAGGTTGCATACCTACTTAATTCTCAAGAAAATGAATTTATTTATATATAGAGTTTATGTTTATTTAATTACCCCAATTAATTTAAAATATAAAGGCATTAAATTAAGTTAAATCAATAATCAGATCATGGAGGCTAAACAAGTCTATTCAAACTGACAAATGAAACTTACCTATTATACAGAATTTGATGGAGATAGTACTAGAATAGTAGTAGTTCTCTAAGTTTGACTTTGGAAATACTTTCACATTAAATAAAAATGTGGAGTAGAGGAATCTCTTTAAGTTTTTTTAATTTGTTTTTAAAAAAAAATTATGCCTCTCTTCTTTCTTTATTTACTTATTACGTTAAAAAAGACATTGATTAGACTTTAAATTGTTGTGATAGATGGATTTAGAAGGAATATAAAGCCATGTTCATTCATAAAATTAGTGTATATATATATATATATATATATATATATATATATATATATATATATATATATATATATATATATATATATATATATATATATATATGAATTCTAATCACTTTTTGATACGAAGAAGTTTAATCATGTCATAAATAAAATAACAAAATTTAATATATAAAAAACAAAATAGTAATATAATTAAAGTTGTACGATTACACCCCTAGGCCCTAACATCAGTTGCTCCGAAAAACTGCTTTATAACGTTGATATAGACGACTTGAAGGTTGGACTTTGATTAATTATCAGTTTACATAATTTACAAGTCTGAAAATGTAGATATGGAAGAGGAACCTTGCACCAAATAGATATCTTAACACTATATATATCCCGAAATGAAATGAGAGTCCATCTTTTCACTTTATTATATATCCGGAGAAAGTAATTAGTAGAAAATAGTGAGCTAGCTAGCTACATGTAGTAGAATATATGCCAGACATTGAGAAAGTTCGAGTGGATGCGGAAAATTAATTAAAAAATTAAACTTTATAATTAATTAATGCATGATTAAAATACTAATAGAAAGTTTATTTGTTTAATCATTTATTTATTAATAACCAACCCCCCTCCCCCATGATCCCCCCCCCCCACTCCACCCCACCCCACATGCCATGGTTGACTCCTTCAACTTACACTTGCTTTTAGATATTGTTATATCCTAATCTTACCCTTTAGTACTATTTTTGTTATTATGCTAATTACATGTGCCCATAATTGTAAGGAATAAATAAATGCTAGATAATTAGACAAAAATTATATATATATATATATATATATATATATATAATTTACTTATATATACAAAATTTTACGGAATTATTATTATACAATAACTTGTAAATTAAACTTTGTCTAGATAAACTAAACAACTTCTAGCATCACTCTGAAAAATAGAGATAGGAAGTGATATATACAACTAAACACAAACAGTGAAATTACCAAAAACCATATATGTAAATTAACTAGCTAAGAATTAAATTAAATATATTAAGAAACCATATCATGTCCAAAGGAAGACTCTCTCTTAAGAGACTCGTGGATTACATTATTGCTAGAAGAGGATGCATAGTTGAGGTACTGAGGGAGGTTATTATGGAGATTATAGAAAGATTTGTCGTCGTCTGTTTCATCATGTATTGATGGAGTTGGTAACATGGCTACCGGTTGTTCCTGTTGCATTTGGATGCAAAGTATCTCTGCTTGAGCCACAGCCAGCTGCATTTGAAGCTGAGAGACTTGGTTTTGTAGGTATGATATTGCCCCTACGCATCCGTACACCGGGTCTCTCACTCTTGCGTTTGCTTCGTACACTAGACTGCTCACTGCGTCCGCTCTCTGATGAACCGGAACCTCCTGTAAAATCCAACATATATGCATGTACAATCTTTAATTGAAATATATATATATATATATATATATATATATACACGTGTGTGTGTGTACGTATGTACATGTGTATATATATACGGTATACCTGCAACATTTTGCTAATATTGCTAGCACCAAAGACCTTGTGAACAATGGCAAACTTATGGGGGTCATCAGAAGGGAAGTAAGGAGCAAAAGCGCAATCCTTAGTACATCGGCGTCGGAGCAACTTGCAGGACGCGCATGGAGAGTTTCCATTTCCACCCATTTTAATTCCTTTATATATGGTGTGTGTTAGAAATTACTCCTTAGTAATAAGAAGAGAGAAGTACTGAATAGCACATGACAAGTTGTGGAGAACAGAAGTGGAGTGGTCGAGTTTATTTATAATGGCTATAACTTTACGTACGTACACTACTAGCTAACTCAATGCGTTTCATATATATATATATATATTTATATATGTTTAATTATTAATTAAGTAGCTAATTAAGTTATTACAACTTTCATCTCTTCTAAACCAAATGGTAAATGTCGCATGTGGGAGTTCTCAATAAACTTTTGAGCATTAAACTATTTAGTAAATTATGTATTGGCCAGGAAATAATTATATTTTTTCAGCTAAATTATTTTATTTATGTCTTTTAATTTTGCAAATATACTAAAAATACTATACCTAAAATTAAAAAAAATGTCCAAAGACATTGAATGAATCAAAGTTTTTTTTTCAAGATTTGGCTATATGTAAGACTTTTGCTTCAATAACATCTTGAAATTCAAGTAATCAAAGCTAGAAGGTTAATTATAACGCAAAATAAAAATTTAACAAAAATTAATATATATATATATATATATATATATATATCATTTTTAAAAGAAAATATGATTCAACCTAATTTTGACTTATATATCTTGAATTAAATTTCAAAGTGAATATATATAAATCGATCAACAGAATAGAAGAACAAATAATTAAATATATAGCATAGTCTTTAATTATTTTGAGTTTTTTTTTTCAGATCTAGAGTACTAATAATACTCCCCCCGTTCCATAGCCCACAAAAAGAGTTAATTTAACAAATTTCTATAATTCGTTTAAGAAAAAAAGTCTCAATTCTTTCTCGGGAGTGTTTGTTATTCACCAAAACTAAGACTATATTTGTTTGCATGGATTATGTTTGGATATGACTATTAATCTCAAGTGTATTATTTGTGTTCAAATTTAAATTTGGTACTATTAGTTTAGGCATTATAAAATGGTTTAATAAGTTTTGGAATTATAATTAAAATCTCGATATTATAATCTGAGGATTAATAGTCTTAAAATTATAATCTTAGATTATAATCCTTGAAAACAAATATAACCTAAGATTATTAGGTATCTGATCAAGTACTGTATTACTATCACATTATCTTGATGATCATGTTAATATGCTATCATTAATTAATTAAATTTTGAAGGAAATAAATCAATATATATTTTAAAACTTGTAAATTATATGACTAATAAAGGGCGTATTAGTCACAAAATAAAGTCTTGAGTGCCGCCAAAAACGTGATTAGTTGGTAGGAGGTAAGAGAGTTTGTTCGGCTTCCACCACCATGTTCTCCTTCTAATTTGACTTCGTTAGCAGCTACTAGTAGATATATCTATAGGTTGTCTCAACCATCAGTTCTTCTGTACTCCCTATTCCCCTAATTAATAAACATTCTAATTTAATTTTTATAATTAAATTGATTATTTTTAATATACGTCAAATAATTATGATCATAAAATTTATTATTAGTGTCGAGTTTCGGAATTTAAAATTTCTATATAAATAATAATTATAAAATAGGCAATTTGGTTATTAAATTATGACGTTTATTATGGGGGCGGGAGGAGTAATTAGTATAAAGTTGCATTAATTACCAAGCAATAGCAGATTAATTATAAACCATGCAAATGCAATTAACCAAACCCTAACTAAACCCCAATGTACGTACCAGAGAAGAGAAGAAGAGTCTTTACGTGAATGTTTGTTTAGTTTTTTAGACAGACATTCACGTGAATACACGCACCATCTGATCTCTCTCTCTCTCTCTTAAAATATACTAGCAGTATATATAGTAATTCTAATTAGTAGAAAAAGTATTACTCCCTACTCCCTACGTTCCTTAATATATAGGTCATTTTAGAGAAATATTTTTGTTCCTAAATATAAGTCGTTTGAGAATTTCAAGTAAGCATTAATTGTTTTAGTTTCCAATATTACCCCAAGTAATAAATATAACTTTGGTTCTCTCACTATTTTTTGACCAATAAATAATATTCTCTTTTTTCCAATACAAGGATAATATAGACAATTGATAGTATATTTAATATTTTACAATCATTTTCTTAATACTTGTGCACAACTCTAAAACGACCTATATTAAGGAACGGAGAGAGTATTAATTATGTATGCATGGATGTATATATGTTAGTGCCCTAGCTAATACTCATTTATACAGCGGTGAAAATTGCACAAGAAAACAAACACACGCATATACTCCATACAACATATATGATATAAGGTTTATTTATAGAAGAGGGATTAATTAATAATTAATAATTAATAATTAATAATAATATAAAAATGTAGTTCTTCAAAGAATTTCAACATCTCTAGGGAGAAAAAAAGAGCTAGCTCTAATTAATGCATACTCAATCGAGCGTATTAATAATATTATAATGTATATATCAACATTAAAATTGATGTATATGTATATGTAACTTTTTAAAAAAGTAAATATATTTAGATTTAGTATATAGTATTATTTTAGATAGTTACAATAACTATATATATATATATGCCTGTATTAATTAAAATTAAATCAGTTCAGAATAATTTTAAATTTTGAGATTTTGCAAATTAATTGTCTTAAAAAAAATAGGACACTTTTTTGTGAAATTAAGGAGTAGACTAGGGAGTATATTTTTTGTAAGCAGAAATGTAGAATGGTTCAAACGACAAAGTTACAATATTTTAATAGTTAGTAATATTGCATTAATAATGTACGTCATAGATTAATGATTTTGGTTGTCATGCAATGCATATATATTAGTAATTATGTATGTATAACTAGTGATTTCAGCCGTGAGCTTTTGGGCACCTTCAGGCTTTAAACCCCCGTGATCCCTGAACCATATATAGTGCGCAGTTCACTATCATATATATATATATATATATATATATATATATATATATATATATATATATATATGGTTTCTAGCGAATCTTAAATAGTGAATCGAAAACAAACCAGTTATAACGAATATTTTTTCCGTTGTTATAATATACAAAGACAACGACATAGCTATTGTGACGGTTCGAACCGTCGCTATAGCTCAAAAAATCGTCGCTATAGTCGGCTCACTTTTCGTTCACTGTTTAATATTCGCTAGAGAAAGGTGACAATATATATATATATATATATATATATATATAGTGTTGGATAAATTGATTATTATTAATAAAAATATTATGATAAATATTTAGTTATTTGATAAAATTAGAGAAAACAAGACAATAAACCTTCTCTCTTTTTGTATGTGTTTTTTTAAAAAAAATTGATATTTTTATATATATTTTTGATATTTTTATGTTACATATTTACATGTCAGGTGTAAATGTTGGTAAATCATATAAAATATTAAAAATATATTAGAAATCAGTAGGGTTTTTTTTTTCTTGTTTAATTTGTTATGATGCTCCACATACTCGTCATGGTGCATTGGACCCCAATACCTAAAGCTAATCCGCAAATTAATATTTTCCCGCACATATACGTGGAAAGTTAAGGACCAACCGCGAATAATATTTGTCAAGACTAAAGACTCAATTTATGAACTCCTATCCTATGGGTAGAAATTAAGGCATACTTCTTTATTAGAGTAATTCTAATTTTCATAGGCAACCAAACAAAATCTAGACTAGGGGCTAGGGTCAAGATCTCCCAACCTTAATCTAGCATTAATGTCACATGACCGAAGAAATTGTTTGATTAATATTGATATATTTTTTTAAGTCAAATTGCTCATTTTTAAATTAATAGATTTTATTATAAGAATCATATAAACATTATAAATTATTCTCTCGGTTCTTTAATATAAGTCGTTTTAAAAAAATATTTTTGTCTCTTAATATATGTCGGTTTGAAAATTTTAAGTGAACATTAATTGTTTAGTTTCCAAAATTAACCCAAGTATTAGATATAATTTTAGTTTTCTAATTTTTTTTGTCTAATAAATAATCCTCTTTTTTTAATACAAGGATAATATAGACAATTGATATTATATTTATACTTGCTCCGTTCCTTAATATAGGCCGTTTTAGGGTTTTACACAAGTATTAAGGTAATGATTATATACCATTAACTATAATATCAATTGTCTATATTGCCCTTGTATTGGAAGAAGAGGGTTATTTATTGGACAAAAAATAGTGAGAGAACCAAAGTTATATTTAATACTTGGAGTAATATTAGAAACTAAGCAATTAATGCTTACTTGAAATTCTCAAACGACTTATATTAAGGAACAAAAATATTTCTCTAAAACGACCTATATTAAGGAACGGAGGGAGTACTACTACTATACAATTATTTTTTTAATACTTGTGCACAACTTTAAAACGACTTATATATATTAAGGGATGGAGGAAGTACATACAGTTTAGTACGAATCTCAATGTATACTTTTTTGAAAATCTAAATATATATATTTAATTATTAATTTTAAAAATGATTAATTTAACTATAAAAATTAATGAATGACTTTTATTATAGTACAGATGAAGTATAAGAATTTGAAAACTATACTAGTACTGGTATACATATGAATCGCTATCCAACTAAGGCATTTATGAGACCCTGACATGAAATTAAGTTGTGTAGGTTATTGAAATGAAACCCATATATATATATATATATATATATATATATATATATATATATATATATAATTTCAAGAAAGTTTAATATTGAAATTTGTAGTTTGAAGAACCCTAAGTCCCATCCCCCCACTCTTTCATTAATTGCCCTTCACATGATTCCAAGTTTTTTTCTTCCTTGACTTCTTGATTAGTAATTAAAACACCTCTTCCTGCATCATGTCCTTGTTAGATTCGATAATGTCTGATGACATATAATTTCTTTAATTTGTTTGTTTAATGGTTTAATTTATACTTTCTCCAGTTTTTTAATATAAGTTGTTTTAGAAAATTATTTTTGTTCCTTGATATATAAGTTGTTGAGAATTTCAAATAAGTATTAATTGGTTAGTTTTTAATATTACCCCAAGTATTAAACGTAACTTTGGTTCTCACACTATTGTTTGTCCCATAAATAACATTCTCTTTTTTCAATACAAGGAGAATATAGACAATTGATAATATATTTAATGCTATACAATCATTTCCTTAATAGTACTCCCTCTGTTCCTTAATATAAGTCATTTTAAAGTTGTGCACAAGTATTAAAGTAATGATTATATCGCATTAACTAAAATATCAATTGTTTATATTACCCTTGTACTGGAATAACAAATTATTATTTATTGGACAAAAAATAGTGAGAGAACCAAAGTTACATTTAATACTTGTGATAATATTAGTAACTAAGTAATTAATGGTTACTTGAAATTCTCAAACGACTTATATTAAGGAACAAAAATATTTATCTAAAATAACTTATATTAAGGAACGGAGGGAGTACTTGTGTACTCCATCCGTCCCTAATTATTTGACGTTTTAAATGTGGACACAATAATTAAGATAATGATTGGAAAACATTAAATATATGACTCAATTGTCTATAATACCATTAAATCTTTTGTTGGGATAATGAGAGTTTTGTTGGGGTAAGAAGTGTTTTGTTGGAACAAGGAGAGAGAAACTAAGTCGTTTTAGAATTTTGCACAAGTATTAAGGTAATGATTATATAGCATTAACTATAATATCAATTGCCTATATTACTCTTGTATTGGAATAAGAAATTATTATTTATTGGACAAAAATAGTGAGAGAACCAAACTTACATTTAATACTTGTGGTAATATTAGAAACTAAATAATTAATGCTTATTTGAAATTCTCAAATGACTTATATTAAGGAACAAAAATATTTCTCTAAAACGACTTATATTAAGGAACGGAGGGAGTACTTGTGTACTCCATCCGTCTCTAATTATTTGACGTTTTAGATGTGGACACAATAATTAAGATAATGATTGAAAAGCATTAAATATAGGACTCAATTGTCTTTAATACCCTTAAATCTTTTGTTGGGATAAGGAGAGTTTTGTTGGGATAAGAAGAGTTTTGTTGGAACAAGGAGAGAAGAAAGAGTTTAAAGTATCAAAAAAATAGGAAGAGTAATGATGGGTAATTTTGGAAAAATTATCATTAATTTTTCGTAGATTTAAACAAACGTCAAATAATTAGGGACAAATGAAAAATTCTAAAACGTCAAATAATTAGGAACGTAGGGAGTACAATTTTAAAACGACTTAGTATTTCTCCATCCGTTCCTTAATATAGGTCGTTTTAGAGTTGTGTACAAGTATTAAGAAAGTGATTGTATAACATTAACTATAATATTAGTTGTCTATATTATACTTGTATTGGAAGAAGAGATTGTTATTTATTGGATAAAAAATAGTGAGTGAACTAAAGTTATATTTAATAGAGACAATTACATATTTTAATACATTTTTAAAAATAATTACATCAATAATGCACTCATATAATATTTATATAACTAATACACTTTCATATTTATTTACATATTCTAGTGTAATTAGGATTCCTTAATTTAGGGAATTAGAATTCAATTAGAATTCCTTAATTTAGGGATTAGTTATAGCTTCTTCTCTCTCTCCTCAAGTTATTTAACAAATTCAACCTTTTAATAATAATAAAAAAAGAAAAGATCGCCGATCCCAATTTCCGACGACTCATGATCAGACTCCCTTCCGATCACCGATCCCAATTTTCGGTTGGTACTATGATTCAATTGCCCAAGAATGGCGATTATTGGAATCTTACACTGCAACTATAATGCCACAAAAAGTTGCAGATCATGACAGCATAGTCAAAATGGTAACTTTTCAACAGTTGAACACTTGCATGGACAAAACAATAGCAGTTATGATAATTTTTAGCAAACTGAGACATCCTGTCCGCAAGCTCTCATGAGAGACCAAGTTATGGGCTGGTCTGGAACGGTAGGTGACTACAATCAACAAAGGTTTAATTATGAAGGTAAGCAAACCTTCATACCAAGT
The DNA here is from genome assembly GCA_020205505.1 of Panax japonicus. NCBI lineage: Eukaryota > Viridiplantae > Streptophyta > Magnoliopsida > Apiales > Araliaceae > Panax > Panax japonicus. The sequence continues at coordinate 58,915,656 of CM035108.1, read as the reverse complement.
TAATAAAATCTTCATATCAAGGTAACCAATTCACATTCACACCTGCAGTTTTTTCATAGTGTAGTTGGTAGTCAAATTTTCAGACCAAGGTAACCAATTCAATTTTATTAAGTTACCAATTTCGTTTGAATGTGATGCAGTTGGTAGCCAAACTTTCATACAAAGGTAATCATTTTAGTTTTTGTGGGTAACCAAATATTCATAAAAAAAGGTTACCTTGGTATAAAGGTTTGGTTACCTTGGTATAAATGTTTGGTTACCTTAGTACGAAGGGTTGGTTATCAATATTATATTACACATCACTCTCTTATCTCTCTTTTTCCTATGCAGTGTTCTATTTTTTATTTACCTTCATGAAATTGGTTGCCAAACTTTTAGACCAAGGTAACAGATTTATACTGCATGTGTGAAGGTAGAATTGGTTACCTTGGTATAAATGTTTGGTTACCTTGATACGAAAGTTTGGTTATCAATATTACATTTCACATCAGTCTCTTATCTCTCTCTTCCCTTCCCTATGCAGTGTTCTATTTTTTATTGGTTACCTTGATATAAACGTGGACATGATTGTAGTAGAGAAATGAAGTCGGAGCAGAGAAGGTACTAGAGAGGAGGAAGAGAGAGAAAATGATAATGGATGTCCACTGTTGTTACAAAATAGTTGTAGTTTTTGGGTTTTAGAAAATAGTTGTGATTATTATTATTTTGAATTTGAATTTATTTTTGTTGTTAGATCCCAAATCTTTGAATTTGAATTTGAATTATTAATTATGGCAGTTATTTTTCATTGATTTTAGGTTTCTTTATTAATGTGAATTGTACTATTTTTGTAATATGGATCCTATTTACACTTTTTTATAATTATTTAATTGATGTACTATACTTGTAATTACTTTTTATTTGTTGTATACTTATGTAAAGGACCCTTTAATACTTGAGATAATATTGAAAACTAAGTAATTAATGTTTACTTAAAATTCTAAAACAACTTATATTAAGTAAAGGAGGGAGTATAATGGACTTGTTATAGAAACCAAGCAATTACATTTCTTAGGCAGTCAAAATTGTCACACTGAGCACCCTTGAAATCAATATTAATTGAATCCCACTTTGTTAATTAAAAGGACAAAATAATTGCCAATTACATTCTAGATTGAAAATCCGTTTAAATTTTAAAATTATGTACAACTCATTAATTGTATTTTCAAAATTATCTTAGTGAAAAGTGGTTAAAAGGCCTCTAATTTTTTATTTAATATTACTATGGGTATGTATTTAATTAAATTGAGTTAAATGAGAAAAAATTACTTTTTTCCAATTAAACTCTTAAATTAATTATTCCATCTGTTCTTTAATATAAGTCGTTTTAGAGTTGTGCACAAGTATATATTAAGGAAATGATTGTATAGCATTAAATATAATATCAATTGTCTATATTATCTTTGTATTGGAAAAAAATGTTATTTATTAGGCAAAAAATAGTAAAAGAATCAAATTTATATTTAATACTTGGAATAATATTATTAAAAATCAAACAATTAATGTATACTTAAAATTCTCAAACGACTAATATTAAGAGCTAGAGAAAAACATTTTTTTTAAAACGACTTATATATATATCTATAATATAAAACAGAGCGGAGAGAAAAAATAGACAAATGTCACATCAAGTTTACGTCAGCTGCTCTCTCTTATTCTAGTTTATTCAAATTTCAAACCCTCTATCTATTCTACCACACACACAGAGCTCTCTCTCATTCCCCCTACATACAAATATGTGTTCTCATTATGTTTCAGATTTACAATTGTTTAATTTTGACTCACATATTTCGATAATTTTTAAATTTCAAATATTTTCAGGTATATATTGAAGGATACATGGTGTAAGCTGTAAAGTAAAAGGTCTTATACTCAACATGTTGTTTCTCTATTTTCTGCATGTATGTATTCATTGTGTTTCGTCTTTTGTAAAGTTAGCTAATTATACATGGTTATGATGATTTTGGGTATGGAATGATGGTTTTTATGGTGGTTTGAATATGTATGGATGATTGTAGTTTTGTAAACATGTTTAGATTTTTTTGGATATCTATTTTTAAAGGAAACTCTCCCGAATTTTTTTGAAATTAGTAGCGACTAGCTTGATATTTTGGTGGTTGGATGTGTTGATGATTGAGTATGTATTAATTTCTTCATATATGTATTTTTTTGTGTTCCGTATTTTGTAAATTTAACTAATTATGCATGGTTATGATTATTTTGGGATGGAATGATGATTTTTTTGGTGGTTTGGATATGTGTGGATGATTGTAAGTTTTATAGACATGTTTATATTTGTCTGGATATCTATTTTTAAATGAAATTCTGTCGAATTTTTTGAAATTAGTAGCGACTAGCTTGATGTTTTGGTGGTTAGATATGTGTTGATGATTGTGTGTTCCGTATTTTGTAAAGTTAACTAATTATACATGGTTATGATGATTTTGGGTATGAAATGATAATTTTTTTTGTGGTTTGGATATGTAATGATGATTGTAAGTTTTGTAGACAGGTTTAGAATTTTCTGGATATTTATTTTTAAAAGAAATTTTGCCGAAATTTCTTGATGTTAACTAGCTCGATGTTTTGATGGTTGGATATGTATTGATGATTGAGTATGTATTAATTGTTGTGGTGATATGTGTCTTTAGATAATGTAATATTTTTCAAATTTAATTTAATTTTTCGTTACACAGTGACTTCAGGCACGGGTTATAGCTAGTATATATATATATTAAGAGACGGAGGGAATATAAGAAAGAAAGAGACACAAGGAGGAGAGTTGAGGGTTGAGAAAGAAAGAGACACAAGGAGAAGGGATGTGACGGAGGGAATATAAGAAAGAAAGAGACACGAGGAGAGTTGAGGGTTGAGAAAGAAAGAGACACAAGGAGGGGGGAGAGGGGAGAGGGAGGGTCCACATCTATCAATGACCTTCTTAATTAGTCATCAGATTGTGTTTCAAAACCCTAGCTAGCTAATGGAGTACTTCCTTCGTTCCTTAATATAGGTCATTTTAGAATTGTGCACAAGTATTAAGGTAATGATTGTATAGCATTAACTATAATATCAATTGTCTATATTGCCCTTGTATTGGAAGAAGAGTTTGTTATTTATTAGACAAAAAATAGTAAGATAATCAAAGTTACATTTAATACTTGGGGTAATATTAGAAACTAAACAATTAATGCTTACTTGAAATTTTCAAATGACTTATATTAAAGAATAAAAATATTTTTCTAAAACGACTTATATTAAGGAACGGATGGAGTAGTAGTTAATTAGATGGATCTAGGATGAAGAGAGCATGCATGTACTATAAATAAGAGAAAAAACCTTGTTGTTTGGTTAATGTGTTCTTTTTTAAAAAAATGTGTAATTAATGCGGGAAAAAAAACAGACATCTTTTCACCTTCACACTACCCCCATAGTCCATAGAAGGGGGGAAAAACATGAGACCTAACCTAACTCCAATGCAAAGCATTAAATGCTGCTCATATATCAATTATCATGGTGAGATATCTATCAAAGATTCATTTTCAAGATGCTTTGGACTAAATTCTTGATATCCTCCTGACCTCCTCCTCTTTTTGTCTTGTGTTTTTTCTTGCATTGGTAATTTCGCACTACGTTGATTAGTCCCTCCTTTCTTTTTTTACTTGAACGAAAAAAACCACAAAAATTACTCATAAATGTAATTAATATTGATTATTGGATCAAAGACCAAACCAAATGGGTTCGATCCTTAGCTATAGCTCCTATCTTATTATACTAGTAGTATAATCCAGCAACCCAACCACCATAAACTACACCAGAAAAGTCTCCCTAATCCCTAAGTCCAAATCCAGTATTAGAGTGGGCTGTGGTACAAACCTTAGCCCCTTTAACCCACCTTGAAAAGCTAGCTACTCAAGGGGAGAGGTTAAGGCCTATATCAACCCACATCATGTTGCATTAGTAACCGATGTGGGACTATTCCTTACGGTCTAGTATAGAGTTCGCATCAATACACCCGCCTTGCAAAGCCGACGTCCTCGTCGGCTCATCTACCCAGCTATGGCGGCTTTCATCCTAGCGACACTGACCCGACACCTTTTGCACCTATCAGTATTTTAATCCGGCCTCTAGATTCATTCTAGCGACACTGACCCGACGCCTTTTGCACCTATCAGTATTTTAATCCGGCCTCTAGATAGCCCTTTCCATAGGTCGCCTCGTTTACGAGTCCCGACTTGCAAGTAAGGCTCTCAATGAAAGCGCCAATGGTACAAACCTTAGCCCCTTTAACCCACCTTGAAAAGCTAGCTACTCAAGGGGAGAGGTTAAGGCCTATATCAACCCACATCATGTTGCATTAGTAACCGATGTGGGACTATTCCTTACGGTCTAGTATAGAGTTCGCATCAGGCTGCCCAGCTTCCCTTGTCAATAATCCAATCTCATAGGCCATAGCATTGCAATGGAATGAGATTGCATTGGTTGGTGAGAATGGGTTGGGAATGGAATGTTGATTACTTCCGGAATAGCTTAAAACATGTTTAGTTAGTAAGTTAGAATGAGCATTCCATTCTTTAATTATTCCATTCTCATATTTAAAATGTTATTTATCATTCCGGGTTTATTTCATTCCCGTGCAGATTCGTTCATTTTTCACCCGACTTTATCCTCTCCGATCGATCGATCCCATAACCTACACCCTAGTAAGTTAAAATGTTTTTGTGGTGCATTTGGCTTCTATAACATGTCATGTTCGATGATATCCAAAAACATTTTTCAGTTCAATGTATCCAAAAACAGTGTTCAAAACATATCTGTGCGGCATGGCTATATACTAGTATACACTAGTATATTATAATCTGGCAATTTTTGGTTGTTTACATGGTTATATCCATTATGTATGTAACTTCTTTTTTTCCCATCCTGCTGGTGGTTAAATTTAGTCCCCCTATATTGGATATGCTTGTGTAGATCAGTAGGTCTGTGTCAAATAAAGATCACATAGCCATACCAGTGTCATGATATGTTCAACAGGGATACTTTATGTTTTTCAAAGTTTTCTGCTTGAGCTTAAAAAGTTTCTTTCTCTTCAAACATGTTATGGATGAAACAGAAAAGCCCCGGAAAATAAAAGTTATATATCTAGTCTGGATGAACCTTGTCTTCTCAGAGGATGTTCTGCATTGGTCTGGTAAAGGTTGATTCAGTTGTGAAGGTCTTGATGTTGGCTAATGGCTAATGGCTATTGTATAATAAGTCAATTCTGTATATTTATTCAACTTACATAAACTGTTAACATAGCTCTTTGTTGATAAAGAATTTCTAATTTCGCAGAATTGTCATGAATCTCATCATAATCCAATAGATGAAATACTTAATATTTTGGTCATTAAATGAAAACATTTGATTAAACTTCAATGAGCTCATTGAGCTGAGTGCATTATAGTTAAAGGATGCCTTGTGCCTACCAAAAGAATCTAGATAGGAGATTGTAACCTGAATCATCTGGCTTCTGAAGCTGGGGAGTCCCATCAGCCCTTCTCAGTATTTGGTTGCTTACATGGCTGTCCATTTTGTAAGTAATTTTGTGGTGCATTTGGCTTCTGTAACATGTCAGGTTCGATGATATCCAAAAACATTTCAGTTTCATGCTCCTATGTTTGTGTTTCTTTTTATACGACTTGATAATATACTAGTGTTTGGAAGTTGGCTTATGTTATAATTAGTTATTTTTTGGCTCTCCAAATGCAGTAATGGCTCGATTTAATTTAGCTACAAGGAAGAATAGGATTGTTATACTAATGGAGAGGGATTTCTTGCACCATATAGGGGTCAAAGGTATCATTTGAATGATTGGAGAGATGTACATCAACTCATATCCGTTGAGGAATATTTTAACATAAAACATTAATCAGCAAGGAATGTAATTGAGAAATGCTTTGGCATTCTTAAAAAGACATGGGCAATTCTTAGAAGTCCATTTTTTAATCGAATAATTTTAGCTCGTCACATTCTTCACAACTTTATAAGATAATGATCCATTTGAGTTGGACTTTGAGGATGAAGATAATGAACGCGAAAAATGAACTAATGGAAGACATTATCACAACTATTGGCAGTTCGAATTAGGGGACAATTTTTAAGGACAACCTTGCTGAAAAGATTTTTAATGAGTAGAGGAATATAAATAATTGAGTGAAGTCCAAGTATAATTGTCTTAGATTTTTAATTTTTTTAATAATCGTACTTTGTGGTTTTATTTTATTATACTTGTTGAAAACTGTTATTATCTTTTATGTTGAGGATTTTAAATTTGAATAATTATTTATAATGGTTGTTTTTAAAATATTTATGCATTATGTCTTCCTAGTACTTGATGAAAGTACTTGATGAATAAATAACAGGGGGTTAGCATCATATCTTGAATCTCAACTCAACTCAACTCAACTCAACTTTATGTTTGTGCAAGTTTTATTTTGTGGGGATATTGAAAAATGTATTGAATTTAAACTTTTAGGCCTATTATATGAATGCTAATAATTGTTTTTCTCTCATAGGATATATTGTCATGATATTTTATAGAATCTATTATTTCGTGAATACTTTAAAAACTATTGTCTCAAAAGTGGGTGTTTGGTTCAAAAAATTATATATACCTTAACTTGAATAATTGTTTGTTAGTGCATACTATATTGCTTTTTATTTATTTTTATGATTTATATTGGCTTTAAGGCTTTTTTTTTATTGGTGAAGATGTGTTTTTAGTTCTATTTAATTTATTTATTTTCATTCATTTATAAGTTTGTAGTATATAAAAATGAAGAAGATTATTTCACATCTCATTTATAATATAATTCCTGTAAACCAAACACTTAATATATAATGGTGATTCTATTCTCTGACAGAATGAATGAACAAATCAAACATAAAAAAGACAATGACAATTCCATTTCATTCCTTAAGTCAATCCATTCTATTATACATGATACATGCCAAGGAATAGGAACCATAGTTACGTAGGAATTGCAGGAATGAAATGGAGGAAGGAATTCAATGAAAATAATGTATTTGATTATCAGGTTAGAGTATAAACTATTTCAATGGAATAAAAATTCATTACATCCCTTTGTTTTTTATTTTATGTAGGAGGTGGTGGAATAAAATTTATTCCAATAGGGCTTCCTTACTTTTTTAAAATACGGAATTTTTTTTTATTTTTTTATGCTTTTTTTTAAAAAACAACTAAAAAAAATTTAATATTTTATGGAACTGACCTGTTTTGTTATATGTATTCAAATCACACCCAAAACACTGTATTATGAAAAAATTTTAATTCCATAAAATATTATTTTTTTGTTGTTGTTTGAAAAAAAACAAAAAAAAATGTGTGCATTTTAGTAGCGTGAGGGAGCCCTCACAGGATCCGAACCCTATATATATATATATATATATATATAAAGAGAGAGAGAGAGAGAGTCCGGATCCAGTCCAGGATCCCAGACTCTATTAAAATTCGGACTTTTTTTTTGAAACAACTAAAAAAATAAAAAAAATTATGGAATTGGAATTTTTACATAATACAGTGTTTTTGACGTGATTTGGATGCCTATACCAAAATATTTTTGTACAGTCTGGGCAGACTGTACATACATTGGTTGGTGTAGGTATTAAAAACACACCCAAAATACTGTATTATGGAAAAATTTTAGTTCCATAATTTTTTTTTAGTTGTTCTACAAAAAAAAAATGAGGTCCGAATTTTGATCAGGTCCTGGAGTCCGGACCTGATCAGTTTTCTATATATATATATATATACACACACACACACAATAAATCAGGTCCGGGAGTTCGGACCTGATCAAAAACGGACCCCAAATTTTTTTTTGTTTTTGTAGAACAACTAAAAAAAATTATGAAACTGAAATTTTTCCATAATACAATGTTTTGGGTGTGTTTTTAATACCTATATCAACCAATGTATGTACAGTCTGCCCAGACTGTACAGAAATGTTTTGGTATAGGCATCCAAATCACGCCCAAAACACTGTATTATGTAAAAATTTCAATTCCATAAAAAAAAATTTAGTTGTTTCAAAAAAAAACAAAAAAAAAGGTCCGTATTTTAATAGAGTCTTGAATTCCGGACTGGATCCGGACTCTCTCTCTCTCTCTATATATATATATGATAATTTTGTCATCTTTTAACACCACTCACTACCACCAAATACCAAACTTACATTTGAAATACATTAAAATCATTTCATTTATTCTTGTATTTCATTCCTTCAATTTAAACGCATCATATGCATATAAACAGTTAGAGACGGATACATGATTTATTCCCAGCAAGGGCGGATTTTTTTGAACTAAATTTTAGCGAGGTAGAAAGCAAGAATTTGAATACATTATACACCGTGTGTTTAATTTTTTAGAGTATTAGTAGTTTAATTTTTTTTTGCCCCTCCAAATTTAATTTTTTATAAATTTGCCCCTTTAAATTTATTAAATTTTATTTTTACTACTCTCATTATACCTATAAAATAAAGTTAAGCATAGGAAGTGCCCATTTGTCCTCCAAAGCTCCAAGTAGATCCACCGATGTAAACAATATATACTACTTCCTCCGTACTAAGATAAAAATCATGATTGACTTTTTGTGCATATTAAAAAAGATGATAAAATGACAAAAAAAATTTATATTTAAATTCTTATTTAATTGCATAGTTTTTTGCACATTACTAATGATGCTACATAAATATGCATAGAAAATAGAAATATAACAATTAATAATAAGAGTATTATACTCCATCCGTTCCTAATTATTTGACGTTTTAGAATTTTTCATTTGTCCCTAATTATTTGATGTTGGTTCAAATCTAGAAGAATTAATGATAATTTTTCCAAAATTACCCCTCATTACTCTGCCTATTTTTTGATACTTTAAAAGCTTTCTTTCTCCTTATCCCAATAAAACTCTCATTATTCCAACAAAACTCTCCTTATAGACAATTGAGTACCATATTTAATATTTTTCAATCATTATTTTAATTCTTGTGTCCACCTCTAAAATGTCAAATAATTAGGGACGGAGGGAGTAGGTAAATTATTATAAAAAATAGATTATTTAAAGTAAATAGATATTTAACTTAGGACTACCTAAAATAATAATAAAGACTTTTATTCTGAAATGAATAGTGTATATATTAAAGGAGGTGAGAGGTTTAGGTCAATCTTATTGGTAAAAGCTATTCTTAAGAATTAAAATACCATGAATTATAACTATTGGATTAATAATTGAATCATAACTTTATTCCTTTTTACAAAAATAGCCATGTATAATTGTTTAGAGTGGGTTATATGTGAAAATATTTGTTGAATAACTAAAATAAACGTAATATTGTCCTAAAATTTTTAATGTTAAAGTCATTTAAGTAAATGACTAATTAATACCTAGTAAAAGGGGATCAAATAGTCTCTCTTATACGGGGTATTATAATTATCCTAGGACAAATAATTTGTAGAATATATTTAGAAACAAAAATGGGATTAAAATTTTAATTAAAGGAATAAATAGTCATATCCTTGCAAATAAAACTTAATTCATACAAAGTCTCTAAAAACAATTTATTTACTATTTCCGTTCCAAAATTAGATATATATTTTGATTTTTTAAGGTCAGTTTATAAAATTTTAAAATTAAAAATTGATATAATTTTGTTAAAGTTTTGAAAAAAGCATATGTGATGATTAGTGTAAGACCTCAACTTATTATAAATAAAATTAAATTTTCTCTATTCTTTATTCTAAATTAATAAGGTGTTAATTTGATATAATGCTTTGGTTATAGGTGAAATGTGCAAATTTTACAAAATAAGTCAGTGGTTATAAAATATTCAATTCTGTCGGGGAATATTCGTTTGGTCGTGAAATATACTTGTTGTCGGAGAATATTCGTACGACGGGGCAGCCATTTGTGGGCCCCATAACGAAAAACGGTTGAATGAAAGAAAACGACAAAGTATAAGTTTTTATAAATAACGGCGTAGTTATTACCGTTAACACTGTTGGATTACCTGGTGGTTAAAATACAGTAATATGCGTGGTTGCACAGTAGCACACGGTATTGCACAGTATTGTTGAATTATTGATTCGTACGTAAGAAGGCACTACTCAATATTTGTTATAGTAATTACTGTTCAATATTTTATTTTATTAATTCAATAATTACTGCGTTGATATTTTATATTATTGTTGTTTCAATAATTGTCACTGCACAGTATTTTCCATTATCAGATCAATAATTCATATTATTTGAATAATATTATTAGATAAGCAATATTGGAAATGTTTAGAAAGTTCTGTCAAGGAGAGGTTTGGTCACCTAATTGCGCGTCAGTAAGGAGAAATTCTTATTGGAAAGCCCCCTCTTTCCTAGGAACTGTCTGGTTGCCATTATTGTGATTCTGTAATATTATTTGTGAATAATTAATTATTAATTTATATGATAAGAAAATATTTATTTGATGCGGATTTAAATGATGGATTTACTTATGTGGTTATAAATGAAGAAATTAATGCTGAGGTATTTTATCAGTATTTTGTTAGAATGGAGGTATTAAAAATCACCCGTTTGTGGATTTTGGATATTTTTTGTTTAGAATTTGGAAAAACTCAAAGCTACAAAGTTGTAGAGAATTCGATTTCGCGTGGAATGGACATAAAATTCGTATTTTTCTAATAAAAAGACTATTTTCTATGAATTATTGAAGTTACGGAAAATAAAATAATTTTTATTAATTTATGGGTGGGACCCATTTGTGTTTTAACACATGTGGGCTGCTAATTTGGTTCAAAGGTGGCTGGCCTGAAGTTTGTTCAAAGTTAGGCATGCGTAAGAAATTTGTAATAATAATATTATTTTATTATTTTAATCTCCTAAGGTGTTCTAACATTTTTCTATAAAATAGAGGGCTAAGTTAGAATTGAAAATCACATCAGAAATAAGTTTTCTCTCTTTCTCTCTCTATATTATCGAGCGTATTCTTGTGAGTATTTTGATACTTTGACTGTTGCTATACGGTGCAAGTTTCTGTCAGCACTATATCCAAAATTCAGTCAGAAGCACGGTTATTTTGAGGTAAGGGATGTTATTTTATTCTTAAATGATATTATTTTCTTCAATATCATTATGCTAAAATATTGCTTTGAACTTTTTAATCAAATTTGGAATTTTTGTGTCGGGGTTACTATTCACGAATACTGTGACGCCCCCCAAAATAGGTATACATCACCCATTCTGAGTCGCCAAATACATGGTACAGAAACAACTACAATTTTATTAATACAACATAAAAACTGTGAGTTTAAATGCAAATATTATCATCTAGACAATATCCACACTCAAATAAGTTCTCATTACAATTATTAATACACTATTTTACAGAATAGTAAGGACTACTAGAACAACTTCTAGAATCATCATTCCACACCCCGACTAGTACTCGTTACATTCTCGCCTCCTGAGAAGAAAAATGGAACAACAAGGAAAAGGGTGAGCTCAACTAGCCCAGTAAAGAACATTATGACTAAGATAACATAGAACAAATTATCGTTAGTCTTCAACAGGGAAAAATCTAATAGAATACAATAGACAACCAGTTTTAAATCAACAATTGCGGCGGAAACAACAATTCATTAGAAGAGTTAAGTAGAGAATGCAAACTACTATCTTCTATATATGAATTTAAAAGTTCATCATCGATATTTTATCCCTGTAACATCAATCAATATATATCTGGAATCAAATATTCATCTTTGCACTACAGGCCAAAGATATTCATCAGTTGGTCATATTTATCTAAACACCTGTTCATCTTTGCACTACGGGCCAAAGATATTAATCAGTCGGTCATGTTCATCTCAACACCTGTTCATCTTTGCACTACGGGCCAAAGATATTCATCAAGAAATCATTCATCTTTTCACTACAGGCCAAAGATATTCAGTAATATCACCATTTAAGACCGAGGATGATGAAAAATATTTTAAAGAAAACGAATCCAGTGAAACAAAAGAACAAGTATTAAGGATTCGTACTTTAAATAATCCAAGTTCAAAAATACTTCATAAATAACCAGAGTGGAGTAAAATTCAAGAATGATCAAAACATGGATACAATCAAATCTAGTATCCATAATAGATATATTTGACGAAAAACGAAAATTTAATTTTTCTGTGAATAGTGTCGTATTCGTGAATAGTGTCGTATACGTGAATAGTATCGTATACGTGAATAGTAACTCCGACACCAAAAGATAAATTTTTTACAAAAAACATCATCATGTTTCGTGAATAGTACTCATGAATAGTAACTCATGAATAGTAACTCGTAAATAGTAACTCATGAATAGTAACCCCGACATGAAAAAATTCCAAATTTGATAAAAAAATTCCAAGCAATATTTTAGCATAATGATATTGAAAAAATAATATCATTTGAGAAGAAAATAACATCCCTTACCTCAGAAAGAATAGTACTTCTGACTGGAATACTGGATAAAGTGCTGAAAGAACTTGCACCGTATAACAATACTCAAAGTACTAAAATACTCACAAGAATACGCTCAATATATCGAGAGAGAAAGAGAGAGAAATCTGTAGTTTCTGGTTTGATTTTCAATTCTAACCTAAGCACCCTATTTATAGTAAATTGCTTAGAACACCAAAGCAAAAAATTAAATATAATAATATTATATATAAAACAAATTCCTACGCCCACTTTGAAATCTGATTTCAGCCATCTAGCACATGTTAAAGATGTCCACAAACATTTAAAAAACGTTTTTCTTTTAAAACATAAATAAAACTTCCAAAAATCAATTATTTTGAAACTTCGGAACTTCAATAATTCATAATAAATAGTCCTTTTATCAGAAAATTCAAATTTCGTGCTTTTTTTAATAGGAAATTCAATTCTCTACAACTTTGTAGAAGAAAGTTTTTCCAAATTTCAAACAGTAATTGACCAAAATCCATAAACGGACGATTTTACAGGCTATAATCAAATTTCAGTCAAGAAATGGAGTCCACCGACACACAAAATATGTGTTAAACAACTTTTGCATCAAAAATACTCTTCCTCCTCATATACTCATATATCCCGTATTCATTGTAAAAATATCATCATTATTATATTATAATAATATAATAAAATATTATTTTATCAGAAAAGATAAAATATCAATTTTTAACAATTGTCACTTTAAAAATTTTCTTCATCTATATCCACATAAAATTAATATTTTTCTCATCATATAAATTAATAATTAATTATTCACAAATAATATTACAGAATCACAGTACTGGCAATCAGGCCGTTCTCAGAAAAGAGAGGGCTTTCCAATAAAGATTTCTCCTTACTGGTGCGCAATTAGGTGACCAAACCTCTCCTTAGACAGAACTTTCTAGACATTGCCAATAATATTATCTAATAATATTATTCAGATAATATGAATTATTTCTCCGATAATGAAAAATACTATGCAGTGACAATTATTGAAATAACAGTAATATAAAAAATTAACGCAGCAATTATTGAATCAATAAAATAAAATACTGAACAGTAATTACTGTAACAATTATTGAGTAGTGCCTTCTTATGTAAGAATCAATAATTGGTGCAATACCGTGTGCTACTGTTCAACAACACGTATTACTGTGTTTTAACCACCGGGTATTCCAACAGTATTAACGGTAACAACTGCGCCGTTATTTATAAACAACTTATACTTGTCGTTTTCTTCATCCAATCGCTTTCCGTTATTGGGCCCACAAAAGACTGCGCCGTCGTACGAATATTCCCCGACAGCAAGAATATTCCACGACCAATCGAATATTCCCCGACAGCAATGAATATTTTATAACCACCTGCTTATTTAAAATATTTGCGCATTTTACCCACAACTAACCACATTAATTAAATCAATCCTTACTATTTCAAAATAATAAATAGAGGAAATTAAATTTCATTTATTAATAACTTGGGGTCTTACAAATACGACACTATTCATCGAAAAGTAAAAATTTTTCTTTTTGTCCAAGATATCTATTATGGTTACTATCTTTGATTGTATCCATGTTTAGATCTTTATTTTTGGACTCTGCTTCAAAAATTGGTTATTATGGAGTGTTATTGATCTTGGATAAACTGTAATACGAATCCCTAATATTTGTCCTTCTGTCTCACTGGATTTGTTTTTTTTTAAAATATTTTTCATCATCCTCAGTCTTAAATGATGATATTATTGAATATCTTTGGCCTGTAGTGCAAAGATGAATGATTAACTGATGAATATCTTTGGCCCGTAGTGCAAAGATGAACAGGTGTTGAGATGAACATGACCGACTGGTGATATAAATGAATATCTTTGGCCTGTAGTGCAAAGATGAATATTTGATTAAAGATGTATATTGATTGATGTTATAGGGATAAAATATTGATGATGGACTTTTAAATCTTAGAAGATAGTAGAATTCATTCTCTACGTGACTCTTCTAATGGATTGTTATTTCCGCTGCATTTGTTGATCTAAAACTTGTTGTCTATTATATTCTATCCGATTTTTCCCTGTTGAAGACTAATGATAATTTGTTGTATATTATCTTAGTCATAATATTCTTTACTGGGCTAGTTGAGCTCACCATTTTCCTTTTTGTTCCATTTTTCTTCTCAGGAGGTGAGAATATAGTAAGATCGAGTTGGGGTATGGAGTGATGGTTCTAGAAAGATATTTTAGCAGTCCTCACTATTTCTATAAAATAGTGTATGAATAATTATAATGAGGACTTATTTGAGTGTTGATATTTTTTAGAAGACAATATTTATATTTAAACTCACAGTATGTGTTGTCGTATTTTGTACGACAATTGTATTATTGAAGTTGTAGTTTGCTTTCTGTACCATGTATTTGGCGACTCAGAATGGGTGTTGTATACCTATTTTGGGGGCGTCACTGTTAGTATCAGAGAGCTTAGGGATATGGTCTCTGGCGGAGATCGGGGAATAGAACTAGGAGGGGAGAGATGAGTAAATCCTTCGCTAGTGTGTCCTATCTAAGCTTATTTATTAGTCGGTCATAATATATGGATATTATGTGATATGTTAATTTGTTTAATTAACCCTTGTTTTATGGCTGTATTTAAGAATGGCTGCTGAGAACGTTAACAATGGAGTGTATGAGACTGTGGAACAACCTTTAGTCACAAACCAAGAGAACGTGCAACATGAAGACAATATTCCTCCTGTAAACAACGCTACCGAGCAAACGATGAATGATGGAATGTTTAGGAGCTTTTTGTAGTTCATGCAAAATCAGACGAGGGAGACTCGTGTACAAAATACGGGTGGAAATGATGGCAATGCGCGGTCTGTCACAGCCAAGCAGTTCAAGGAGTTGGGACCACCAGATTTATGGGGAAAACCCGATCCAATTAAGGCGGAAACGTGGGTCAAACAAATTACCAAGATATTCGATGTCTTGGGATGCATGGAGGAACAAAATGTTCCATTCGCCACCTTTATGTTCCGTAGAGAGGCAGATTACTGGTGGGAATCCGTTAAGCGTACCCACCAGTCGCACTCAACATGTCTTGGGAAAGATTTCAGAAACTGTTCAATGACAAGTATTTTCTTGAAAGTATTCGTCATATGAAAGAGGTAGAGTTTATTAGACTGGAACAGAACAACATGGAGGTGTCTCAGTACGAGGCAAAGTTCGCGGAGTTATCCAGGTTTGCACCTCATTTGGTAGAGACTGAGGAACGTGTGACGCTGATGTTTCTGAGAGGTCTAAAACCCGAGATTCGTCAATACCTTATCTCTCATAAATTTTCTTAGTATTCAGATGTTGTCAACAGGGCTCAATTATTAAAGTGAGATAGTGAGTATGTTCAACCGAGGGACCACAACCAGGGTCATACCGGTGACAGCAGTCATCAGAACGATGATAACCAGCGAGGAGGGAAAAAATTACGGACAAAGGCGGTAACCACTCGGATGGTAATCGTGGCCATGATAATAGGAGAGGTGAGTCAAGTGGAAATTTCAAAAAGATGAGATTCAACAGTGACGGGAAGACATCAGCAGCATCACCCACATCAACAATAAATTCTAGGGGAGGAGAACGACCACCAGTTAGGTGTTATAAATGCGGGAAAGAGGGACATATCAGCCCAAACTGCCCACAACAATCCAAGGTATGTTATAACTATGGAAAGGAAGGCCATATAGCTCTAGAATGCTCTATAACAAAACCAAGTTCAGCAAGGATGGTGACTCCAAAGACTATCCCAGATAAGTCAAAATCAGCGGTTCCTGGAAGAGCGTTTGTCGTAACTAGCCAAAACGCAAGGAACCCAAACGAGGTGATCACGGGTAAGCTAATCTTGAATTCTTGCAAAGTTTATACCTTACTAGATACCAGTTCTACCCATTCTTTTATCTCTCCTGCTTGTGCTCAATGTTTAAACTTGACTCCAGAGAAATTGGACTTTAACTTATTTGTTGAAACTCCGTTGGGTGAAACCTTCGTTACATCTACAGTTTATAAATCTTGCTTGATCCAAGTTGGCACTATCACATTACCTGTTGATCTTATCTCTTTAAAGATACTTGCTTTTGATGTGATTTTAGGAATTGATTGGTTAACCACTCATCATGCCAAAATTGATTGTTTTCGTAAGGTTGTTAGTTTTCATATTCCTAACCAACCTGTCATACGAATTTAAACAACTAAACCACTAAAATCAGTCACTGTTATATCAAGCCACAAAGCTATTCGTTTATTGAAAAACAGATGTCAAGCTTTCTTAGCCCATGTTATGGATTTAAATAAAGACAAGTCAAATTTGGATAATATTTCTGTTGTTAGAGAATTTCCTGATGTATTTCCTGAAGAACTTCCTGGTCTACCCCCAGAACGTGATGTTGAATTATTTATTGACCTTGAACCGGGTACAAAACTCATTTCTAAAACCCCATATCGAATGGCTCCTATTGAACTTCAGGAGTTAAAAGTCCAACTACAGGAGTTATTAGACATCGGTTTCATTCGTCCTAGTACATCTCCTTGGGGTGCTCCTGTTTTATTCATAAAGAAGAAAGACGGGAGTATGCGAATTTGTATAGAATTGAACCATGTCACCATCAAGAATAGGTATCCGCTACCACGCATTGATGACCTATTTGACCAGTTACAAGGAGCACAATTCTTTTCAAAGATCGACCTTCGTTCTGGATATCATCAGCTGAAGATTAAAACTGAGGATATTCCAAAGATTGCCTTCAGAACACGGTACGGGAATTATGAATTCTTAGTCATGTCTTTTGGATTGACTAATGCTCCTGCTGCTTTCATGGATATGATGAATCGTGTATTCAAGGAATATTTGGATCAGTTCGTTGTTGTCTTTATTGATGACATCCTCATCTATTCCAAAAGCCGTGAAGATCATGAGCACCATTTAAAGCTGATACTTGAAAGGCTTCGTGAAAACAAGCTTTATGCCAAGATGAAGAAATGCGAGTTCTGGCTTGAGGAAGTAGCATTCCTTGGGCACGTGGTATCAAAACATGGAGTATCTGTTGATCCGGCGTAGATTGAAGCAATATAAAGTTGGGAGCAACCGAAGTCGGTGACCAAAGTGCATAGCTTTCTGGGATTAGCTGGTTATTATCGGAGATTCGTGGAAGGATTTTCTCGAATCACTATTCCATTACCTCAGTTGACACGGAAAGATACAAAATTTGTATGGAGCGAAGAATGTGAGAAGAGTTTCCAAGAGCTTAAGAGGAGACTCATTTCGGCACCTGTTCTTGAAATACCATCTGGTTCGGATGGATTTGTCATATACAGCGATGCTTCAGGAAAAGGGTTAGGATGTGTTCTCATGTAACATGGGAAAGTCATAGCCTATATCTCACGAAAACTCAAAGAATATGAGAGGAATTATCCTTTTCATGATTTGGAGTTGGCAGGTGTCGTATTCGTGTTGAAAATTTGGAGACACTACTTGTATGGGGAGAAAGTTGAGATTTATTCGGACCATAAAAGCCTCAAATATTTCTTCGCCCAAAAAGAACTCAACATGCGACAACGACGTTGGCTTGAGCTGTTGAAAGATTACGATCACACTATTCAATATCATCCTGGAAAGGCGAACGTAGTAGCTGACGCATTGAGTAGAAGATCGTATGCGAGTATGAGTGCAATATTATCAACGCAATGGCCCATTTTGTATGACTTGCAAAGGATGAAGATAGAATTAAAGACTCCAGGGACTCACATGATGATGACGAATATACGAGTAAAACCGACTTTAATCGATAAAGTTAAAGTTGCTCAAGCTACGGACCTGGGGCTGATGCGTATGAAGAAGAAAGTGTAAGAAGGTGCTATTCCAGAAGCAAGAATCGATGAAGAAGGAATACTTCGAGTCAACTCTAGACTTTACGTTCCTAACGATTCTAACTTAAAGAATAGAATCATGATGGAGGCAGACAACACCCCGTTTGCAATCCATCCTAGGAGTACCAAAATGTGACGCCCCCAAAATAGGTATACATCACCCATCTTGAGTCGCCAGATATCACTCTATAAAAATCAAATACAAACTTCATTTATACAACTGTTGAACTATCGTGCAGAGTACAACAACAGATAAGCTGTGAGTTTCAATACAAAATCTATGTAACTCTCATGGTGCCTCGACCACAGCACCTTACAAAGGTACTTTACATAAAAGTACAGTCAATAACTATTTTAGAAATTAAAATCTTTGGCAAGTGCTCAAGGAAACCTTCGTACATGGGAGGCCATGCGTTCAGGTTATGATAGATATCATATGTCCACAGAATTATCCTTGGTTGACCCAATAGACCCTAAAGAAAAACGAGAAGATTACTATCATCTTCTTTCCAATGTTGAGTCTTCTCTTGACTTATAACTATCTCCACTGTCTCCAAGTGAAAATTATATTTCAAATAAATTTCAAGATCATATAGGTAGTTCTCAGAGATATACTCAGCAAGTGGATGTGCACAACTCTATCTTATGATAACACGAGGTTGTATATCATTAGACATCTTGTATAATAGTGGCAAAACACCCTTCCAAAGTTGGGTTCACCTCACCCTATTCGGTTCACCAAAATTAAATATCAAATGACATATATAATACGACACACTTATCTAAATTTCTCAATAAAATTATTTTTATACTATTTAGGGAAAACCTCAACAGCTATAGACCACCTTTCTATTCCCCTGCTATCCCCGCTCGACCCAGCTTCACTCTTATTACCTGAAAGGAATTGTGAAGCAAAAGGGTGAGCATAACTAGCCCAGTAACAAATATCATGACTAAAGATAATTAAATTATCAATAGCCCTTCATCAGTAATAAATCAAAGATTTATAACATATGGTAGATGATAAAACTTTTCAACCATAATTGCAGCGGAACGAGCAATCCATTAGAAGAGTCAAATATACCATAATGTCTATTATCTTCTCTATATTAAAAGTCCACCAATAATTTTTAATCCCTGTAACATCAATCAACAGTTCCTGTCCACAATCATATGAATAACTCATAATCATAAATGTGGTTTCAAATTCAATTTCTCATCCAGGACGAAGATAATTTTTATCACCTGCCTTTACCTGAAACATCAAAAATTATGGTTATACCAAATCTCATTTCTTGCTCATAATCATATTAATAAATTCATCTTTGCACTACGACCAAAGATATTCATTAACAATTCATATTTGCACTATTGGCCAAAGCCATACAACTGTATAACCAATAACCAACAGTTCATCCTTGCACTACAGGCCAAAGATATACAACTGTAAAACCAATAATGCTGAGGCTTAGCTTAATAATATCACGACCACGAATTATCCATGCACTACGGGCCAAGGATATTCGTGTTTTCAATTATAGTCATGATTATACCGAATAATCCCTGGTCATAATCATACCAAGTCCATCTATGCACTACGGGCCAAAGATGACTTTTACCACATCATTTGTAACATTACGGTCATGATTATACCGAATAATCCATGGTCATAATCATACCAAGTCCATCTAGGCACGACAGGCCACAGATGACTTTCAACATAATATATACATGAGGATGATGACAATGATATAAGTATTAATCAAACGAAAATAAGGATAAATATTAAAGATTTTAAATTTATCCAAATATTATCAATCACATGATAAATTTATAATCTAACATTATTAATATCATAACAATATTTTAATCACTTCTTCAACTTATAAACAATTTATTTCAATTGTTTACACTTTACCAAATAATGCATTTAGTCATTCAAAAATGTCATACTCATAAGATTTCATCACCAATGATCAAATCCCTCATAAAAAATCTGCATATACCTTATATAGGATTTCCAAGCCATAAAATCCTATTTTCCAACTTTGTTACTTCACATAACATATTTAACTCATATGTTCGTAACTAAACCATTTTCATGAAAAATACCAAATCAGTCCCACAAATATTTCTTTTCTGGGATTTAGCAGAAAATAGTCCCATAATGAACATATATTTTTCTCAGAATTTTTAAAATTCATTCACTATTTTTCAAAAATCAATTTCTAATTAATTCCTTAAGAAATTAGCTACCTCAAGTTTAACTCCAGAAATTCCCAAATCTTGGAAGGATCTTAAACATGTTAACGTGAGCTTCCAGTTTAAATTTCATGATCATCAGAGTTATAGAACTCCGGTTATAGCATTTTTCTTCGAAAAAATCTCAATATTGAAATGGTCATAACTTACTAATTTAAGTCGGAATGAGCTCATTTTTGGAAAGGAGGTACCTTATACAATATACTTTCATGTTCCAAAAGGCCGGAATTTTTCTCATAAATTAAGGGGCCGAAAATGCCCTTTTAAAAATATGGACAATAGCTTTTTCCCATTTTTCACAGTTTCGTGCTTTGCTAAAATCAATCCACACGAAAATTTACAACACCTTTTTCCAGTGATTCCACTTTGATAAGTTAAGAAACTCATAGATCTAACTCTAGGACTTGACCACACTCAAAAATTCAAAATATAATAGGAGATACGGTCAATTGATTTCATGTTCCATTTTCACCTAAAATCTGATTTTTTCAACCCTTTGTGATTTCTAAGAAACTCTCATGTTTTCACATAATAACCAACATAACTCATTATTACACTTACTAATACTACATATACCCATGATTTTCATCAGTCCAATGCTTTTATTATAACTTTCATCATAATCCACTTTGACAGATCATTTCAACAGTTTAATAAGGAATGAATACAAAGGATCATTCACCATGCATGTGGTAATCCACATAGGCAGGTTATTCCAACATAATAATTAAGAATGGAATAACAGAAGTATTCAACATGCATGCGATAGAGACCGCACAGATAGGTTATTCCCAATAGAATAATAAATAATGGAACCAGGTCCGGCGTAAAACGCACAGACAAGATATTCCGACAGAATATTAAAGAATGGAATAATAGAAAATTTTCACCATGTATGCGGTACTTCGCATAGACAGGTTATGTGACGCCCCCAAAATAGGTATACATCACCTATTTTGAGTCGTCAAATACATGATACAGAATACAAATACAATCTTAATTATACAACAAGAGATCTGTGAGTTTAAATACAAATACTGTCTTCTAGACAATATTCACTCTCAGAATAAGTCTTCATTACATTTATTTTTACACTATTTAACAGAATAGTGAGGACTACTAGCTAATACTATCATCCGGACCATCACTCCGTTCCCCGACTCGTCCCAGCTACGTTCTCATTTCCTGAATAGAACAGTGAAGAAATGGTGAGCTCAACTAGCCCAGTAAAAATATTATGACTAAGATAATGCAGAATAAATTATCATTAGTTCTCAACAATGTTAAACTGATAAAATACAATAGACATCAAGTTTAACTGCAGCGGAACAAACAATCCATTAAAAGAGTCAAGTAGATAATAAAATCTACTATCTTTTATGATTTAAAACGTTTTCATCAATTTTTATAGCTGAGACTCAGCTTAATAAATAATTCACATCATCCCTGCACTACGGCCAAGGATATTCATTAGGGTCACGACCATAAATTATTCATTAGGGCCAAGGATATGCACTACGGGCCAAGAATATTCTTGTATTCATCAATGGTCATGATCATGCCATAAAATAATTCATCTTTGCTCCCTTAGCCGAAGAGAATCCATAGCCATAATCATACCAAAAACTGTCCATCAATGCATTACGGGCCAATGAGGACTTTTTCCACATCATTTATAATATTACGGTCATGATTATATCGAATAATCCCTGATCATAATCATACCAAGTCCATCTATGCACTACAGGCCACATATAACTTTCAACATAATATAAACATGAGGATGATGACAATGATATAAGAATTCAATAAAACAAGTTCACAAATTAATTTGTTCAGGAACCAATAACGTCCAAATTGTCAACATGATACTTCTTTGTAGAGTAAAATTCAAGAATGCTCAGAAGAATATTTTCATGAAAAGATGCTGGATGAAGCGCAAATATCAAGGATATTCCACTAATTTCATGGAGTATAAAAGTCAAAACTTTAACAAACTGAGTATAATAAAGAATGGAATAACAAAAGAAATCACCATACATGCGGTACTTCGCATAGACAGGTTATTCCAACATAATAATAAAGACGGAACCAGGTCCGGTGTAAAACACACAGACAAGGATATTCCAACAGAATAATAAAGACGGAACCAGGTCCGGTGTAAAACACACAGACAGGATATTCCTAACAGAATAATAAAGACGGAACCAGGTCCAGTGTAAAACACACAGACATGATATTCCAATAGAATAATAAAGACGGAATAATATAAGGATTTCACCAAGTATAGGGGAGTCCGCGTATACAGGTTATTTCAACAGAATAAATAAGAATGTAATAACATAAGGATTTCATCAAGTACAGGGTATGCCGCGTATACAGGTTATGTATAGGGTATGCCGCGTATACAGGTTATTCCAACCGAATAATAAATAATGGAATAACAGAAGTTCTCTTCGTGAATAAGAAAGAATAACACCCCTTACGGGTACAACAAATAATATCCCTTACCATAAAAGACACTGGATATCGAAGTAGTGAAGTGGCAGAACACTCTTCTTCTTTCTCTCTATAATTCGTCTCTCTAGAGTTTCAGTGAATTCGTAAGAAATAATGAAGGAATGAGCTTTTATTTATAGAAAAACTGAGAGTGACTCTTGGTCTTAACGAAGGGTCAAAATGACTCTTGGTAATATTAATGAGACAACTACTATTTGTGAAGGGGTAATTAACTCTTGGAACACCGAAGAGGCAAATAATTTTTGGTAATATTGAAGAGACAACTACTATTTATGAAGGGGTAATTAACCCTTGTAACACCGAAGAGGTAAATAACTCTTGGTAATATTGAAGAGACAACTACTATTTGCGAAGGGGCAATTAACCCTTGGTAATATTGAATGGACAAGTTACTATTAAGACTTTAAATCAACGATCCATATTGATTTACTATTATAATTTCAACCAACGGTCAGAAAAATTAGCACATCTCTTCATGGAATAATATTGTACCCAAATACCCGAGTGAACAATACTAGAGTGAATAGTAATCGGGTGAATAGTAACTCGTGAATAGTAACTCATGAATAGTAACTCGTGAATAGTAACTCATGAATAGTAACTCGTGAATAGTACTCCGACACAAAAAGTATCCCGAATACCCGATTGAACAATATAACCTCTAGACATCAATTATTATCAAAATAGATGTCGATTTCTACTAACACAAATAATTCTAACACAATAAAACTATCAAATTCATCTTCAATCAACACGAACTTATTCATCATTAATATTATAACTCACAATATTTAGCAACCAAGTTGTTCCCAGGAAAGAGGGGGCTTTCCAATAAGGATTTCTCCCTATTGGTGCGCAATTAGGTGACCAAACCTCTCTTTGATAGAACTTCTAGACATTGTAAATATTACAATTTAATAATATGAATAACTTTGTCGTCTTAATTATTGATTTAATAAAATAACATATTATGCAGATGATACTATGACAATAATCGAATCAATAATATGAGAGATATGATGAAGCAATTACTGTAGCAATAATGCAGTATAACTGAGTGACTTATCACTTAAGCATCAATAATCAATACCGTGTGTTACTATGCAACAACGCGTATTACTGTACTTTTACTACCGGATAGTTCAACAGTATTAACGGTAAAACCTCCGCCGTTATTTTCATAAAATATTTTTATCCCTTTCTAACTACGACAGTGCTTCTGTTGTGGGGTCCACCAATGATTGTGCCGTTGTACGAATATTCCCCGACAAAAAGAATATTTCCCGACCAATCGAATATTTATAACAACTTGCATACTTTGTAAAAATTTTAAATACTACCCACAACTATAACATTATATCAAATCCACACCATAGTATTTAAAAAATATTTCAAAAAAATTAAATATTTATTCATAAAATCTGGGGTCTCACAGGTTATTCCAACATAATAATAAAGAATGGAATAACAGAATAATTTCACCAAGTATAGGGTAGTCCGCGTATACAGGTTATTCCAACAGAATAATAAAGAAATGAAACCAGGTCCGGCGTAAAACGCACAGACAGGATATTCCGACAGAATAGTAAAGAATGTAATAACAACAGAATTTCACCATGTATGCGGTATTTCGCATAAACAGGTTATTCCAACAGAATAATAAAAAATGGAACCAGGTCAGGCGAAATTCGCACCGACAGGATATTCCAACAAAATAATAAATAATGGAATAATAGAAGAATTTCATCATATATGCGGTACTTCGCATGGACAGGTTATTCCAATATAATAATAAAGAATGGAATAACAATAGCTCTCTTCATGAATACGAAAGAATAATACCCCTTACGAGTACAACAAATAATATCCCTTACCTTATAAAGAAACTGAATATAGAAGTAGTGAAGTAGCAGAATACTCTTCTTCTTTCTCTCTATAGTTTCTCTCTAAAATTTCTCTCTCTAGAGTTTCAGTGAATTCGTAAGAAATAACGAAGGAATGAGCTTCTATTTATAGGAGAATGGATTGAATAGTAACTAATTTATGAACTGTCCAGATTAATTTACTTTTAAACTAATGGTCCAGATTGGTTTACTATTAAAACTTAAAGCAACGGTCCATATTGATTCACTATTAAAACTTTAAACCAGCGATCCATATTGATTTACTATTATAAATTTAACCAACGGTCTGAAAAATTAGCACATCTCCTCATAGAATAATATTGTACACAAAAATAATTTGGACTGAAAAGAAATATATTGTTCAGGTGAATAATAACTCGTTAATAGTAACTCGTGAATAGTAACTCGTGAATAGTAACCCATGAATAGTAACTCGTGAATAGTAGTCCGACACAAAAAGTATCCCGAATACCTGATTGAACAATATAACCTCCAGACATCAATTATCATCGGAATAAATGTCGATTTCTACTAACACAAATAATCCCAACATAATGAAACTATCAAATTCATCTTTAATCAACACGAACTTATTCATCATTAATATTATAACTCACAATATTTAATAACCAGGTTGTTCCCAGGAAAAAGGGGGTTTTCCAATAAGGATTTCTCCCTATTGACGCGCAATTAGGTGACCAAACCTCTCCTTGACAGAACTTCTAGACATTGTAAATATTGCAATTTAATAATATAAATAATTTTGTTGTCTCAATTATTGATTTAATAATATAACATATTATACAGAAGATACTGTGACAATAATTGAATCAATAATATGAGAGATATGATGCAATAATTATTGTAGAAATAATTAAGTATAACTGAGTGACTTCTCACATAAGCATCAATAATCGATACCGTGTACTACTATTCAACCACGCGTATTTTACTACCGATTATTTTATAACAACTTGCTTACTTTGTAAAATTTTTACATATCACCCTTAACTTTAACATTTATCAATTTAACCATTTACTAAATAGAATAATTATAAGAAAATTGAATACTTTCATTTCATAAAATTCGGGGTCTCACACAAAATGTATCATGATATTCGACACACATTTTGGTGGAACAATTTGAAGAGAGAGATCGCGGAGTTTATCTCGAGGTGTTTAACTTGTCAACGTGTAAAGACGGAACATCAAGTGCCAAAAGGTCCATTACAACCACTTGAGATTCCAAAATGGAAGTGGGAACACATTACTATGGATTTCGTTACAGGTCTTCCCAAAGTTTCTCAAGGCATAGATGCGATTTGGGTTATTGTTGATAGATTAACCAAGTCTGTTCATTTCTTGCTGATACGTGAGACTTATTCTCTTGAACGTCTACGTGAACGAGATTATGAGATTGAATGGCATGCCAGTATCCATAGTTTCGGATCGTGACCCAAGATTCACTTCACGATTTTGGGTTAGCTTGCAGAAAGCTATGGGCACGGATTTACGATTTAGTTCAGCATACCATCCTCAAACGGACGGGCAATCAGAAAGGACTATTCAAACCCTTGAAGATCTATTAAGACTCTGTGTCCTAGATTTCAAAGGAAGTTGAGATAATTACTTGCCACTGGTGGAATTCTCCTACAACAACAGTTATCAAGCAAGTATAGGCATGGCTCCATTCGAGGCGTTGTATGGACGAAAGTGTCGTTCTCCAGTATGCTGGGAACTGAGGTGGGAGAAGCAACGTTATTGGGACCAGAATTAGTACGCATGACTACAGAAAAGATTCAAATGATTCGACAACATATTCAAACCTCACAAGATCGACAAAAGAGTTATGTTGATCTTCATCGAAAGGACGTGGAATTTAATATTGGGGATCATGTACTGTTACGTATTGTTCCATGGAAGGGAGTTACAAGATTTAGAAAGAGAGGAAAGCTCAATCCAAGGTTTGTTGGTCCATTTGAGATTCTTGACCGAATAGGTAATGTGGCCTATAGACTCGCATTACCTCCAAGTATGTCTCGTGTTCACAATGTTTTCCACATATCTATGGCTTCGTAAATATGTGAAAGATTCAAACCATATTATTGCGTTAGAAACAGACGAGATAGCCGAAGATTTAACGTACGAGGATGTACTTATTAAGATCTTGGATAAGAAAGAGCATGTCCTACGCACCAAGGTTATACCACAAGTTAAGGTTTTGTGGAGAAACCATGCTATTGAGGAAATGACCTGGGAAGTTGGAATCGAAAATGAAAAGCGAAGGTACCCTCACCTGTTCGAAACACCAGGTACGTACTTTAATTTCGAGGATGAAATTTTATAAGGAGGGGAGGTTGTAAGACCCCAACTTATTATAAATAAAATTAAATTTTCTCCATTCCTTATTCTAAATTAATAAGGTGTTAATTTTATATAATGCTTTGGTTATGGGTGAAATGTGCAAATTTTATAAAATAAGCAAGTGGTTATAAAATATTCAATTCTGTCGGGAAATATTCGTTTGGTCGTGGAATATTCTTGTTGTCGGTGAATATTCGTATGACGGCGCAACCATTTGTGGGCCCCATAACAGAAAACGGTTGGATGAAAAAAAACGACAAAGTATGAGTTTTTATAAATAACGACGTAGTTGTTACCGTTAACACTGTTGGATTACCTAGTGGTTAAAATACAGTAATATACGTGGTTGCACAGTAGCACACGGTATTGCACAGTATTGTTGAATTATTGATTCGTACGTAAGAAGGCACTACTCAATAATTTTTTACAGTAATTATTGTTCAATATTTTATTTTATTGATTCAATAATTGTTGCGTTGATATTTTATACTATTGTTGTTTCAATAATTGTCACTGCACAGTATTTCCCATTATCAGATTAATAATTCATATTATTTGAATAATATTATTAGATAAACATTATTGGCAATAGTAGTGCAAAGATGAATGATTAACTGATGAATATCTTTGGCCCGTAGTGCAAAAATAACAGGTGTTGAGATGAACATGACCAACTGGTGATACAAATGAATATCTTTGGCCTGTAGATGCAAAGATGAATATTTGATTAAAGATGTATATTTATTATTGTTACAGGGATAAAATATTGATGATGAACTTTTAAATCTTAGAAGATAGTATAATTCATTCTCTACGTGACTCTTCTAATGGATTGTTGTTTCTGCTTTAGAGTTTTGATCTAAAACTTGTTGTCTATTATGTTTTATCAGATTTTTCCCTGTTGAAGACTAATGATAATTTGTTGTATATTATCTTAGTCATAATATTCTTTATTGGGCTAGTTGAGCTCACCCTTTTCCTTTTTGTTTCATTTTTCTTCTCAGGAGGTGAGAACATAGCAGGATCGAGTCGGGGTATGGAGTGATGGTTCTAGAAAGATGTTTTAGCAGTCCTCACTATTTTTGTAAAATAGTGTATGAATAATTGTAATGAGGACTTATTTGAGTGTTGACATTATCTATAAGACAATATTTATATTTAAACTCACAGTATGTGTTGTCGTATTTTGCACGACAATTATATTATTGAAGTTGTAGTTTACTTTTTGTACCATGTATTTGACGATTCAGAATGGATGTTGTATACTTATTTTGGGGCGTCACAATTAGTAATATTTTTCATAGTTAGTTTCAATTTTTATATTTGTTTATATAAAAATTAAATAACTTCATATTAATTTTAAATTTTATATTAATACTAAAAAATCAGAATGTATATTTAATTTTGAATTGAAGTGAAGGGAGAATTTTAAATATTTTAATCACTCTATCATCTCATTAAAATATTTTTAAATACGTAACCATGGTAGGTTCCGGCTCTCTTCTTTTCTTAAATAATTCCAAGACAAAAGGATGAACGAAGTAATAATGTGATTGGAACTTTTCATCCACCACTAAGCAGCCATTTTTTATTTTTTTTTGATAATGTTAAATATGAGAAGGTAGTGAAAAGGGAATTTAAACACATGAGTCGACAAAACTTTATAAATGGGTAATCTTTTTATATTTACATATGATTCCATCATCTTTCAGTCCAATAATTTTTGTAAAGGCATTATGAGTAATTACACTTAATTGGTGTGACTTTAAAGAGACATGAATTACTAATATCAATATATATATATATATATATATATATATAGTCCGTTTCACCAGCGAACTGGAAGGAGCGAATTAAGAACGAACCGATTATAGTGACCATTTTTTTCGTCGTTATGGTATAGAAAGCCAATTTTTTATGTTATAGCGATGAAAAAAACCGTCGCTATAACCGGTTCGCTCTTAATTCGCTAGAGAGAGCCGGGTTATATATATATATATATATATATATATATATATATATATATATATATATATATATAATGGATCAGGTCCGGACCTCCCGGACGGGAGAAAATCCGGACCCAAATATTTTTTTTTTTGTAGAACTAAAAAAAAAAAAAAAAATTATGGAACTGAAATTTTTCAATAATACAGTGTTTTGGGTGTGTTTTTAATACCTACACCAACCAATGTATGTACAGTCTGCCCAGACTGTACAGACATATTTTGTTATAGGCATCCAAATCACGCCCAAAACACTGTATAATGTAAAAATTCTAATTCCATAATTTTTTTTTAGTTGTTTCAAAAAAAAAAGCAAAAAAAAAAAAAGAGTCCGAATTTTGTTAAAATCCGAGAGTCCGGACCTGATCCGGACTCTATATATATATATATATATATATATATATATATATATATATATATATATATATTTTTTAGGGTTCTCCGATTTAGCTACTCCTTCAAATTATAAATAAATTGTATATTTTAGAATGAAAAAGAAAAGATGTGTCAATCCTTAATCAAATTTGACTACATATCACTCTAAAAGCAATTTATATATTTTAATAAGAGTATTGTTAGTGGTTTTAAATTTTTGTTTTTATCTCAAATGTAACTTAACTGATGTGATATATGGAATGATACAAATTATACAAAGGATACGGGAGTCATAAATATGAAGTTAATTTTGGTCAATTGATTAATATAAGTGTCAACATATAGATCGGAAGATGATTCTCTGTAATACGCATTGTATTATTTAATTAATCAACTTACCATGAAATTAATTTAATAATAACCGAATCTAAATGATACACTAAACTAATATAATTATATCACAATACCTGATGAGACATTATTTAAGATAATTTTTGGTTGTTGATAATCCTAGCATTATCATAATCCATGGGTATGGATATTGATAAGATCATGCATGCAAGGGTGTATCAATTTTCATATAATTTTGTGTAGTGGAACCTCTTGATTTGTGTATTGTAATCTAAATCTAATTTAATGATACAAATTTACTTCTTTTTTTTTATTTTGAATAAGAGGGTCTCAAAAGTTATCAAAATTCTTGAAAATTTAAATGTCATAATATATTTTTTCTGTTCTTATCCTTTTGCTGTATCCAAGTACCAACTTGTCGTCCACTTCCCATCAGTCGAGTCGTCCCATAAATTATTATGAAAGAGATAAAGGGATTTTTGTGTGATAAGTTAAATTCACACTGCTAAAATCATTAGCTTTAAAATTAGTAAAATAGAATAAGATCAGTTATCAAAAACAGATAAATAAAAGAAATTTGTTTGATTTTCTTTTATAGATAATAATGCTTCTGCACTACACACTAAACTTAGATTTATATAAGAAAAAATCCAATAATTTAGAATGTTCTTTTTTAAAAAAAAATAAAAAGAAAACAAGTTACCAAAAATATTGTGTGATAATAAAGGTGTGCAATATCTTTAACTTAAGGAGGGTGTATTGAATTAAGATTTTTAAAGATTTTTTTAAGTTACGTATTTTTATAGAATTTGTGGAATTTTAATGATTTTCAAATACTTTAAAGACTTTTAAAATGACTTTTATAGACTCTATGAAATAAGTAATAGACTTTTATAAATTTTTTATCAAGACTGTAATAGACTTTTGTATACTTTTAATATATCTTGCAACTTATATTAATTGTTAATTAGCTCATGTGTACAACATCTCTCTCTTTTTTCATGAACTATAGTAAATCTCATTATATTATTGTGGCAGGAGATTTTATATATGTTGAAAGCGTTCATATTATTCTAATCATTTCATAATATATTTGGATACTCGGATACCAATAAAACTTTAGAAACTACAGACGCAATACAAAAATTAAGCTCACTTTTCATTGAGCTATATATACTTTATACATATGTGTACGCTTATTTGGAATTATTGTTTTTCATTCCGGTCTACAAAAGTTATCATCAATACTTATTTACGTAACTAGCAATTAAAAAATTAATATAAACATTTGCAATATATATCAATTTCCATTCAAATATTTGAATATTACCTCGTCTTAGTATCAAAATTTGCAAATAAAAATAATATATACTTATTTCATGTATATTTTAAAATAGCAAGTTATTTTTCAAATAAAAAAATATTTTTTTATTTATATTCTTTTTAATAAATTTTTAGTTTAGTAATGTAACATATAATAAAATGATGATAAAAAGCTTGAAGAACTTATATATTTTATACAACTATATATCATTATAAAGTACGTACTCCTATATAAATTACTTTCCCTCTCTCTCACACTTTTTTTTCTTCATTTAACTCTGATTAAGTTAATTTACGAAATTATAAAATTATAAAATATTGTGTATTTATTTTTATTTTTGAAATAATAACGTGTGTTTATTATTAAATAACAAATATATTCAAAATTTAAAATTTTGAATTTTGTACGTTGACTACAAAAACAAAATAAATGTTTTATTTTTGTGGGTACAGCAGAAGTATTAATTATTTTATAAATTAATTAGAAATATTGGATCCATTTGAAGTAATTAGAAATATTGGATTCATGTGAATTGTATTTTAAATTTATTTAGCTTATTAAGATGAGATATGAAGTCTTTAGAAATCTTTAGAAATGAGGTCAGACTTTGGATATAGGTTGATAGTTATAATTCTTCTTCTAAAGTCTGTCAAACTCTACCACTTAATAGAAATCTGAAAAGTCTATGACTTTTTGAATACCAAAATACTTTTATAGACTTTATAAAAATCTTAATTCAAATCCACCGAACTTTTAAAGACATTAAAAAAGTTGTAATTGAATACCACTAAACTTTTATAAACTCTTTAAATGTCTTGATTGAATACAACAAAACTTTTAAAATCTTTAAAAGTCTTTAAAAATCTTAATTGAATACACCCCCCTCTCATGTTCAATTGATCTTGGAAAGAAACTACTTAGCTAAACTTCATATTGTAATACAATTTCGAATTATTCATATATTTATATTTGAAATTATTTATACAAATAAATACAATGTAGAGTTTAAATTTTAAATAATTAAATTGTCACAATAATTGACAATATTAAATTATATTACATAAGAAATTATTCATACAAATAAATATAAGTTGACAATGTTAAGTTTTGTTACATAAGAAATCATTCATACAAATAAATATATTAAATATAGTTAACAATTTTAAATTTATTTCTTAAAAATTTATTTATAAAAATAAATACATTATATATAGTTGACAATGTTACTTTTTATTACTTAAAAAAAATTATACAAATATTTTATATATTGAAACTATTTAAATCTAACCAATGTGAAGTTATTTTAGACATTTTTCCTAGCCACAACTCCTATATGTAGCCATCAAAAAAATTATCTTGGCGCTACTAAGGGTTACGTGTGACGCCCCCAAAATAGGTATACATCACCCATCTTGAGTCGTCAAATACATGGTACAGAATACGAATACAATCATTAATATACAACAAGATAGTTGTGAGTTTTAATACAATTATTGTCTTCTAGACAATATCCACTCTCAGAATAAGTCCTCATTATATTTATTGTCACACTATTTAACAGAATAGTGAGGACTACTAATACTATCATCTGGACCTGTCACTCCGTTCCCCGACTAATCCCGGCTACGTTCTCATTTCCTGAAGAAAACAGTGAAAGAAAGGGTGAGCTCAACTAGCTCAGTAAGAAATATTATGACTAAGATAATGCAGAATAAATTATCATTAGTCTTCAACTAGTGTTAAACTGATAAAATATAATAGACATCAAGTTTAACTACAAGCAGAATATGTAATCCATTAAAAGAGTCAAGTAGAGAATAAAATCTACTATCTTTTAGTGATTTAAAAGGTTTTTTTATCACTTTTATCGCTGGGACTTAGCTTAATAAATAATTCACATCATCCCTGCACTACGGCCAAGGATATTCATTAGTATCACAACCACAAATTATCCATACACTACGGGCCAAGGATATTCGTGTATTCATGAATGGTCATGATCATGCCAACAACTGTCCATCAATGCATTACGGGTCAATGAGGACTTTTACCACATCATTTGTAACATTACGGTCATGATTATACCGAATAATCTTGGTCATAATCATACCAAGTCCATTTATGCACTACAGGCCACATATGACTTTCAAAAAATATAAACATGGGGATGATGACAATGATATAAGAATTCAATAAAACAAGTTCAAGAATTTATTTATCCAATAACTAATTACGTCCAAATTGTCAACATGATACTTCTTTGTAGAGTAAAATTTAAGAATGCTCAGAAGAATATTTTCATGAAAAGATATGGGAGCTGTCGTTTACACTCCTAAATTAACCTCACTTTCAATTTACAAATTCAAACAATTAACACAGTAATAAGCAAGGATCGATCCCACAGAGAGTGATTTGTTTTATATTTATTCTATTATTTTGATAGAAAAATAAAGATGGGGGGTTTTTGAAAATTGTTTTTAAACTAATAGAACAAGAATTAAATGATAATATTAATTAAAGATGTAATAACTTCAATTAATCAAGTTATTATTATTTTCCCTTCAATGAAACTATTAGCCCTAGATAACAATAAGCTCTGCTATCCGAAATTCTCCTTAGATTATCACTATATGAAACAAGCTCTCCACCCGATTCTAACTAGCATACAACCTAGAATAAGCTCTCTAGATTTAATATGATAGAAGCAATAAGAATAGAGAATTAGGCTAATCCAAGCAACAAACACATAAGCTCGATTTGATTAACTTATTTTTTAATAATCTTAGCAATACACAAAAGCTTGTCCACAATTAGTATTACCAAGTTACTAATTGTGATGAAGAAAAATATCAATTACACGTAATACTAATCTTAATCTAGCAGATGATAATGATCAAATTAACTCAATTGGCCATATTAAATCAATTAGATCAATTAGCATGCAATCAATGAAAACAGATTATCAGAAGAAATTTCACACAAGAAGGAATAAATAATAATACTCAATTAAGCAATTACTTGTAACAACGATTCACCTCCCTTTAGAACTGAATAAAAAGAACTAGCCTGACATGCTCTTGAGTCTGCACTCCAATAGATAATAGTTGATTGTTGAATGAATAAAACCTTGACCCTCATCCTCTATTTATAGTGCTAGACAAAGTCCTAAATCCTATAGGATGTAGAAATCCAAATCCTAAAAGGAATTGCAGATCATAACTAGTTTCCATAAAGAAATAGAATTCAATTTGGAAATAAATCTTAGTCTAAAGGAAATTCTAAAGCTAATAGAAATATCAATCCAATTCCATGTAGATATCTGCCAATATCTACAAATTTCATTCTTTGAGAATCGGCAGAATCTCTCTGTATCAAGGTTGAAATCAGGCTCCAAGTGACTGCTATGTAAATTACAACTTCCAAACTTTGAGGTTCAACGTCCGTTTAGTAAAAATATCATAACTTTTTCATATGAACTCCGATTGGGACGATTCAAGATGTTCCGGAAAGTTAAAGAAGAGCTCTAAAATAAAATTCAAGTCCCAAGCTAAGAACATGCATCCAACTTAATGCTAAAAATTCTGCAATTTTTTCTTTTTCCTCATTTCAGCTCCAATTCTTCCTGAAATCATTAAACACCTTAATAAGCTCATATACACATGAAACATGCAATAAAACTAAATATAATGGAATCAAAATAAATGAATAATATGCACTCATCAAGATACTGGATGAAACGCAAATATCAAGGATATTCCACTAATTTTATGGAGTATAGAAGTCAAAACTTTAACCAACGGAGTAATAAAGAATGGAATAACAAAAGAAATCACCATGTATGCGGTACTTTGCATAGACAGGTTATTCTAACAGAATAATAAATAACAGAACCAGGTCAGGCATAATACGCGCCGATAAGATATTCCAACAGAATAATAAAGACGGAACCAGGTCTGGCGTAAAACGCACAGACAGGATATTCCAACAGAATAATAAAGTCGAAACCAGGTCCGGTGTAAA
This sequence comes from Panax japonicus, assembly GCA_020205505.1. Lineage (NCBI taxonomy): Eukaryota > Viridiplantae > Streptophyta > Magnoliopsida > Apiales > Araliaceae > Panax > Panax japonicus. Next base: position 58,880,030 of record CM035108.1, on the reverse strand, counting down.
ACGCACAAACATGATATTCCAACAGAATAATAAAGACGGAACCAAGTCCGGCGTAAAACGCACAGACAGGATATTCCAACAGAATAATTGTAATTCTGTAATTAAGCACACCTAGAGGGGGGTGAATAGGTGTAAATACTTAGAGGTGATCTACAACGACCAATTTTCAAAGTTAACAATAGCAGACTGTAAGCGGACGGTCTAACCCTGTCCGTATTAGTTATATTCTTAACTGTTAAAAACGGACAGCTAATGCCTGTCCGGATTAGTGTAAAACTTTTTCGACGCAAACAAAAACTGCAGAATATTAACTGTTAAAAACGGACAGCTAATGCCTGTCCGGATTAGTGTAAAACTTTTTCGACGCAAACAAACAAAAACTGCATAATATTAACTGTTAAAAACGGAAGCAAACAAGTAGAAAATCACACCGAGATTTTTACGTGGTTCAGCCCCTATCCTCTACTCTAGTGGCCTAATCCACGTCCAATCCCAACTAGGATTGGATACTCACTTTATTAAAATAATATTCAGTAATTACAAAGACAATAAAACTCCCTGTTACAACGACGATCGATTAGACACCTCTGCCCCCTTTGCACCTCTGCAACACCTCTCACCTCTGAGACTTTGATACCTTCGTTGTACAGGCTGAATATTACTAAAATAAAAAACCCCAAGCCAACCTAGACTTGTACTATGTTTACAATAGATATTGGAATAAAAAATACTAGAACACTGTGAACCAAGACTGAAAGAATGATATGATAATTGATGTGTATCTTGGATAGCTTGAAGAGTTTCTGCTCAGTAGTCTTTTTTTTTTCTCTTAAAGCCATGTAAACAATATATATATAAAGAAGAGAGTAACGGCTATGTACCCTTCCAAATCCTCCTGCAATGGCTATATCTTTTTGATTGAAATAGGAGATCCATGTTACCAAAAACAACATTAGTAGTAAAAGAATTTCAGCTATGAAGGAGTCAATTAGGAATCAAATACTAGTTGAAAGAGTCCTATTAGTAATTAGCAAGATCCAAAAAAAAACAATTACTGATTAGCATGTGACAAAATAGTATCTCCATCAACTTTAAATAGGAATCCTTCATAAAACCAATTCCTAAAATATCTCCCAAATCCGTATAAATTGATAGCACAATATATATATATATATATATATATTGGAAGGATATATCCCCATAATTAAATATGAGAAATATAAGGAGTATTAAACAGATATTCAATTTTCTTAAAATACTCCGATTTGAATTAGACTCTAAAGCAAATTAGGATTGGAGATATATTTTATATAACAACTTAACACATGTGACAAAAATAACCACCTTGATTTACTCACTCCAAAACTGCATTAAATTTCGTGGGCTAGCAAATAAAGTGTAGTATTAACCCATGCAAACTATTATATATTATATAATTACTATGTAGCAAATAAAGTGTAGTATTAACCCATGCAAACTATTATATATTATATAATTAATATGCATAAAACTATTTGAATAACATGACCCAATAAAATCAATTAAGCCCATATAAATATTGTCAGTATTAAACCAACAAAGTATATAAACCAACATTCTCCCCCTTTTTGATGATGACAATATATTACCTTTTAAATTTAAATATGTTCCCCCTATCTATAAGGCTCCCCCTAAATTTATGCATATTAAGTCAACATGAGTACCAGTCAATTCAAATTTCAAATACCAAATATATATCTCCCCCTTTGTCATTATCAAAAAGAAATCATTAAGCACAAGTTGGTTATAACATAATCATCATCACCCAAGTCTCTCCCACGTGGTCATTAAAAAAATTAGTGAGATCTTTGAATTACACATTCTAACCACATACTGACATTCCAAGTTCCCTTCTTAAAGTGCAAAACCGCTCTTCACTTAAAGGTTTTGTAAAAATATCTGTCAATTGAAGTTCAGTAGGGACAAATACTAATTTAATTAATCCTTTAGCAACATTATCTCTTAAAAAATGATGTCTCACTTCAATATGCTTAGTACGAGAATGAAGCACAGGATTTTTTGAAATATCAATTGCACTAGTATTGTTACACATAATGGGCACATTTTTACATATCACATTAAAATCATGAAGAGTTTGAATCATCCATAAAATTTGTGAACAACAACTACCTGCCGCCAAATATTCACCTTCCGTAGTAGACAAGGCAACTGATGTTTGCTTTTTGCTGTGCCAAGCCACAAGGCTTTGTCCTAAAAATTCACAAGCACCGCTTGTGCTTTTTCTATCAACTTGGCACCCTGCATAATCTGCATCTGAATATCCATTTAGTTCAAAGCTTTGAGATACATGATAGAATAAGCCTAAATTAATTATGCCAGCTAAATATTTAAATATTCTTTTTACCGCTTTAAGATGAGATTCTTTAGGTTGAGCTTGAAATCTAGCACAAAGGCATACACTATACATAATATCCGGTCTTGATGCAGTTAAATAAAGTAAACAACCAATCATACCTCGATACATTGTCACCTCAACATCTTTACATGTAGCATCCGTGGTAAGCTTGATGGTAGTACTCATTGGTGTTGACTTTGGTTTGGTATTTTCAAAACCAAATCTTTTTAATAACTCCTTTACATACTTGGATTGGTGAATGTGAATCCCTTCATTGGATTGTTTGATTTGAAGCCCCAAAAAGTAGTTTAATTCTCCCATAAGACTCATGTCAAACTCATTATGCATACATTGGGAAAACAACTCACACAAAGAGTTAGTAGTAGCTCCAAAAATTATGTCATCCACATAAATTTGAACAATTAATAAATCTTTATTTTTGGTTTTAATAAAAAGAGTAGAGTCAATCTTACCGCGATTAACACTATTTTCTAATAAAAACTTGCTTAGTCTTTCATACCAGGCTCTTTGATGAGTGCATATTATTCATGTATTTTGATTCCATTATATTTAGTTTTATTGCATGTTTCATGTGTATATGAGCTTATTAATGCGTTTAATGATTTCAGGAAGATTTGGAGCTGAAATGAGGAAAATAGAAAATTGCAAGATTTTTAGTATTAAGTTGGATGCATGTTCTTGGCTTGGGACTTGTATTTTATTGTAGATCTCTTCCTTAGCTTTTCAGAACATCTTGAATCGTCCCAATCGGAGTTCTTATGAAAAAGTTATGATATTTTTACTAAACGGACGTTCAACCTCAAAGTTTGGAAGTTGCAATTTTCACAGCAGTTACTTGGGAGCTGATTTCGACCTTGATCCAGCCAGAATATGTCAAATCTCAAAGAATAAAAGTTGTAGATCTTATCGATATCTTCGTTTTGATAGGTAGCAGGCCCCGTAACTCCTTCTGGATCAAAAGTTATGCTCATTTTACCAAAGGACGTTGCAGCAGAAAATGGAAATTCGCCCCAGCAAATTTGAGCGGAAAAATTGGGAAATCTTGGATTTTTGGAAAGTTTCTAAATGCAGATTTTGGCAGATTTCAACATGGAATTGGATTGATATTTCTATTAGAATTAGGATATCTTTAGACTAAGATTTATTTCCAAATTGAATTCTATTTCTTTATGGAAACTAATTATGATATGTAATTCCTTTTAGGATTTGGATTTCTACTTCCTATAGGATTTAGGACTTTGTCTAACACTATAAATAGAGGATGCTAGTTAGGGTTTTACACATTCAATCATCTACTACATTCTCTCATCTACAACATTGGAGGATTGAAGACATGAGCTAAGTTATTTTTATTCAGTTCTAAGGGATGTTGAACCTTATTTATAATTAATGGTTAATTGAGTATTCATTATTTATTCCTTCTCACATGAAATTCATTCTTGATAATCTGATTTAATTTCTGAATGTTATTTGGCTTAACTGATTTGATTTCTGCAGGATTGAGTTGGTTAACGAATATCATATGCTAGATCAAGGAATAATATTACGTGTAATTGATATTATTTCTAATCACAAGTAGTAATTAGTAATATCTGATTGTGGACAAGCTTTTGAGTATTGCTATGATTATCAGAAGACAAGTTAAACAATCCGAGCCTATGTGTTTGTTGCTTGGAATAGTCTAATTCCCTAGTTCTTAATGCTGCTATTATATTAAATCAAGAGAGCTTGTTCTAGGTTATATAATTGTTAGAATCTTGTGAAGAGCTTGTTTCATTGAGTGACAATCTAAGGGGAGTTTCGGGTAGCAGAGCTTGTTGTTACCTAGGGCTATTAGTTTCATTGAAGGATTAATAATGTTGCACTTTATTAATCTATTGTTATGAAAAGGTGATACTGAACTGAAGAACTGAAGCTTTTTATTCATTGTTTATTCTTATTAGTTTATTCTTGTTAATTTAATTAATTAATTCAAAATCTCCTTTTCATTAGAAATCATAGGATAAATATAAAACAAATCACTCTATGTGGGATCGATCCTTGCTTACTACTGTGCTAATTGTTTAAATTTGTAAAGTGAAAGTGAGGTTAATTTAGGAGTGTAAACGACAGCTCCCAAATTTTGGCGCCGTTGCCGGGAAGTGTTATTTGTTTTGTTTATTCTTTGTTTTTGTTTATTTTTATTATTTATTATTTTGTTTTTGTTTTTGTTTTTGTTTTTGATTTATGACTCAATCCTCTAACTTTATTGACTTAAATTTTGATCAAGAGATAGAGAAAACTGCAAATATAAAAGAAGCTCTTGTTCCATCATTTGAAGTGGAAGACATGGCGGTGCCACAAAAAAAAGAACTTTGAAAGAACTGGCTACTCCTGATCTGACTCAACCATCTTTTTGTATTGAGTATCCTACTTTAGATGTTGCTTTTGAACTTAACTCTAGACTAATTCATCTTTTGCTTACTTTTCGTGGTCTTACAGGTGAAAATCCATATAAGCATCTAAAGGAGTTCTATGTGGTATGTTCCACGATGAAAGCACAAGGAATGGCAGAGGAGCAGATCAAGCTTAGACTTTTTCCATTCTCATTAGCAGATTTGGCTAAAGACTGATTATACTATCTACCTTCTGGATCAATACGATCATGGACTGATATGCAAAGTTTTGTTCTTGGAGAGGTATTTTCCTGCATCAAGAGTTACCGATATAAGAAAGGAGATATGTGGAATCATGCAGTTCAATGGAGAGAATCTCTATGAGTATTGGGAGAGGTTCAAGAAGTTATGTTCCAGTTGTCCACCTCATGGAATTGATGAACATTACTTGATCCAGTACTTCTATGAGAAGTTGCTACCAATGGAAAGAAGCATGATTGATGCAGCAAGTGGAGGAGCACTGGTAGACAAGACTCTAGAAGCGGCAAGGAATTTAATTGCTAACATGGCAGCTAACTCACAGCAGTATGGAACTAATATGGATCACACACCACAAAGGATAAATGTGGTAAGCACGAGAGACTTGGAGCAACAGATTTTTGAATTAATGGCTATAGTTCGACAAATGGCTACAAGGAAGACGCAAGGTTTTCAGCAAGCTCAACTTCAGTACCACACAGAAAACCAAGAAGTACCTGTCAATTCTGGGACATGCATGGAGGATATGTTCAAGGCATTCATGAACCAAACACAACAGTTCATGTGTCAGATACAACAATTCCAGCAGGAGACAAGAACTTCTGTTCAAGATTTGAGGGACCAAGTTGGTCAACTTGCAACCACAGTAGGAAGATCACTTTCTCACACTGTTGAAAATGTAAGTTCCATAACATTGAGATGTGGTGCAGAGGATCGGCAGCAAGAAAAGTCATTACAAAGTAAGTCCAACAATAGTGAAATAGGCAGCAGTGATGTACTCAAGCACAAATTTCCACCTCTTTCTGCTTATGAACCGAAACTACCTTTTCCCCAAGTTCTCACAAGGAATTGGAAAGTTGGAAAAAATTCAACGTGGTATACAGAGTCTAATGAAAAATTCCTTGAAGAAATTGCGAATAGGGAACAAGAACTTAAAGATGATAAGGAGTTCACTAGTGGAAACCATTTGGATGTGCTCGAGACTACTGCTAAATTTTTAGAAATCAGGTATTCAAAGTCTGAAAAGGATGAACAAGAGGCAGAGATAAAAGAATTAATAATTCCTACAGATTTCTATAAGGAGGACATACATGATGATACTTTCCTTGTACCAGCAACAACACACAATGATAAACACCATGGGACCTTACACATGGAATTAGACGACGCAAATGTCCAGTTCGGCATATATAAAGTTAAGAGGTATCTTGGTAATGTTAATTCTATTTTTTCTATTGATGTTGTTGACTCTACAGTGCAGGAATCTCTTGAGCAAATATATAAGGAGGATTTAAGGGCTGGAATGGAGCAAAATCAGGATCTGAAAGATGCTCCTAATGAAGAATTGAAATTGTTACCAGTCCACTTGAAGTACACAAGTCCAATTACATAGGATGAGAAGGATGATGTCAAGCCAGTGACAATAAACAAGGGCAGTTGCTTGGGAGGCAACCCAAGATCTCAGATTTGATTTTTCTATCCCTTTACTTTTTAGTTTTTTTGTTACATGTTTGCTAGTAGTATTTTCTTCTTTTACATGATTTTCTTACATTGGAGACGATATAAGGTTTGAGTGTGAGGGGGGGGGGAGATTTAGGTTTTATTTTATGTAGGAATAAAAAAAATCCAATTTTGATGGGAAGTTGAAAAATAAATTGAAAAAAAAAATTCTGAAAACTTGGGTTCCATGATTCTATTTGCCTATGTGTTCGAAGGTTAAAGTCAAAGATTGAAAATTGATGCTAAAATTCAGAATATGTTTGATGCTTAATTTGTTAATGAATGATAACAACTAAGCCATGATCCATAGTAATTGATTTGAATTAAATTTGTGATACATGAGTACTTGAATATGAGAAGCATGTTTATTTGGCTAAGTTATTTGTGGAGTTGTCTATGTGCACTTATTTCATGACTTAGAACTGTTTAACTTGCTTATATTGTTACAGAGCCATGTGAAAAAAAATGATGAATGAAAAAAAAATAAAAAAATTTAAAATTTAAAATCTGCTTCAATGTCCATTGTGCGAAATAACTGGGTATCTAAGCCTCGGGAAGCATCGGTATTCACGCTAAAAAGTGCGATGGATAAAAGCAGCTTGACTAGTCGACTTTTGTGGCCTTTGTTACTTGAATAAGTAAGCCCTTAGGGGTGTCTCTACACCTAGCGCCCTAAGATCATCTGGTTTAGGAGTCGTTGGTGGAAAGTTTGCTAATGGGTAACTCTGAAAAGCCTAAGAAAATGAGACATTGCACATGTCAAGAAAAAAACATATACGAAAAAAAAGAAGCATGAAAATACATTCATCTGTGCTAAAAAGAAGGTTCTATGAAAAAACTTAAAAAACAAGAAAATTTTGTTCTTGGTTGTGAGTCAGTGTGCACGGTTTTTGGTCCATGGTAGCTAAGTTAAGTAAGTATGATGATTTTGGGAAAGTTACTTATGTGGTTATAGTTTGATTTAATGAAATTCATTGGTGAAATGGTAAGGTTGGTAATTGTGAGTTGATTAATAAGGCGTTGATTAGATTTTTGCAAATTTAGTGTTGATAATCATGATTTGTACTTTAAAACCTTTTGACATAACGGTTGAATAGAATTTTTCTGGAAATCAAACTTTTGGTTTACACGAGGACGTGTAAAAGGCTAAGTGTGGGGGAATTTGATGAGTGCATATTATTCATGTATTTTGATTCCATTATATTTAGTTTTATTGCATGTTTTATGTGTATATGAGCTTATTAATGTGTTTAATGATTTCAGGAAGATTTGGAGCTGAAATGAGGAAAATAGAAAATTGCAAGATTTTTAGTATTAAGTTGGATGCATGTTCTTGGCTTGGGACTTGTATTTTATTGTAGAGCTCTTCCTTAGCTTTCCAGAACATCTTGAATCGTCCCAATCGGAGTTCTTATGAAAAAGTTATGATATTTTTACTAAACGGACGTTCAACCTCAAAGTTTGGAAGTTGCAGTTTTTACAGCAGTTACTTTGAGCTGATTTCGACCTTGATCCAGCCAGAATCTGTCAAATCTCAAAGAATGAAAGTTTTATATCTCATCGATATCTTCGTTTTGATAGGTAGCAGGCCCCGTAAATCCTTCTGGATCAAAAGTTATGCTCATTTTACCAAAGGACGTTGCATCAGAAAATGGAAATTCACCCCAGCAAATTTGAGCGGAAAATTGGGAAATCTTGGAATTTTGAAAAGTTTCTAAATGCAGATTTTGGCAGATTTCAACATGGAATTGGATTGATATTTCTATTAGAATTAGGATATCTTTAGACTAAGATTTATTTCCAAATTGAATTCTATTTCTTTATGGAAACTAGTTATGATATGTAATTCCTTTTAGGATTTGGATTTCTACTTCCTATAGGATTTAGGACTTTGTCTAGCACTATAAATAGAGGAAGCTAGTTAGGGTTTTACACATTCAATCATCTACTACATTCTCTCATCTACAACATTGGAGGATTGAAGACATGAGCTAAGTTATTTTTATTCAGTTCTAAGGGATGTTGAACCTTATTTATAATTAATGGTTAATTGAGTATTCATTATTTATTCCTTCTCACATGAAATTCATTCTTGATAATCTGATTTAATTTCTGAATGCTATTTGGCTTAACTGATTTGATTTCTGCAGGATTGAGTTGGTTAACGAATATCATATTGTAGATCAAGGAATAATATTACGTGTAATTGATATTATTTCTAATCACAAGTAGTAATTAGTAATATCTAATTGTGGACAAGCTTTTGAGTATTGCTATGATTATCAGAAGACAAGTTAAACAATCCGAGCCTATGTGTTTGTTGCTTGAAATAGTCTAATTCCCTAGTTTTTAATGCTGCTATTATATTAAATCTAGAGAGCTTGTTCTAGGTTATATAATTGTTAGAATCTTATGAAGAGCTTGTTTCATTGAGTGACAATCTAAGGGGAGTTTCGGGTAGCAGAACTTGTTGTTACCTAGGGCTATTAGTTTCATTGAAGGATTAATAATGTTGCACTTTATTAATCTATTGTTATAAAAAGGTGATACTGAACTGAAGAACTGAAGCTTTTTATTCATTGTTTATTCTTATTAGTTTATTCTTGTTAATTTAATTAATTAATTCAAAATCCCCTTTTCATTAGAAATCATAGGATAAATATAAAACAAATCACTCTCTGTGGGATCGATCCTTGCTTACTACTGTGCTAATTGTTTAAATTTGTAAAGTGAAAGTGAGGTTAATTTAGGAGTGTAAACGACAGCTCCCACTCTTGGAGGTTGTTTTAATCCATGCAAAGCCTTTTTTAATTTAAACACATGATGTGGATATTTTTCATGTTCAAAACCGGGTGGTTGCCTAACATATACTTCTTCATTTAAATAACCATTTAGAAAAGCACTTTTCACATCCATTTGAAATAATTTAAATTGTCTAAAGCATGCATAGGCTAATAAAATTCTTATAGCTTCTAACCTTGCAACAGGGGCAAAGGTTTCCTCATAGTCTATACCTTCCTGTTGATTATAGCCTTGAGCTACCAATCTGGCTTTGTTTCTTGTTATAACACCATTTTCATCTAATTTATTTTTGAAAATCCATTTTGTACCAATAATAGATGCATTTTTAGGAGGCTTAACAAGATCCCATACCTGACATCGTTCAAATTGGTTTAACTCTTCCTGCATGGTGATTATCCAATTTTAATCTTGAATTGCTTCCTTGGCATTTTTTGGTTAAATTTGAGAAAGAAAGGCTGAAAATGCACAATAATTCCTCGCTTTCCTTCTTGTGTTCATCCAAGTGTCGGGATCTCCAATAATCAAGTTTGGAGGATGATTTCTCATAGTCCGAGATGATTTAGGAAGCTTGGCAGTGGCCATATATTCGTTGGATTCAGCCTGTGGTATATCACATTTCGCATCACTGTGTTCGTCTGATTTCTCGTCTAAATCGGACGGGTTTGACTGTCTGTTTTGCGGTGTCTGCATGTCTGAGTTTTCTACTAAACGGACGGGTCAGGCTGTCTATTTTCAGCTGTATTTCCTTCTGATTCGGACGGCTTAGGTTATCGGTTTTCAGCTATATTTCCTTCTGATTCGGACGGCTTAGGCTGTCCAGATTTAGCAGTTTGGCTTCCACGAATTAAATTATCATTTCCTGCAGAATCCTCATCTTTTGACAGATCATGGTTAACTTAATTAAATATAACATGTACCGATTCTTCAACCTTTGACTTGTCAAGATTATAAACCCTATATGCCTTGCTATGTGTTGAATAACCAATAAAAATAGCTTCGGTTGATTTTGCATCAAATTTTCCAAGATTACTATTAGTATTTAAAACAAAACATTTAGCACCAAACACTTTAAAATAATTAATATTAGGAATCCTTTTATTTAGTAACTTATATGGTGTTTTCAATAATATGGGTCTAATCAATACTCTATTTAGAATGTAACATGCAGTACTTACAGCCTCTGCCCAAAATTTTTTAGGCAGTTTACTTTCTTGAAGTAACGTCCTTGCAGTTTCTTGGAGAGTACGATTTTTGTGTTCCACTACACCATTTTGTTATGGAGTTCTTGGTGCAGAAAATTCATGTGTAACACCTCTCTCGCTGAAATACGGTATAAAGTCTTTTCCAAATTATCCACCATGGTCACTCCGAATACCAATTAGCTTGAGGCTGTGTTTTGTTTCAATATTCTTTATAAGCTTTTCAAATTCTGCAAAAACTTGATCTTTAGTTTTCAAAAATAACACCCATGTAAATCTTGAAAAATCATCAACAATAACAAAGGCATAATGATTATTTCCTAAGCTAGCATATCTCTCGGGTCCAAACAGATCAAGATGCAATAATTGAATAGGTAAAGAAGTTGATACCTTATTTTTGCTAATAAAAGAATTTCTTGCTTGCTTACCTAACTGACATGCATTGCAAATCCCTATCTTTTCATATTTAAGCTTTGGCAATCCTTTGACAAGGTTCCTGGTAGCTAGTTTGTTAATCAATTCCATATGCACATGTCCTAACCTTCTATGCCAAAGAATAGTTTGATCTTGAATAGCAGTTAGGCAAATATCTTTATTTTGATTTTCAAAATTAATAGTATAAATATTACCTTCCCTTTGAGCAATTAAAGGAACATTGTGAGAAGCATGAATAATAGCATATTTATCTTTTTCAAAAACTATTTTATGTCCACTATCCATTAGTTGACTTACACTAATTAAATTATATTTTAATCCTTCAACATAATGAACATTATCAATGAAAACCTTACCATTCCCAATTTTACCTTTACCGACGATTTGGCATGTGGTGTCATCCCCAAAGGTAACAGTTCCTCCCTTCTTAGTTGTTAATGAGATGAATTTAGCACTAGCATCCGTCATGTGTCTAGAACATCCACTGTCTAGTACCCATTTATATGATGGTACTTTAGCTTTAAAACACACCTACAAAACAAAGAAGTAGCTAATCGTTTTGGTACCCAAATCTTTTTAGGTCCGGTATTGTTAGTAGCAATTAAATCTCCTTTCTTTACCCAAACTTGCTTTATTTTCATTTTATTACAGTTTGTATCAAAATGTCCTTTTAAACCACATTTTCTGCAAGTAACATAAGGTGAGCAATAAAGAGGCTTGTTCCTTGGTTTATTATTTATTACTCTAATTTTATTAGTCGTGCTTGTGATGTTCTTAACAGGATTATATCCAATTCCTTGTTTATCAAGACTTGATCTTTGAGCACCTAACATTATATTTGAATTCTCTTCCCTTTGAACAAATTTTGCAAGATCATTTTTCAATGAAATTATTTCTTCCTCATTATTATTTTGCATGTTTAATATTTTTCCATCATTAAAAGCATCAATACACATATCTCTCATTTTCACACTTTCTTTTAAAATATTATTTTCCTTTTTAAGGTCATTAAATTCTTCATTTAATTTGTTTGCACGATTATAGAGAATTTTATTATAGTTATCAAGATAATCAATTTTATGATTTAACTTAGATACTTCACTAGATGTGTAATCTTTAACTATTTCTCGTTTTTCTTCAATCAATGTTTCTACCTCTTTCATTAAATCTTTTATCCAATTTTTTAAATGAGCATTTTTCTCTTTAATACGAATATTTTCATTTTTTAAAACTAGATAATCAGAAATAGAAATATCACCAAGTTCAGAGTTTACCTCAGATGATTCTTGATTGCATAATCCAGTGAAACACAGTTGAGCAGTTTCATCTTCTTCCTCGTCATGATTGGACTCATCATCGCTCCATGTCATTAACGTCTTTCCTTTTGAATTGATTGCTTTGTTCTTCCTTTTTAATTGGAAGCAGTCTCTCTTGAAATGACTGGGCCTTCCACATTCAAAACAGGTATCTTCTTATGGCTTTTGCTTGGCATCTTTCTTGTTGTTGAATGTCTTGCCTTGAAACTTTGATTTATTCTTCTTTCTAATCATTTCTCTCAATTTTCGGGACATCATAGCTATTTCTTCATCAAAGTCCTCATCGTCCCCTTCTATGTAGCTTTCAACTTGAAGAGCTAAGGTCTTTCTTTTAGGCCTTTCATCTTCTTCATCATACCTCTTTAGTTGATTTTCGAATTCTTCAAGTTCTCCAAACAAAGTTAGAGTTTCCATCGTACTGATTGTAGTTGAGTCTTGAAGAGTTGTTACTTTTGGTGCAAATCGTTTGGGCATGACTCTAAGTATCTTTCTATTTATCTCCCTTTGATCAATTTTTCGGCCGAGCATGGTTAGAGAGTTCATAAGAGTGAGGAATCTAGTTTGAGCTTCTTTGATGGATTCATTCTTCTCTAACCTGAAAAGTTCATATTCTTGCATTAGTAAACTTAATTTGACTTCTTTTACCTTTGTAGTTCCCTCATGGCTCATGAAGATTGTATCCCATATTTCTTTAGCAGTTGTGCATGCAGAAACTTTGTCAATTTCAGCTTGAATCATCCCACTTAGCAGCGTGTTCATGGCTTTGGAGTCGTAGGATACCATATATGATTCATTTGAATCCATTTCCATGAGAGTCTTCGGTTTTCCATCATCATGTCTTGGAATGAAAGGGCCATTCTCAACAACCCACCATTCTCATGGGTCTCGTTTGAGATAAATCATCATTCTAAACTTCCAAAAGTTAAAGTTTTCACTTCCGAACAACAACGGTGGTCGGCTTGTGGATTGACCTTCTTGAAAACTAAGGTGTGCCATAGGATCTTTCCCTACGACCTGCAAAGATCAATATTAGTACAGCCTTGCTTTGATACCAAATGTAATTCTATAATTAAGCACACCTAGAGGGGGGTGAATAGGTGTAAATACTTAGAAGTGATCTACAACGACCAATTTTCAAAGTTAACTATAGCATACTGTAATCAGATGGTCTAAACCTGTCCGTATTAGTTATATTCTTAACTGTTAAAAATGGACAGCTAATGCTTGTCCGGATTAGTGTAAAACTTTTTCGACGCAAAAAAAACTGCAGAATATTAACTGTTAAAAATGGACAGCTAATGCCTGTCCGGATTAGTGTAAAACTTTTTCGACGCAAACAAACAAAAACTGCATAATATTAACTGTTAAAAACGGAAGCAAACAAGTAGAAAATCACACCGAGATTTTTACGTGGTTCAGCCCCTATCCTCTACTCTAGTGTCCTAATCCACGTCCAATCCCAACTAGGATTGGAGACTCACTTTATTAAAATAATATTCAGCAATTACAAAGATAATAAAACTCCCTGTTACAACGACAATCGATTGGACACCTATATCCCCTTTGCACCTCTGCAACACCTCTCACCTTTGAGACTTTGATACCTTCGTTGTACAGCCTGAATATTACTAAAATAAAAAACCCCAAGCCAACCTAGACTTGTACTATGTTTACAATAGATATTGGAATAAGAAATACTAGAAAACTGTGAACCAAGACTGAAAGAATGATATGATAATTGATGTGTATCTTGGATAGCTTGAAGAGTTTCTGCTCAGTAGTCTTTTTTTTCTCTTGAAGCCGTGTAAACAATATATATATATAAAGAAGAGAGTAACGGCTATGTACCCTTCCAAATCCTCCTGCAATGGCTATATCTTTTTGATTGAAATAGGAGATCTATGTTACCAAAAACAACATTAGTAGTTAAAGAATTTCAGCTATAAAGGAGTCAATTAGGAATCAAATACTAGTTGAAAGAGTCATATTAGTAATTAGCAAGATCCCCAAAAAAAAATACTGATTAACATGTGACAAAAGAATATCTCCATCAACTTTAAATAGGAATCCTTCATAAAACTAATTCCTAAAATATTTCCCAAATCCATATAAATTTATAGCACAAAATATATATATATATATATATATATATATATATATATATATATATATATATATATATTGGAAGGATATATCCCCATAATTAAATATGAGAGATATATGGAGTATTAAACAGATATTCAATTTCCTTAAAATACTCCAATTTGAATTAGACTTTAAAACAAATTAGGATTGGATATATATTCTATATAACAACTTAACACATGTGACAAAAATAACCACCTTGATTTACTCACTCCAAAACTGCATTAAATTTCGTGGGCTAGCAAATAAAGTGTAGTATTAACCCATGCAAACTATTATATATTATATAATTACTATGTAGCAAATAAAGTGTAGTATTAACCCATGCAAACTATTATATATTATATAATTAATATGCATAAAACTATTTGAATAACATGACCCAATAAAATTAATTAAGCCCATATAAATATTGTCATTATTAAAACAACAAAGTATATAAACCAACAATAATAAAGAATGGAATAACAACAGAATTTCACCATGTATGCGGCACTTCGCATAGACAGGTTATTCCAGCAGAATAATAAATAATAGACTAACAGAAGAATTTCATCAAGTATAGGGTAGAACGCGTATACATATTATTCCAACAGAATAATAAAGAATGGAATAACAGAAGTTCTCTCATGAATATGAAAAAAATGATACCCATTACCTTAAGAAGAAGAGTACTGGATATATGAGTAGTGAAGTAGCAGAATACTTTTCTTCTTTCTCTCTATAGTTTCTCTATCTAGAATTTCAGTGAATTCGTAAGAAATAATGAAGGAATGAGCTTCTATTTATAGAAGAATGGACTTAATAGTAACCAATCCATGAACGGTCCAGATTGATTTACTTAAAACGGACGGTCCAGATTGGTTTATAATAAAATATAATATATTCTATTTTTTTAATAAAAAAACAAAATTTATAATATATATATATATATATATATATATATATAACTTTTGCCGTAAGGCAAAGGCATACTGATATTTCCCCCACCAAATGTTTTTACTCAATTATTATTTATATATATAATTAATGCATGACTAGCTCCCTCCCATTTCATTATCAATACCACTACAATATACATCTATATAACATCACCTTTTATTTCCACCACCACCACCCGTTACCACATGTCACATATATATAAAATATATATATAAACCGCATTTATCATCACACATCCACACACTCACACACACGGCACACACGCGCACACACATATGTAATATATATATATATATATATATATATATATATATATATATATATATATATATAATACATATATAAATATATACTTTATAACTTCCTTTCGATAATTTTTAAAAATGAGTGAGTGAGAATCTAAATAATAAGTAACAAAATACCTCATAAAAATTACCTCAATATTTTTAACAACATTTGTCATCATTATTATAATTCACAATATTAATCGACCAGGTCGTTCTCAGGAAATAGGGGGCTTTCCAATAAGGATTTCTCCCTATTGGCACGCAATTAGGTGACCAAACTTCTAATTGACAGAACTTCTAGACATCGTTAATATTGCAAATAGTAATATTAATAATTATGTCGTCTCAATTATTGATTTAATAATATATAAAATACTGACAATAATTGAATCAAATAACGTGAGATACTATGTAACAATTACTAAAGTAATAATTGAACAAAACTGAGTGACTTCTCACGTAATCATCAATAATCAATACCGTGTGCTACTATGCAACCACGCGTATTACTGTACTTTTACTACCGAGTAGTTCAATAGTTTAAATGGTAAAACTTCCGTCGTTATTTTCATAAAAATATTTTTGTCGTTTTCTCAATCTGACAATAATTTCGTTGTGGGCGTGACGTCCCCAAAATAAGTATACATCACCCATTCTGAGTTGTCAATACATGGTACAGAAATAACTACAACTTTATTATTACAACAGTAAAACTGTGAGTTTGAATACAAACATTATCTTCTAGACAATATCTATACTCAAATATATCCTCATCACATTTATTGATATATTATTTTACAAAAATGGTGAGGACTACTAAACAATTTTTTCTAGAACCTTCATTCCATACCCCGACTCGTACTCGCTATATTCTCACCTCCTGAGAAGAAAAATGGAACAAAAAAGAAAAGGGTGAGCTCAACTAGCCCAGTAAAGAATATTATGACTAAGATAATATATAACAAATTATCGTTAGTCTTCAACAGGGAAAAATATAATAGAATACAATAGACAACAAATTTTAAATCAATATTCGCAGCGGAATTAATAATTTATTAGAAGAGTTAAGTAGAGAATGCAAACTACTATCTTCTATGTATGAATTTAAAAGTTCATCGTCTATCTTTTATCCCTGTAGCATCAATCAATATATATCTGGAATCAAATATTCATCTTTGCACTACAGACCAAAGATATTCATTAGTTGGTCATGTTCATCTAAACACCTGTTCATCTTTGCACTACGGGCCAAAGATATTCATCAGAAATCATTCATCTTTGCACTACAGGCCAAAGATATTCAATAATATCATCATTTAAGACTGAGGATGATGAAAAATATTTTTAAAGAAACGAATCCAGTGAAACAAAATGACAAGGATTAAGGATTAAGGATTCGTACTTTGTTTTATCCATGTCCAAAAATACCTCAAAAATAATCATAGTGGTGTAAAATTCAAGAATGATCAAAATATGGATACAATCAAAGCTAGTATCCACAATAGATATTTTAGACGAAAAGGAAAATTTTCATTTTTTGATGAATAGTGCCGTATTCGTGAATAGTGTTGTATACGTGAATAGTGCCGTATACGTGAATAGTAACTCCGACACAAAAAGTTCCAAATTTGATTAAAAGTTTAGATCAATACTTCGGCATAATGATATTAGAAGAAATAATATCATTTTAAAAAATAATATCCCTTACTTCGGAAGATCAGTACTTCTAGTTGAAACACCGGATATAGGCTATGACTTGAATTTACACCGTATAGCAATACTCAAAGTATACTCAAAATACTCACAAGAATACGCTCGATATTATAGAAAGAGAAAATTTCAGTTTCTGGTGTGATTTTCAATTCTAACCTAAGCACCCTATTTATAGGAAAATGCTTAGAACACCAAAGCAGAAATTTCAATAAATTAATAATATATATATATATATATATATATATTTTTCCAATGCACGCATAACTTGCCCCAAACATCAGCCAACTCTTTAGCCCACATCCCAAGACCAACAAAAAAAACGTTTTTCTAATTTAACATATTTTAAACTTCCAAAAATTAATTATTTCGGAGCTTCGGAACTTCAATAATTCATAATAAATAGCCCTTTTGTCAAAAAAATCGAATTTCACGAGTTTTTATAGGAAATTCAATTCTCTACAACTTTGCAGAAGAAAGTTTTTCAAAATTCCAAACAAAAATTGACCAAAATCCACAAACGAGCAATTTTACAGGCTATAATCAAATTTCAGTCAAGAAATGGGGTCCACCGACATGTTTAACATATTTTAAATATTTTTGGTAACAAAAATACTCATCCTCCACATATACTCATATATCCCACATTCATCGTAAAAATATCATCATTATTATATTATTAAAATATAATAATATATTTAAATGAATTATTTTATCATAAAAAGATAAAATATTAATTTTCAACAATTGTCACATTAAAAATTTTCTCCATCTATATCCACATAAAATCAATATTTTTCTCATCATATAAATCAATAATTTAATTATTCACAAATAATATTACAGAATCACAATACTGACAACCAGGCCGTTCCCAGGATAGAGGGGGCTTTCCAATAAGGATTTCTCCTTACTGGCGCGCAATTAGGTGACCAAACCTCTCCTTAGACAGAACTTTCTAGACATTGCCAATAATGTTATCCAATAATATTATTCAGATAATATGAATTATTGCTTCGATAATGAAAAATACTGTGTAATGACAATTATTGAAACAACAGCAATATAAAATATCAATGCAGTAATTATTGAATCAATAAAATAAAATACTGAACAGTAATTACTGTAACCATTATTGAGTAGTGTCTTCTTACGTAACAATCAATAATTGGTGCAATACTGTGTGCTACTGTGTTTTAACCACCGTGTATTTTAACAGTATTAAAGGTAACAACTACGCCGTTATTTATAAATAACTTATTTTTGTCGTTTTCTTCATCCAATTGCTTTTTGTTATGGGGCCCACACAAGGCTGCGCCGTCGTACGAATATTCCCCGACAGCAAGAATATTCCACGACTAAATGAATATTTTATAATCACCTGCTTATTTTGAAATATTCGCGTATTTTACCCATAACTATCCACATTAATCAAATCAACACTTATTATTCAAAATAATAATTAGAGGAAATTAAATTTCATTTATTAATTATTTGGGGTCTTATAGTGGGGTCCACCAATGATTGTGCCGTTGTACGAATATTCTCTGTTAAAACGAATATTTCTATACCAATCAAATATTATATAACAACTTGCATACTTTGAAAAATTTATAAATATTACCCACAACTATAACATTATATCAAATCCACACCATAATTTTGAAAAAAATATTTCAAAAAATTTAAATTTTTATTCATAAAATTTGGGGTCTCACAGTATATACCATAAAAAAAAAATATAAAACATCTCATGATAAATCTCGCTTCCTATTTTCTCTCTTTTTATATGATTTATGCATTTCCCCTTTTCTATAAGATTTTAAATATATAAAATTATAATTTGTAATTTATCCATAAAAATAGCTAATCATTTGACTAAAAATTTCAAAGTCTGATTAATAGTCCCATAGTTGGAGGAAATTAATATATATATATATATATATATATATATATGTGTGTGTGTGTGTGTGTGTGTGTGTGTGTGTGTGTTTAAAGCCTTTAGACTCACAGCTCAAAGGTTAACAAGGGTTGTGATAGGATGTTCTGAAATATTATAATTGGGCAAAATGAATTTGAAAGAAGCACTCCAAACGCCAATAAATAATTTTTTTTACTAATGTATTCCTCCCTCTAAAAATATTCTGATTCCGTTATTGTATATACAATAAAAATATATATATAAAACATCTCAAGATAAGTCTGGCTTCCTATTTTCTCTCTTTTTTTTATGAATTGTGCATAACTTTTTGTATATACTTTGTGCCTATAAAACTCATGTATGCAATAAAAATGTATAAAACATCACATGATATGTCCCGCTTTCTATTTTCTTTCTTTTTATATAATTTGTATACAATTTATTGTATATAATTTATCCAAACAAAATTACTATGTAAATTATATGCGTCCTACAATTTGTACATCACTTTTACGAATAATTTATACACATAAAATTATTTTTAAATAAAATAATTAAATGAATCACATCAATTTATCTAATAATTTTAAATTAATAATAATCTGATTATTTTAATACTTTAATTATTTCAAATGAGTTTGAAGCCAACATTCCCTTTATATGATAGTACCTTTTTTTTAAAAAAATAATCTGTTGTACTGGTCCAGATTTTACCTTGGGATTCTAGCTACCACAACCAAAAGCAGCATCTTTCAGATATGCCATGAGCTAGCCACGCGCCCTCGTTGTCCGCTAAATCACGTCCGTCCGTGTGTCATCTCATCCAACGGTACACAATCAGTACATACTTCTTCTGACTATTATATATTCCATGTATATCCCATCCCTCTCACCACACAATCATTTTCAATTTCCATTTTCCCCTCTTCTGTTGTCTCTCCATTTCTCTCTGTAATTTATCTCTCTTCTAACTCTGTATCTCCATAACCATGTTGCTTAGAGTTGCTCCAGCTTTATCTCTCCTGAACACCAATTCCGGCGAGAATCTGACCCCGCTGGTCTCCTCCGTCTTGTCGCCGGCGAAGTTGGGAAATGGGTCAATTGTTTGTCAGGCGGCGAAACATACCAACAACCGGCCGCTTACTGGGGTTGTCTTTGAACCATTTGAAGAGGTGAAGAAGGAGCTTATGCTCGTTCCCAGTGTCCCTCAAGATTCTCTTGCTCGCCAGAAGTATGCGGATGACTGTGAATCCGTTATCAACGAACAGATCAAGTGGGTGCTTTTATTTCTCTTTTCTTTCATATATATATATATATATATTGTATTAGAAATACGCATTTTATTTTTCAGCTTCAAGTATGGTTTTTGTTCCGTTTAATAATTGTTGTTTAATAATGCTTTAGTGAGGGTTTAAGTAAATAATAGAGGTTTGTATGGTTAATATTTGTTTTTGTTGTGAATATGATTATGTAACACCCCTTCCCAAATAGGAAAGGAGGTCACAAAGTATAAGTAAATAAAGCATTAATTAATAACTTTAAAATATTTAATGATTAATAATCTAATTCTTCAAAAAAAATTCACAATAATCAAAATTTAAAATCAAATAAACTTATATTAGTCAAAGGTAGTTAGTTCTCTTGACACAACCCCTAAACAGCCCTTGCAAATCTGCAAATAGCATTAGCCAAATGGCCAGTACGGATATAGAGATTCACAAATATACCTCAGTATATAATGAAATCCAAAATAGTCGAATGAATGAGCGAATACGATTGTAGCTCTCGAAAAGATTCACAAGTAGCTCGATTCGGAGTTAGTATGACTGAGCTACGAATTTTCAAAAATTAGGATTGAAAATAGTGACAAGAATCAGGATATGTTGCGGTTTTCAGAAATATAAGGCATGAAGATGACGTCAAATAACTTCTCTTCATAACTGTAGAGGACGAAAAACTAAAGAAACAGACTTTGAATTCACTCAATTCCAACATCGGATGAATTGAGTTTTCTAATGGATTGCAGTGCACATGAGAATTCTATTCAGGAATTAAATTAACCATTAGAGTAAGATTAGAGTTACATCTCTCCTCCTTAAATATAACAAGAAAACAATAGGAGTTACCAAAGCCCTAATGGAGACTTTAATTTTAATTAAATCAATTATTTAATTATCTACTAAAAGAATTTAACTTTCCAAATGAAATTAAAAAAAATAGTTACTTTTTTAATTCAATTGCACTTTTAAGGAAAAATCAAATTACTATTTTATTAATAACAAAATCCGGTTATTACAGATTATGTCTATATTAGTGTTTGTGAAAATGTTCTGCTTAGTTTTAGTTTGATTAGGGTGCATACTTTTCTGTGTGCCTTGTTTTTTATTTAGTCCTCTGTGATTATGTAGTATTCAGAAATTCCTTTATTTCACTTTATTTTGGTGTTAAAGATTGGCTTGAGCTTGGCTTGGATAAGTCTTTCTCTGTTCTGTAGTTTTTTGGTAGTTTCTGTAAAGTCTGTGGTGGGTGTTGATTTTTGCTTAGCTTTATTCCTCGTTTTTGGGTACCTAGAATTTTTTATTTTAAATTGATTTAATTTAAATTTCCCTGAGCAATTGTTTTGTAGATTTTCATTTCTGTTAAATAACATATGACTATTTGTTGATGATTTCAGTGTCGAGTACAATGTTTCATATGTGTATCATGCCATGTTTGCTTACTTTGATCGGGACAACGTTGCTTTCAAGGGTTTGGCCAAGTAAGCAAGCTTCAGATTTTTCATATTCTATTGTAGTTTCTTTCATATGGTTTTTCAGAACTGTTGGGTATAATCTTTTTTTTTTTTCTATTTTTTCTGTATGGTATTTTCCATGTAGGTTTTTCAAGGAATCAAGTGAAGAAGAAAGAGAACATGCTGAAAAAATCATGGAGTATCAGGTGTTTCACAATTTTCATTATTGCTTTTCTTTTTAGTTGGCAAATTTGTTTGAAAACTTGGTGTAAATTTCCTGTTACAGATTTGAATTTCTAATTTTTGTTGCTCAATAATTTTCCAGAACAAACGCGGTGGGAAAGTTAAGCTACAGTCTATCATAATGCCGTTATCTGAGTTTGATCATGCTGAAAAAGGAGATGCATTGTATGGTAAGTTCTCTATGTTCTTGGTACATTTAAATTCTAATATGTTGAAGTATGTTACTCATCTAGTGATGGTAAACTTTTATATCTCTTTCAGTAAAACAATTTATCATATGTTCATCAAGGAGCTGCCTGTTTTAGTGTTTTTTGTTCCCCTCTCTCTTTGACACACGTAATATGTAAATAATTGTGAACAATTATGCAAATTTTCTTCTGAGAAACAAGAATCATTCACGCTGATTGCAGTTTGTTCCTTTGCATTACGTGTTTGCTTGCACCCATGTTTGTAGTTTTAATACAGGGCATTGATCTGAAACATTAGTTTCTTCAGTAGTAGGTGTAATTATCTCTTTTACTTGCAATACAGCAATGGAGCTTGCATTGTCTTTGGAGAAATTGACGAATGAAAAACTTCTACACTTGCACGAGGTAACCTTTCTTTTAGATCCATCTTGTTTTGCATAGTCATATTTAGAAATGTAGTTTGTTGTGTCTATGCATTTTAATACTTCCTCCGTCCAGAAAAGACGGTCCCACTTTTGTTATAACCCAAAATGGTACTTCTTTTTACGGACAGAGGGAGTTTTTAAGCAAAATTTACAAAATAAAATAAATTGGTATCCAGTATTTGAGGTTTAGTCCTGTCTAAAACATCTTGAGATTGAATTTTTGTTGACATATTCCAACTTATGACAATAGGTGGCGAGTCGTAACAATGATGTCCAATTGGCTGATTTTGTTGAAAGCGAGTTTTTGACTGAGCAGGTAATATAAAAATCAACACATGATTCCACCTGGAAGTGGTTGTTATTTCATTTCTAGTGGGCTTTGGATCCCATAAAATTGATGTACAAATTACATATTTTTCTTTGCCTTTATCAAGGTGGAAGCGATCAAGAAGATCTCTGAATATGTTGCTCAGCTGAGAAGAGTGGGCAAAGGACATGGTAAGAATTAATTCTAAAAGAAATCACTTCAGTTGTTGCTCCAGAGTTTGCACAAATACAGTCTTTCTTGTTTATACTAATATTAGTTTCCTTTGAATTTTGAGGTGTTTGGCATTTCGATCAGATGCTCCTCCATGAAGGAGCTGCTGCTTGAAGTAGAAATGGTCCTTTTTCTCCTGTTTCATGAAACAATGCTCTCGGTGGCTGTCTATCATTTAGGAGGTCCTCCTCTGCTTGTTTAGAAATTTTGGGTGGACTTAATTTTGTAATGCTAGTTACAAGATGCTTGAGAATTAGTTGCCTTTCCCAAGTAATTTGCAAGTGAAATAAAAAAATTATCCGTCTGTTTGCTTTGCTCATATCAGAATTAATCTCAGCCCCTGTTACTGGGACCTAAATCATGTGGTTGGCTATACTATACTTGTGTGGTTTATGTTTCAAGATTAGGACTGCTTATCAATTTAATTCTCCCCTAAATCATTTATTTTGGAATAGTTGTATGTGAATTGTGTGTATGTGGGTAGTGAAATCCAACCTTCTGCGAGTCCTTGTTCGACTAATACTTACCTGGAGCACCAACCAACTTGATATTTGAGCCTATCCAACCATGACACACCACACCTGTTGTTTTCATTTTAGTTCTTTTTTTTGTTAACATATATCATTTTCCTTATATAAAAATAAGTTGCATTTTATATAAAAACAGTATTATTCAAATTCAACATCCTAATTTAATAAATATAAATTATTATTTCTATAAATTGTCTATCAAACTCATGGACATAATTAATTGTCATTTCTTTTCCCTTAACGTGAGTTTTGTCATTAACAAATGAACGTTTGAAAATCAACCGTCTTTACGTCTCATCTCTTCCAACACCATTTTCCTCTTCTAATGCAACTTAAAAGATGTTGAAATTATGAAAAGATCATAATTTATTACGATTATTTTACACATCCAAGTAAAACTTGTTACTCAAATCTTTTTTTTAAGATGTCTATTCAAAAGCGACTCCTTTTAAAAATAATTTCTTAATATTACAACGAATAAAAATAACATATATACATTATAGACATTTAACCTTGAGAACTGTTTTTTTAACATATATAAAAAGATTACATTTAACATATATAAAAAGATTACTGTTTTAACCTTGAGAACTTATTTTTGTTTATATCTAGTTCGGTTATTCGGTTAAAACCAAACCCGAACCCGAAAATCGAATATTAAAATGGGTACAATCGAATAATCGTAAAAGTTTGGTTAAAAAATTTTGGTTTGGTTCAGTTCGATTATTCGGTTTTATTCATTTTTTACTCGGTGTGCTGAACATGTAAAGGAGTGTATTTTTAGCATGAAGTTCATTTGTTGGAAAATTGGTCAATTGGCTCTATATGTATCAGTATTTTATTGGTCAATTAACTAACTTATCAAAAAATAAACTTTATACTAACCGAATTCGTATTTAATTATGTAAAACGATGACATTTTGATAGCTACTTCTATGTCTTATATATATACTAGTTGGGTCCCGTGCCTCCGGCACTGTATGTACAATATGATTTATCTCAAACTTTGAACGACCAAAATAATTTATTGAGTAAGCGAAAAATTTAAAGTCATTTGTATTTTATTAAATTATTATTAGATTATTAGATAGATAGATGTATTTTATTAGATAGATGTATGAACGGTGGGATTTATCTCAAACTTTGGACGGCCCAGATGATTTATTAAGTGAGCGAAAAATTCAAAATCATTTGTATTTTATTAGATAGATATACTCAGATTATTAAATAAAAATAAAAAAGATTTTATATTTGAAGTGAACTTTAAAATATTATTTTAACATATAAAAATATTAATTTTTTATTTTTATGTTCTGTTTCTTGGAATCATATAGTTAGAATATTAACCAAGAGTGCTTCTACAGGATTGGGGGAGGACCGGTACTTAATGTACCGGTCATTATTACGGTTATCTGTCTAGAGTGTTTTTCTTCTGACTTTTCATCTTTTCATGGTTGACAATCCACTTGGCAATTTAATGCTCTCTCCGTTAATTTTTATTTGATATTTTAAGAAAAGATGCAAAAATTAATAAATATAATTAATATTTTAATTAATTATTTAAAATGAGTATACAATTTTAATATTATTTTTTAAAATTTATTAAAAAATATGAAAAATAAATAATTTACATTTAATTTATATTTATTTGATATATAGTAGTAGACAGTAGTAATTTAAATTTTGCAGCACAGAAAGAGGAGAGAGAATAAAGAAAAGGAAGAAGAGGAGAGAGAATAAAGAAAAGGGAGAAGGGCACTAGGCTAAGGACATGACAGGTAATTTGTGGTGGATATAAAAGAATATTTAATTATTTAAAATGAGTATACAATCTTAATATTATTTTTTAAAATTTATTAAAAAATATAAAAAATAAATAATTTATATTTCACAGAAAGAGGAGAGAGAATAAAGAAAAGGGAGAAGAGCACTAGGCTAAGAACAGGACAGGTAATTTATTGTAGATATAAAAGAACCGTAATAATGACCGGTACATTAAGTACCGGTCCTCCCCCAATCCCGCTTCTATATGAACTGGAAAATTGGACTATTTTTTATTGTGACTCAAAAAATATATACTCTCTCCGTTTCAAATTAATTGCTCAGTTTTGATTTTTTAAAGTTAAATTGATCATTTTTAAAAATAATCTTTTTACTATTTTTGTTAAAATATAGGTGAAGAGATTATAACCAAAAGAAAGTATATACAATTTATTACTAATCCCAATTTTTATAATATTAGAAATATATTTATATATGCTTAATTATTAATTCTAAAAAAAGTCAATTTGACTTAAAAAGGTCAAAATTGAGCAGTTAATTTGGGACAGAGGAAGTAGTATTTATTTCAATAAGAATTTTTATAAAATATAATGTTTTAAGTGTAATTTAGAAATATATACAAAAACATGTTTATACAGTCTATTATCCGACTGTATAATCATATTTTTATATATGTATCCAAATTATAACTAAAGCACTATATTTTATAAAAATTTTTATTAAAATAAATATTATATATATTGTTTGAGAATGCCTCATTTTCCTATCCTAGTAACCGGTCTGTCAAGACTTATTGATTAACCAAGGATCAAAACGACTTTATATTTGAGGTGACACGAGGATTAGATTGTTAAATAAAGATCAAAACATTTACATAGGTCAATTTTAAAACATTTTTACTCAAAATCAAATACCAAAATATATTCAAATAAAATATAATATCTAGTAGTATTTTTATACCTAAGATGAGAAAGAGAAAGAGACAGAGAAGACGCAAAGTTTAGAACTTTAGATCACTAGAACTTTCACAGATACTTATGAAACAAAATGATTTATGCAATATATATATATACTAATACTAATCCATCAACAAGAAACAATCTTTGACATAAGTATTTCTTACATCCCCATTTTGAGAGAGAGAGAGAGAGAGGAGAATGACAGTATTTCTAGTGTTAATATTGTTATGTGGAGCGGTAAATTCTAACGCTGAAAAAGATTTCGACTTTCGGCATCATCTCGCAACTGTAACAAGGTCTATTTCTCTCTAATAAATTTGTTTTTAACTGAATGATGCTTACAGTTTCTTATATTGATGATTGCTTTAGGGGCTTGCTTTAATTTGTGATGGAGTCTCTTTGCATTTTCAATGACCGATTAACCCACAAAATTTTACTTTTGCTATTGCCTTTTTGATTCTGCAATCGATTGTAAAATGTGAAGGCATGGTAGCAATTGGGAATTTTTTTGCTTTGTTTCTGTAGAAATCTGGGTAACTTGGAGATGAAAAGTTGAAGCAATTTTGAGGAAATTAAGGTTTTTGAGCTTCAAATAAGATGTTTGTTTCACTATTTTAAGAGAAACAATCTTTGTTTAATTTGAAAAAACTGGTTCACGGAATGGTAATTTTTTGAGAATTTTGTTTCATATGCTTGGGTTTGTTGGAATCCCGTGAGTAGGAAGGAAGTTATCTATTTCTCTTTATGAAACAAGTGGAAATGTTAAACCTTGTGGACTCTTCTATATTTAATTTTTCTTTTCTTTTACTTGGCTTTCCTTTCAATTCCAGGTGTTCCCAGTAACCTGACAGAACATACTCAAAAATTTAACTAATTAATCAAAGCAACATGAATTGTGTTCTTTTAAGTATCTTTCTCATATTGTTATCAGAAGAGAGCATTCAACTGATGATATTAGCTAATGTTATTTTGTTTGTTTTGCATGCAGATATGATGTTGCGAAAGAAATTTCGGACAATTCATTTGTACCTTCCAAAATTCCAGATCAATGTTCTCCTATTCATCTAAATCTTGTGGTACTCTTCAATTACAACCCCTAATTGCTATTACACATAATCACCTGCTGCTTGTATAAGCTATAATATTTAGGGCATATACAATCCAACTAAAGAAAGAAGTGCAGCAAGTATTATTACTAAAAATGACCATGAAGTGTATCATGGTGGACATCATTATCAATACAGAGTGAATTTTATGATATTGCATGTTGACTGGGTTTAGATTAGCTAGTGTACAATTTAGATATCCCGCAGTAGGCATTATTCGAAGATTTATAATTTATGATCTTTGCTTTTACTTTTGCAATTTTTGAAAATGATCTAAAGGGCCTATGGTGCTTATTGACTTGAGAAAACATATTACGGAAAATGACCAGAATCAAGAAAGGAGTGTGGGGGTTCTATGTTTGTGCTGAGACAGTTAAGGGTCTTCTTATATCCCGATTTCATTTTTTTGGGGGGAGTAAGGATGACTAGATCTTCTAAAGTTGCTGTTTTTTTCTGTTGGGCATTTGGACGGAGAGGAATGCCTGTATCTTCAGTTGTCGGTTTGTCTCATTTACCCTTTCATTTGTTGCTTGACCAATCTATTTTCCTTGTTTGTGGGCTTCGGCACTGAGGAGCCTTGGGAATTGGAATCTTAGATCACATAGGGCTTAAGGGGTCTTCATACATTAGAACTTCGGATTTTTTAATAGCTATATTTGGAGAACGTTTTGTCATCCTTTTCATTTGTATATACTCATTTCTTATAAAAAAAATCATTTCTCTGAGAAAGAATGACTAATATTAAAGATGTTAAATAAAAATAATAATTGGGTAGCGGCATTATTCCATCTTTTGCATAAGGATGAAAACTGCATGCGGAGAGTTCTTGTTTTTAAGTAGGAGTTCTAATCTTCTAGAGAAAAACAAATGGGGAAGAAGATGCAAAAGAAAAAGGATTAATGAAGTAAACCACAAGGAAATTGAGCTAGCTTAGTCTCCCTAAATTCCTAAGCCTGTGATTTTTGCTAATTCAAATATACAATGCCTGAGAATCATATTGTAACATTTCAACTTCCATAATGATCAGTTTTCATGTTTTTTTTTTGACTTCAGGATTTATAAAGATGACTCTTTAAACTTTTAAATCTTGAAATATGAAATAGTAATTGTAGCACTAGTCACTGTCAATTGCATGAGTATTTCTTTCATGAAACTTGGGCAAGTGAGTTCACTTTTACTTTTTATTTATTTATGACGGTTGACCTCGGGTGTGTTGACTGTTGTGCGTACCTCTGGGTGCACTCAGTGCCCCACAAAACCACAAACATTAGGTAAATCAATAGCAAACAATGTTTTGGTGGCCTCAATATCCTTACTTTTTTGGAGTATTGAACCCACCTATGCCTTCTCAGGCACTTATCACTAGGCTTACTATCACTGAGCTAACTCATAGCATTTGTATTTCAAGTGATCAAGCACAGAGTGAGACAGCACTGACAGCCTGAGGTTAGAGCAACTAATGATGGAGTTGGGCAAATCAAAATCCTTGCAAACAATCCCCTACACAAAAACCTTCTTTAAGAACCAAATATGCTGTGTATTTCCATTGGATATGACGTGCACTTGTTTTTTTATCTGTCTGTCTAATTCTTTTTTCTTGCCTGGAAACAGTTGAAATATTCCAGAGCATCTACTTTTTTGTTAGAGTTCCAAATTTCACCTAGACAATCTGTCTTGCCTGTTTCTTTTTATGATGACATTTCTACTATAAATTTACAATGTCATCTTTTGTAATCATTACCATTCGAGTTTTCTGATTTCATAACCCACTTTATGGAAGGAGAAAATGTTTGTGACTTTTATTGCTACTGTGGTTGTGTCTTTTGTTGCTATGCTGGCTGTGGAAATTTTATTTGTTTGAACATCTTTCAGGTTACATACTTTATCTGTCATGTTTTACAGTGTTGTTTCACATACGGATTCTAGCTTATATATAAAGTGAATGTTCTGGGGAAAGTTTATGTATTCCTAGGATTTTCTTTTGGTTCATAGGCCAGGCATGGAACTCGTGCTCCTACGAAGAAGAAGATGAGAGCATTAGAAGCTTTATCCGGTCACATGGAAATCCTTCTACAATCTGCAAAAGAGCAGAACTTGTCTTTGCAGAAAATTCCTTCCTGGCTCCGGGGATGGAAATCTCCCTGGAAGGGGAAGCTCAAGGGTGGAGAACTGACTCGTGAAGGAGAAACTGAACTGTATAATCTTGGGATCAGAATCAGAGATAGTTTTCCAGAACTCTTTAATGAAGATTATCACCCGGATGTATATCCAATAAAGGCAACTCAGGTTGGTTATAGTTATTTATCTATTTAATATTACTTGTGCGAAAGGTATTATGTCTTGATATTGCTACATTGATGAAACTTTTACTTTAGATTCCCTGAATTCCTTATGGTCAAGGTTTCCACATTAGAAGGAATTTCCCAAACCATGAGATTTGACAATGATATTAAACTTTCATTTACTTCTCTCTTTTTGTTTTTAGATTTTTATCAATCTTATTAATCTCTCTTCTAAACGGTGAGATAGATTCCTCGAGCATCGGCTAGTGCAGTGGCATTTGGCATGGGGCTTTTTAGTGAGAGAGGAAATCTTGGAGCAGGACATCATCGAGCTTTTGCAGTTAGCAGCGAAAGTCGTGCAAGTGATACAATGTTGAGATTTCACGATTGTTGTCAGAACTACAAGGTATATATGATGATCTGTTTTCTTCCCACAAGTACTCGTATTGACGTACAATATTAGGTAGTTGAGATTTTTTTCTTCTCAATTGCCTCTGTTGCTCAACCTATAATAAGGGTAAAGGCTCAATAGCAGACCTGGATGCATCATTGTGGATGTATTTGCTGACGTAATTGGTAGTGCTTCTTAAAAGAAGTAATAATATCTCATTGTTAATGAACACTTCCTTTTCACACTGTATATAAATAACTTATGCTGACACTTTGTATTTGGTTGTCATGATACTCCCCCATTGGTCTTTTTGTGTCTGTATTAAGCAACTCATAGTTGATAAGTACTTTAGCATGGAGTTTGAATGTGTATTAAAATATTATTCCCAAGCAATCCCTACATCGAGTAGCAACTTTGTTTTTCTTTTGATTACTAAAAAAAGAAAACTTTGTGCGGTTTTAATGCTAATATCGGAGTGGATAGAAACCATACCCATGGTCCTCACACTATCACTTTTTGGCTTTTGTACGCGAAAAAACGTGTGGTATCTTTCAGGATTTAGGTCACTATAATTGTCTATTAACCAGTTATTAGGCGCCCGTGATACTAGCAAAATAATTTGCAGATTTGCTTAAAAAAGATTAAATTTTAAGCTTGCAAACAACAGTTATCTGTGCAAGAAACTTCTGAAGTTATGAACTTTTTAAATACTTCAATTGGTACAAAATCTGGCTCTTCTATTTTTAATATTTTTCTTCTAGTCTTCTTCTGCACTGAGGCTGCACACTCTGGATTTGGATTGGATTTTTGTGGAAGTTGCATGTTAAATACGTGTCGGTGTGCACTTGGTCGATCTGGTAGGGTGAAAAGTTCATATTTCTCAATACGATTAAAGAAAATCTATTCCAATCTAAATATTGCTTTCTCTATAATGTCTAGTTGCAATCATTGGAGACCGTTTCTTACCTTTAGCCTGTGGGTGCAGGCTTTTAGAAAAAGTCAGGAACCTTCTGTTGATAAGCTCAAGCAACCTATCCTCGATGAAATTACTAATTCATTAGTGAGGCGTTATGGGCTAAATTTTACAAGACAGGATACTTCTTCTCTTTGGTTTCTTTGCAAACAGGTATACACCATCTGCCCATGTACTCCATTGACTATTAATTGAACATTTTTACCAGAAACACTATTTTATTGGTTCATTTGACTGAAACTGTTTCCATTCTGATCATCATATGTTGGATGCAAATTGGGCAGCAAGCATCTCTATTAAACATACTTGATCAAGCTTGTGCTATGTTCAGCCCTTCTGAGGTACATAAGTTCCACACTTATTAACTGGTCATGACTATCTATATTGTGCTTCGTGTTTGATATTCTTTAAATATTTGCATGATTGATTTGGCCATGCGTATTGCTTGTTAGTTTGAGAACGATTCCATGTCTACTATCATTGCAGTTTTGTATCATTAATTTCACTTCTTTTGTTTCTTGCTCTCTGTGCTTATTGATTTACAAAAGTGTGCATTCTTAGGTTGCTTTGTTGGAGTGGACAGACGACCTGGAGTTGTTCATATTGAAGGGTTATGGTAATGCACTAAACTATCGAATGGGAGTGCCTTTACTTGAAGATGTCATTCAGTCCATGGAGCAGGCCATCAAGGCTAAAGAAGGTGATATAAACTACATTTTTCATTTGAAGTTGGTTTCATCCTTGCATGTCATGTATTTCTGAAAGCATATCCATCCTGATTGAAGTTGATTTGATGAAGGAGATAATTTAAATATGGAATGAGATGCATTGAAAGAACTATATTAGTTAATACATTAAGATTGATTTCCCCCCTTTTTTCTCTTGCCTAAGCTTGTTCTAGATTAGAGGCGACTAGTCGGTGGATTTAATGGGTAAAGAGCTTCATGGTTTGAAGGTTATTAACGCATTGGCTGTTGGGTCATACATGACTCATTTTTAAATTGGTTGAATATGGGCACATTATCAAGGATATGGGTCAAAGCCATCAACCATATAAAACCGATTATTTACTTTAGCTATTTTTCTAGTCACAATGAATGTTCACAGCTTTTTATAAACTTCAGATGGATTTTAAATCTTCTCTGGTGCCTCATCACAATAATCTCTCTCTCAATTGTGCCTTATGCCTTCTATCGTGTGAAGTAATCTTATGAGCAACTCACTATGTCATAGCAGAATATTTATCTATCTAATAAGGTCATTCATCTTTGCATCTTGGTGTTGCTTATCTTGTTTGTAAACTGTGGCTTCTTTATACTATGCATTGAAACTTGAAAGACAATAATCTTAAGATTTTGTCATTTGTGATAAACTTTTCCTTGTCTTCATATAGAAAAGCATGCTCCTGGAAGTTATGAAAAAGCACGACTTCGATTTGCTCATGCAGAGACTCTGCTGCCCTTCTCGTGTTTGCTTGGGCTTTTTCTTGAAGGACCTGGTCAGTACTTTTACTATTAGATATTTTCTGATTTTGTGAGGGTGTGCTTTTGTTTTTGAACAAAAAAGGAGGGATTGTTAGTGATCCATACGCAGGCAATGAGATTAATCAGGAAAAAATCTTTAGTTATTAGATGTGATTGAAGTCATTTCTACTCTTTGCAAGCATCTTCTGCTCTATGTTGTCTTCTAAGAATATATGTTATTTGCTGACACTCCAGAGTTTGAATTAATACGAAGAGAACAACCCTTGCAACTCCCTCCAAAACCTCCTCAGCCAAGAAAGTGGAGAGGCAGTACAGTGGCACCTTTTGGTGGGAATAACATACTGGTTTTGTACAGCTGTCCAGCAAACAACTCAAGCAAATACTTGGTGCAAGTACTGCACAATGAACATCCTGTTCCAATGCCTGTAAGCTTTCTTTGACTAATAGTTGAATATGGAGTAAAGTTTCTTCTAGTTTCTGATTTAAATTATCGTTCTTTGACTATTTTGTATACCTATATATTGATAATTAGTTTCAAATATTGTCATTTTCACACAAACAAAGAGAATGATATGTGAGAAGAGAAAATTTAGAAATTATAGGAAGCCAGCCCCTGTTAGAGATGTGTGTTTCTTTGTTTTTGTCTACAGTTCAGGGAATATTATTGTCCTTTCCTTGGTTTGCTTTCATGAGATTTGGTAGCTCAGGAAATTTCAACTTTTGTGTCATCCCTTGTTAAATGTTTTAATTTTACCTTTTGGGTTACATGTTAAGCTTTACATTCTCTCTATGAACAGGGTTGCGGCAATTCTAACCTCTGTCCATTTGAAGTTTTCAAGGTATGAATTTGTATCTATGCAGAAATTAGTTGTAGAAGTGATTGCTTTCTCTTGTTGAAGTTTTATCTCCCCTTTTTTCCAGGAAAGAATAGCTGCCCCTCATCTGAAGCATGACTACAATACAGTTTGCAATATAAAGCTGGAACCATCACAGCACAAGTCGCTAACCTCTAAGTTCACACAAATGTTCACCTGGCTCTTCTTGCCGAAGAATGATGATACACAGTCGCAGAAAGTTGACCTATAGTTTCTTCCGAGCAGTGGAGAAAATCTGACGTTTACCTTTTGTCTTTTTTACAATGAGGTTGTCATTAACTTAGTTTTAGCCATGAACGCGAGCTCTTTACTGGCATGTTGTATTATCTAATACATGCAACCAAAGTTTTGTCACAAATGGTTTGAGTTATATGAACAGATCTAGAAACTCTAACCAAAGCGTAGCTGAGGTAGGAATTGTTCATTCAACTTCTGTGCCTTGTAAGCTTTATGAATATAAGAATTTTATATCCTTTATTCAGATGGTTTAGTGGCTTTACAATATCATAAATCTATGTATCCTCTGTTCCTGACCTCTTTTAGTTGATTCTATGAAACATTACCTGAAAAGTGGTTCATATGTTAATTTTTTAGCTCATTTCATTCCCTTGTATGAATCCAGATGTCATAAATCCTTTAAGCATTTTTCTCTACAAAAGATGCAAAATGAATATCATGTTATTGTGCCAAAATTTTTGGAGCACGTCTCAGTGGGGGAAAGTATTATCTAATACCAGTCACTTGTAAGGATCAGACAAAAAGACTGGACTAGAGTCTTCAAAACCATTCAATAGTCTGGCGTTGTGATGAGATCTAGTCAGCTGAAGTCCCCTTGACAAAAGGATTCTAAGTCACAAGTCATTTTTCTCAGACCACCATTGAACCCCATGCTGATCGGCTTTAATGGTAATGTTGAAGGTTAGATTCCATATTAAGTGGATCAAGTGCTTAATTTGTCCAGCCTCCCCTTTAAGCCACAATATTTTGACTACCTTATCTGCACCAATATTTTCTCGGATGAGGAGAAATCTTTGACAGAAATGAAGAGGCTTGGCATTCGGAGACGAGTACAAGTTGAGCAAGCTAAATCCTGATGGATGTGTCAACAATTAAAGATGATTTACGTCTTTGCCAAGTGTGCCTCAGCAAGTGAAGAGTTAAGGTCTTCACGGGATTGTGACCTCCTGCTTTGAAGATGCATCTGACTTCTGTGAGGGGACCGGAAAGAACCCATGCTACTGCTGTCAAATTACATCTGCCCTAAGCTACCTAAAGAATAACTATGTGCAACACTGCTCGAGGATGGGTACAAGGAAGATTCAGCGAGCTCAAAGCCACCACTGAAATCATGAGGCGTGCCAAATGGTCCTTTTCTGGGCACTTGCAACTGGACTCAATGGCATCTTAACCCTTCTGTCCCCTGAATCACCAAATTTAACATAGTCCACCAAGGTCAAATACTGAAATAGGGCTGTCAAAAAATAATTTGACAAAACACACAAAATAATATCATGAAAGGAAGAATTTAACAAAAAAAATAGTACGATTTTGAAAAGGGAATGGGTTAGAGAAAGAGAATGATTTTGCTATTATGAGATACTAAATCATGTAAATTTCCACAAGCTCTCACTCACATGAATGTGGGTCCTATTCAATGTAATGTCACCCTGAAATTAAGATTTATCTTAATTTCCATCGTTGCCGGCATGGCCCTGTTCAATACTGCGATGTCCATATGATCTTTGCGCCTATTTCTCTTAAAATACAACGCACCCCCTTTCCCTATCTCACCCAAAAGAAGGAAGATCTTGTCTCAAGAGTATTGAAACAGGATTCATTGTTTGGTTTCTGAAGTTTGTAGAAGTCACAGGTCTTACAGAAGAAATTACCTGAACTAATAGGACTCCATCTCTGGAACCGAAAAGGAGTTGGAATATTGAGAACAGAAGTGCTGGAGGCGCCGAGGCACTACTATGCCTAAATAGGGGGAGATATGGCCTATGGAAAAATCTTGTAGTCCAATGTCCCGTACATGATAATGCACAAGCTAGGAAAACCAATGAAGAAAACAGAATAACAAAAAGAATAGCATGATTGATCTTCATTCGAAGTATTTCGTAACTGTGAAGCTCCACTCTGGTTGTAAAGGCCTTACCAGCTTCCATAAGGGCAACCCCAAGTGTCCAGGTAATACTTCCAGAACCAATGGTTAAATGGCTCTGTTATGTGCAAACCTTCTCTCAGCAGGAACACCATGTAAGGTGCCCTGAAGCAATACTGTTCTATAAAGGGCTGCGGCGCAACACTATTCTTTGCAATGTCCCAAGTTTTTTCACAGAATTCCTGACCCTTCTCCAACACATCATCAAGTGCTGCATCAGAAGTTAGATTAAAAAACCGATAAACCACATAGAAGCCAGACATCCCATAAAACTGCCCATAAGGACGTGGTAGGTTATCCGAAGAATGAAGGAGTCATCTCACAATCAATTCCTGGACTTTGATCAGACCATTCGGACAAGTTGACAGCAATTTTTCCAAGTAAACTGCACTCTTCCCAATTTGGAGCACCAAGAAGTTGAACGGAGATAACGGGTTTTCCTCCTTTACCCAATTTTCTGTTAAGGAATGTGAATCTGTGATCTCCTTGATTTATGCCCAACCTTGATTCATGCCCAATCAATTTTTATTGTTTGATTTTCCTTTATGTAGGAATGTAAATTAGGCAATGACAATGTATAGGTTTTAATTGAGGATCCTAAATTGATCCATGTTCTATATCTATATATATATATATATATATATATATATATATATATATATATATATATATACTAGCTGGGTCCCGTGCCTCCGGCACTGTATGGACAATATGATTTATCTCAAACTTTGAACGACCAAAATAATTTATTGACTGAGCGGGAAATTTAAAGTCATTTGTATTTTATTAAATTATTATTAGATTATTAGATAGATAGATGTATTTTATTAGATAGATGTATGAACGGTGGGATTTATCTCAAACTTTGGACGGCCCAGATGATTTATTGAGTGAGCGGGAAATTTAAAATCATTTATATATATATATATATATATATATATATATATATATAGTTCTTTCTTCCAATGAATATATACAAGTGTAGAATATTAATTTCTTTCATGGTATCAAAGCAGGAACGCTCCTGACAGCAAAAAAAAAAACTATAGTTTTTCTCTCCTTTTCTTTTAGCCGTCATCTATGGCAGGAAAGCAAACCAAGCCTGAGGTCGATAACTACGGCAATCCAAATGATCCTTTTTATCTTCACCACTCCGATTAACCTGGAGTTTTGTTTGTCACTCAACTATTGAATGAAGAAAATTACAGCACTTGGAGTCGTGCCATGTTCATGGCCCTCAGCATCAAAAATAAAGAAGGCTTTATCAATGGCACCATTCAAAAACCACCAATTACATCCATCGCAGAACTCCAACAATGGACGCGTTGCAACAATCTCGTGAAATCATAGCTTCTCAATTCAATCTCACACGATATCGGAGCAAGTGTAGTATACAATGAGGCTGCTCATGAAATTTGGTCTGACCTGGAGGAGCGTTTTTCACGCATCAATAGTGTTCATCTCTTTCATGTTGAAGAAGGAATCCATGATTGTAGACAAGACAACATGACCATTGGCGCTTATTACACCAAACTAAAGGGCCTCTGGGATGAACGAGATGCACTGTGTTCTATACCATCTTACACTTGTGGCACTGTAAAAGAGGTTCTGCAGTTTCAACAAAGTCAAAAGACTATGAAGTTTCTCATGGGCCTCAATGAAACTTACGCTGCTATTCGGGGACAGATTCTACTCATGGATCCACTTCCCTACTGTTAACAAGGCTCATTCTCTCATTCTTCAGGATGAAAGACAATGAGCAATATCAAAGTGAAATGCACCCATGTCTGACATTGCGGCCTTTGCCGTAAGAAACAACTCACGAAATTCTGAAAAAAAAATTCACACCAAAAAATCCTCATTTGAAATGTGAAATTTGTGGCAAACTTGGGCACACCTTAGAGACTTGTCTAAGCACATCTTAAATGTGATTATTGTGGCTGGAACGGTCACACCATTGACGTATGTCGTAAGTTACACAAAAGGAATTCCGCTGGTGGTAAACTTGATCAGCAAGAGCGTAAGAATTTTACCTCTAAGGTCCATCATGCCAATGCCAATACAGCAACACCCCCCACCTCCTTCAACCTCACAGCAGAACAGTACCAGGAATTTAATGACGCTTCTTAACAATAATAAGCCCAATTCCATGGCTACTCATGTTGGTGGTGCATCCTCTATGGGTGATCTCTCAGGTACAACCTTTTGTGCTTCTATTTTTGGTAAAGGAATGTGTTGGATGCTTGACACAGGAGCCACATATCACATGATTTGCTCTCCAGACTTGTTGACTACAACTTCACAAGTTACCAACAGAACCGTGCACCTTCCCAATGGAGCAGTGGCTGCTGTCACACACACATAGCAACATTCATTTTGAAGATTTTGCGTTACATGATGTCCTCTGTGTTCCATCTTTTAAATTAAACCTGATTTCTATTAGCAAGCTTGTTCGAAGTTCCCACTGCCTTGCTATATTTACTAATGATGTTTGTATGTTTCAGGACCAATGATCGGGGAAGATGATTGGGACAGGAACTGAACGAGGTGGACTTTACTTACCTTGATACTTCAAACAAACCCAGATGCAACTCAGTCACCGCAGCAGCCTCTCATTCCCCGAGACTTTGGCATCAACGCCTTGGTCATCTTTTGTAAGACCTCAACTTATTATAAATAAAATCAAATTTCCTCTATTTATTATTTTGAAATAGTAAGGGTTGATTTGATTAATGTGGTTAGTTATGGGCAAAATGCGCAAATATTTTAAATATGCAAGTGGTTATAAAATATTCATTTTTATTGGAGAATGTTTGTTTGGTCGTGGAATATTTTTACTGTCAGAGAATATTCGTACGACGGCACAGCCTTGTGTGGGCCCCATAATAGAAAGCGATTGGATTGAAGAAAACGACAAGTATAAGTTGTTTATAAATAACGGCGTAGTTGTTACCGTTAATACTGTTGGAATACCCGGTGGTTAAAACTTTCTTCTGTAAAGTTGT
Source organism: Panax japonicus (assembly GCA_020205505.1). Lineage (NCBI taxonomy): Eukaryota > Viridiplantae > Streptophyta > Magnoliopsida > Apiales > Araliaceae > Panax > Panax japonicus. Next base: position 58,841,051 of record CM035108.1, on the reverse strand, counting down.
AAATAATGGAATTTCCTATGGAAAAGACATAAGGTTTGAATTTTTATGACAAAAGGGCTATTTATTATAAATTATTGAAGTTCCGAAGTTCAGAAATAATTAATTTTTGGAAGTTTTAATTTTGTTTATTAAGAAAAACATTTTTTCCATTTAATGGGCCTCACTTGCATATGTCAGTTGCTGAATTCAATTGTCTTAGGTGTGCGTAGGAATGTTGAGTAAAAATAATATTATTATATTAAATTTTCTGCTTTGGTGTTCTAAGCATTTTCCTATAAATAGGGTGCTTAGGTTAGAATTGAAAATCACACAAGAAACTAGAGCTTTCTCTCTCTTTCTCTCTCTATATTATCAAGCGTATTTTTGTGAGTATTTTGATACTTTGAGTGTTGCTATACGGTCCAAGTTCCCTTCAGCACTATATCCAGTATTCTAGTCAGAAGTACTGTCTTTTCGAGGTAAGGGATGTTATTTTCTTCATATATAATATTATTTCTTTCAATATCATTATGTCGAAGTATTGATCTGAACTTTTAATCAAATTTGAAATTTTTTATGTCGGGGTTACTATTCACATATACGGCACTATTCACGAATACGACACTATTCACGAAAAAAATTAAATTTTCATTTTTTGTCCAAAATATCTATTATGGATACTAACTTTGATTGTATCAATGTTTTGATCATTCTTGAATATTACTTCAGTATGATTATTAATGAAGTATTTTTGAACTTGGACTTTTTAAAGTACGAATCCTTAATATTTGTTCTTTTGTTTCACTGAATTCATTTTCTTTAAAATATTTTTCATCATCCTCAGTCCTAAATGATGATATTACTGAATATCTTTGGCTTGTTGTGCAAAGATTAATGATTTTCTTATCAATATCTTTGGCCCGTAGTGCAAAGATGAACATGTGTTGAGATGAACATGACCAACTGATGAATATATTTGGTCTGTAGTGCAAAAATGAATATTTGATTCAAGATGAATATTAATTGATGTTACAAGGATAAAATATTGATGATGGACTTTTAAATTCATAGATAATAGTAGATTTCATTCTCTACGTAACACATCTATGAATTATTATTTTCGCTGTAAATATTGATCTGAAACTTGTTGTCTATTGTATTTTATCAGATTTTTTCCTGTTGAAGACTAACGATAATTTGTTCTATATTATCTTAGTCATAATATTCTTTACTGGGCTAGTTGAGCTCACTCTTTGCCTTTTTGTTCCATTTTTCTACTCAGGAGACGAGAATGTAGCGAGTTCTAGTCGGGGTGTGAAATGATGATTCTAGAAAGTTGTTTTAGTAGTCCACACCATTTTTATAAAATAATGTACCAATAATTGTAATGAGGATTTATTTGGGTGTGAATATTGTATAGACGGCAATATTTGTATTTAAACTCATAGTTTTCATGTTGTATTAATAAAGTTGTAGTTGTTTCTGTACCATTTTATTGACGACTCAAAATGGGTGATGTATACCTATTTTGGGGGCGTCACATCTTTCAAATAAGAGTCTTCATTCGATTTCTAAATTTGTTAAAGACATGTTTTTTTGTGATATTGATGATTGTTTAATTTGCCCTTTTGAGATACTTTTCCATAAACAGCCCACCTATGATCATTTACGAGTCTTTGGGTGTTTGTGTTTCGCATCCACACACCATCATCGCCCCACAAAATTTGATGCTAGATCCACACGTTGTCTCTTCCTTGGGTATCCGTACGGTCAAAAAGGATATCGGGTTTATGATCTCTCAACCGGTAAAATATTTGTCTCACGAGGATGTTTCCTTTCATGAGACCATTTTTCCTTTTCTATATTCCGCAGCAAGTTCTCCTCTGGTGCTTCCCCATACTCAATCACCAACATATGATGATGACATCTCAAATTTACCTCCCATCTCCCACCTCCAATACGGAACCTTTTTCAGTGGAATCTATTGCTCCGAAAATTCCTTCTTCTCCAACTCCCTCTGCTGCCCCAAATTCTCCAGTGTCATCTCCTGCCACACACATTCCTCATTCGCGAATGACACGTGCTACACAAGCACCTGGATATCTTTGTGAGCATCATTTTGGTATTTTTCTTCCTTCAAGGAATGTTTCATCATTTAACTCGGCGTTGACTGGACCTACAGGTATCACTCACCCCTTATCTGATGTACTTTCCTATGCTAAACTATCTCCCAAACACCATGCCTTCACCATTTCTATTTCAGTAGAAACGGAGCCACGATCTTTTGCACAGGTAATTTGTGAACCTAAATGGCGCCTTGTCATGCAACAAGAGCTCGCTGCTCTTAAGGCTAATAGAACATGGTCTCTTCAACCATTACCTCCTGGGAAGAAACCGATTGGATGCAAATGGGTATACAAGATCAAATTCAAACCCGATGGTACTGTTGAACGTTATAAAGCTCGATTGGTAGCCAAAGGATACAGTCAAATAGAGGGATTAGATTATCGTGAGACTTTTGCTCCAGTTTCCAAGCTTGTAACTGTCCGTCTCCTCCTTGCTGTGGCATCAACTCAACATCGGCATCTTCACCAACTCGATGTCAATAATGCATTCTTACATGGAGATCTTGATGAAGATTTCTACATGTCTTTACCTCCTGGTTTCGGACGAAAGAGGGAGACACGAGTTTGCAAACTTCACAAATCATTATACGGTCTCAAACAAGCTTCTCATCAATGGTTTATCAAACTTTCAACAGCTCTCAAACAAGCCGGCTATCAACAATCCAAAGCTTATTATTCATTATTCGTTCGATCCCAAGGTGGAAAATTCACTGCTCTTCTTGTTTATGTAGATGATGTCATCTTGGCAGGAAATGATCTATAAGATATTGAAGACACCAAGTCGTTTCTAAAGGATCAATTTAAATTGAAGGATCTTGGACAATTGAAATACTTCCTAGGCATAGAGGTTGCTCGATCCAACAAGGGTATTGCTCTTTCACAACGGAAGTATGCTCTTGAAATTCTTGAGGATGTTGAATACCTTGGTGCAAAACCAACATCATTTCCCATGGAACAGAACTTGTCGCTCAGTAAGTTTGATGGTGACTATATTAGTGATCCTTCTTCATATCGAAGACTTGTTGGGCAGCTAATTTATTTGACCATCACACGGCCTGACTTAGTGTATGCAGTTCACATTCTAAGCTAATTTATGGACAAGCCACGGGTTCCACATTTAGAAGCAGCTTATCGTGTCTTACGCTATGTCAAACACACGTCAGGCCAAGGAATTTTCCTTCTTACAACTAGCTCAATCCAATTAAATGCCTTTTGTGACGCAGAATGGGCGAGATGTCGTGATACTCGACGATCTGTTACTGGATACTGCATATTTCTTGGCAAATCATTAATTTCCTAGAAAACCAAAAAGAAAACTACGGTGTCACGATCCAGTGCAGAAGATGAATATCGAATCATGGCTACAACTTCATGTGAGATTACTTGGTTGAACTACATTCTACAAGATTTGGGCATTAAGCATTCACACCCTGCCAATCTATTTTGTGACAATCAAGCAGTACTCCATATTGCTTCAAATCCAGTCTTCCATGAATGAACAAAACATATAGAAATTGATTGTCATCTTATACAAGAAAAGATTCAAGAATGAGTGATCAAAACAGCTCACATACCCACATCGCATCAGCCAGCCGACATTTTCACAAAGCCACTTGAGTTCTTCATAATTCTCGATCTTACTTGGCAAGTTAGGAATTATCAACATACATTCCAAACTTGAGGGGGGAGTGTTAAGGAATGTGAATCTGTGATCTCCTTGATTTATGCCCAACCTTGATTCATGCCCAATCAATTTTTATTGTTTGATTTTCCTTTATGTAGGAACGTAAATTAGGCAATGACAGTGTATAGGTTTTAATTAAGGATCCTAAATTGATCCATGTTCTGTATATATATATATATATAGTTCTTTCTTCCAATGAATATATACAAGTGTATAATATTGATTTCTTTCATTTTCCACCTCCAGTTGGGGGTACTACCACCATCCTTGTAAACTAATGTACAATGAGAGCAAATGTATTGCTCTTTGTACCCAGACTGCTGTTAAAGCTAGTTTTGGAAGAAAAACATACTTTATTCAATAAGCAAAGTGACTTTATATAGCCATACAGATAACAGAAAAGGTAATACAGAAGGTAACAAAAAATGCAGATATAATGCTAATGCTAAAGAACATGTCAGTCCCTAATTCTAGGAATTATTAACAGAAAGCTGAAGTACTAAGTCAACACCTAAACTTCAGTAACATTCCCTCCCTTAAACTGATGACACTGTCTTTATTTTACTCCTGGATCCTGACAAACACCTAGCAACATGCGCAGCTTCTCAAAAACAACTCGTGTTAAAGGTTTGGTCATGATATCTGCCAATTGATCTTAAGAATGACAATGCAGCAACGTCACAACTCCATCTCGAGTTAGATTATGAAGAAAATGGAAGCGGACATCAATATGTTTGCTTTGGCAGTGCATGACAGGATTTCTTGAGAGTTTAATAATAGAACTATTATCACAGTACATCATCGTAGTTCCAGTAGGGGCATGATTGAGATTTTCTAACATTCTTCGCAACCACACATCCTGACAAGCATATAAGGCAGCAGCAATGAACTCAGCTTCAGTGGTGGAGAGTGTGACAACAGGCTTCTTCTTTGAAGACCATGATACAGCTCCAGAGCTTAGCGTAAACAAGAAACCCGATGTACTTTTCCTATCTTCCAAGTCTCCTGCATAATCACTATCAGTGTAGGCAAGAAGTTCCTTGTTACCAACTCATTTATAAAAAATTCCATATGTAAGTGTCCCCTTGATATAACGGAGTACTCTCTTAACAGCTTGGAGATGAATTTCTGTAGAATGTGCCAAATACCTACTAAGTAAACTAACAACAAACATAATATCAGGTCTAGTAGAGGTTAAGTACATCAAACTTCCTACCATTTGTATGTACAAGGTGCTGTCCACTGCCATGCTAGTAGAGTCTTTGTCCAACTTGAATCCTGGAACAATAGGATTAAATACGACATTACAACCATCCTATATTAAACTTTTCCAACACCTCCTGGGCATACTTCTTTTGAAAAACAAAAATACCATCAGATCGTTGTAGCACTTCTAAGCCAAGAAAATATCGCATTCGTCCAAGATCCATCATATCAAATTCTTTCATCATGGAATATTTAAAAGATCGGAACAAAGTCTCATCATTTCCAGTAAAGATGAGGTCATCTACATAAAGACACACAAGCAAGAACATACCTTGTGAAGACTTTTTGAGAAACAAAGTATGCTCGTAAGGACATTTCTCAAATCCTTCCTTCAGAAAATATGCTTCAATACGACTGTACCATGTCCGTACAAAGCTCTTCGTAAGCGATACACCTTCTGTTTTGCTCCTTTTACCACATAACCAGAGGGTTTCTCAACGTACACCTCCTCCTTTAACTCACCATGAAGAAATGCAGACTTAACATCTTATTGAAACAGAGGCCACCCCTTTTGAGCTGCTAGAGCAAGCACAAATCGTATAGTGTCCATGCGAGTCACAGGTGCAAAGACCTCCGTGTAATCCACCCCATATTGTTGTGTGTGCCCTTTGGCGACAAGGAGAGCCTTGTATTTGTCAATTTCCCCATGTTCATTTAGCTTAGTCTTGTATACCCATTTCACCCCAACTGTTTTTGTACCACAAGGAAGATCAGTGAGGTCCCATGTATCATTTTTTCGAATGGCTTCAATTTCAAAATCCATGGCATGTCTCCATTTGGCACTTTGAGCTGCATATTTATAGGATAAAGGATCATCATCAACAAATAGAGCAAAATTATCTTGATGATCATCGTCAGAGAGGCCCTCACCACTGTCATAGTCATGCATCCAGATTGGCGGGTGTCGAAAACGCCTAGCAGCAGGACTGGAAATAAGATCAGCAGATGTGTGTTCTTCGACTGTTTGATGTTCCACATTCTCCTCATGAAAGCGATTGTCAACACTAACTGATTCATTATCTTCATCATGGCCAGTTTCACCTGAATTGTTGTATACTGCTTCATCCTGGATATTAATTTTGTTTTTGATGTCGTCATTTACATCACTCCAATCAAGAGGTGCTTGAACTGCTTTAGCATAACTATCATCCCAGGGCCAACTTTCCTCTTCATTAAAGACAACATCACGACTGATAAACACCTTTTGAGAAAGTGGATCATAAAAGCGATAGGCTTTAGACTCTTCGCTAATTCCCAATAAAACACATTTTAAGCTTTTGTTGTCCAATTTGGTGCGTTTGCTATCTGAAACATGAGCATAAGAAAGACATCCAAACACTCGAAAATGAGAAACAAATGGTTTAGTACCACTCCATGCTTCTTCTGGCGTTTTATTTCGAACTGCAATTGTAGTCTACTGTTGAGCAGACTTCGAACCATGTTCATGATCGTTCGACTTTTCCTCTCTGCCACTCCATTTTTTTGAGGAGTGTAGGCCGCGGTGAGTTGACGATGTATCCCATTGCTTGCACAGAAATCAATAAACTCAGTAGATGTGAACTCCCCACCTCGATCAGTTTGCAGACCCCGAATACTAGTGTCAGTTTCTTTCTCAACCTTCGTTTTGAAAAGTTGGAACATTTTAAAAGCTTCTGACTTCTCTGTTAAGAAGAAAACCCATGTTTTCCGACCACAGTCATCAATAAAAGTTAAGAGATACCTCTTGTGACTGTTGGAAATAGGAGAAATTAGCCCACATATATTCGAATGAAGAAGTTGAAGTGACTGCGATGCTCTCCACATACTTTCTTGCGGAAAGGAACTTCTGTGTTTTTTTTCCAGCACACAATCTTCGCATAACAGGCTGGAACATTGCAGTTGTGGCAACCCATGAACCATCTATTTTTGCTGTAGAGTTTTGAGGCCTCCAAAACTTAAATGGCCATACCGACAGTGCCAAAGATAATCCAGATTTTGTGTTGGAGTGAGAAAACAATGCTGGTCTTGAAGTTGAATCTTGGCAAGAAGGATAAACATCCTATTAAGAGACATGGCTATTTCAATAATAAGACCTCTCTTGGGGTGGTACACCTTACACTTGTTATGTTGAAACAAAATTGCCAAACCTTTCTCCTGTAGTTGACCAATGCTCAAGAGATTGTTTTTCAATTCAGGAATATAAAATACCTCTGTAATAACTTGTGAAACATGATTAATTTGGAGATGAACTCGGCCTTTTCCCATTACATCAATGCTGGAGTTGTCGCTTAGCTTTACACATTTGCGAAAACTCTCATCCAGTTCTAAAAACAATTCTTTGTGTCCACACATATGATTACTGCATCCCGAGTCTAAGAACCAAGTTGTTTCATTAATTTCTTTCTTTTCATGTGCCATGAGAAGCAACTCCTTCTTTCATTTATCATCTTCTAAAGTATCAGGACCATCTCCGCAATATCAATATATGCCATGAGCAGCAGCGGTTCAGTGGTTTCAACATAATGGGCTTGTAACTCCTTTTCTTTGCCCTTATTTGGACATTCATTCTGAAAATGGCCAAGGTTATGACAATAAAAACATTCAACAAGAGATTTGTCAAAACCTTGTCTCTCATGCCCTCGTCTGTCGCCACGAAAAGCACCGCCATCACGTCCTGGTTTGCAAACACTGTTGTCATGGGTAATCGTTAATGCTTGCAATTCATTAAGGGACATAGTGTCCAAGTCTTTGGACTCCTCAATGGAGCAAACCACATAATCAAATTTTGAAATCATAGAGCGCATGATATTTTCAATAACAGTAACATCAGTCACTGTTTCACCATGAAATCACATTTTATTAGCAATAGTGAAAGTACGAGCAAAGTAGTCAGAGACAGTCTCACCTTCCTTCATATGAAGGATCTCAAAATCCTTGCGAAGGGCCTGCAGTTGTGCACGTTTGACCCTTGGATTCCCCTGAAACTTTTTCTTCATAGAACTCCAGATTCCCTTCGAAGTCTCCTTGTCCAAGATAGTCTCAAGGATTGAACGATCGATGGCCTGAAAGAGATAATTCTTTGCTAGTAAGTCCTTCAATCTCTGATTTGCCACCACCTTCTTTTGTTCATCTGAGAGATCAGCATCTTCTGCTACAGTAGAAAGTTCATTCTCAACTATATGCCAGTATTCTTTGGAGCGAAGAAAATTCTCCATCAGCATGCTCCAATGATCGTAGTGTCCATCAAATCGGGGAATTGTTAGTTGAACAAAAATGCCCTCAGTTGTCATTTTTAGCTGCGGCTATAAGAGTAAAAACTTCGGTACAGATCTGGAAAGGTTCTGATACCAAATGTTAAAGCTAGTTTTGGAAGAAAAGCATACTTTATTCAATAAGCAGAGTGGCTTTATATAGCCATACAGATAACAGAAAAGGCAATACAGAAGGTAACAGAAAATACAGATATAATGCTAATGCTAAAGAACAGGTCAGTCCCTGATTCTAGGAATTATTAACAAAAAGCTGAAATACTAAGTCAACACCTAAACTTCAGTAACAACTGCAAGCAAGGGTGTTTAATTACAACATTCCCACTAGCTAGATCTGCATTACTAATATTTGGAACCCTCATAAGCAAATGAACCACAGACATGTCAAAAGAATCATTGAGACCATACCCCGATAGCAAATAGACACTTAGATAATGGTTGACAGAACCAATGCTTAGCTGTAAGCTAGTCTCATTGTGGACATGTTCCTCACTCTCAAATGTAACCTGCAATGAAGAGCCACCCAAGTCAAGTGCATCAAATGTTTCATTTTTGGGTATAGTCCCCAAGACACCAGTGTGATAGTTTAAAGATATCCATCCATAATATGCTTCCTTCATGCCACTGATAATCTTTATCCACTCTCTCTGGCACAAGAAGGTTGAATTCTTCATAATGGACCAAGCGTTGCTAAGAAGCCATTTTGAATCTGAACTTAGCAGCCTGCGAACACCAGCTGTAGCGTAAAGAAAGAGAGAAGTAGACTTATGTGCATGCTTGGAAAATATTTTTTCTTCAAGTTATCAGGCTTAACATTCAGACTTAACATATTAGCAGGCATTATGTAAACATAGCAATGTAAGTGGGCCTTCTCAATATTAATATACATGAAGCAATGCATGGAGTGAGTATGTTCAACATATTTGTGAGTGGGCCACGTCTACAACACGTCTGCATATTAACAATCAGAAGGCTGGGTCATATATGTTCCAAGCAGGACATGGATTATTAGCAGCTTATAAAGGAATATTAGTTTTAATACAATTCGCACGCGGCATAGAAAATATGTGGGATCTATAATTAGTTTTAAATCCTATTATAATTAGGATTTCTTTTAATTAGAATTTCTTTTTCAAATTGACTTTTATTTCCTTATAGAAATTAGGGTTATAGTTTATAAATTTCTATAAGGATTTGGATTGATTTGAGTAGTATAAATAGAGGTTCAAGTTGATGTAATCAAACACATTATTCATTATTCAATATATTTGTGAGGTTATTCTCTACTTTTGGTTCTTTGAAGAATTCCTAAGTATTTTTTTTAGTTATTTCTTTGAGATTCAATTTCACTTATTATACAACAATTCATAGTTGTGTGTGGCTTCTTCTACCGCATCAATCGTCGATTGTACCGAGATTACCGCTTCGATATAAGCAAGGGGTCAAGGTTTTGTTGGTGTCCATTCAACGCAGAATTCTGAACGCTAGCAATTGTACCAAGATTACTGTCTACATATAGGCGAGGGGTTAAGGTGTTGCAAGCAATTCACCCAAAAACTGTGCTAGAAATGATCGGGGCGGCGACCACTTCACGCAAGCGTGCCGTGGAGTCTATCATTTGGTATCAGAGCTAAACCTTTATAGCAAGTTACTTATCTTTAATTTTCTGTCGAAATATATATTGTAAAAAAAAGAAAAAAATATAAAAAAAAAAGAAAAAAAATTTCATATTCTATTTTCATTGTGCTAACCAAACTTGTAGCACACCATCAAATCGTCAAATTCCAACAAATATTTCATACCGTTCCATCATCATCAATTCTGAAACGGAGCTATAATTTACAAATCTGAAGCATACAAGAGGAGTACAAGGCAATCGATCGGTGATTTTGTGGTATTCTGATAGTTACACAATCTATATTTTTGTTTCGTGATAAGTAATTTTGAATTGATTAGTAAAACCAAGAATTTTAATAGGGAATTCAATAAGAACCTATTAGAGAGAATATTTGAGGTAAAAGGCTTAGTGGTGAGATTAATTGAGGGTAAAAGCCAATTTATTGAGAGTATACACGAGTGAACCATTGATTCGAGCGAAACACGTAAGGGAGTGGTGAGGAAACTATTTTTTACTAACCCTTATTTTGCAGAAAATATATCTAACTCGAATGATAAAGGAACTTATGTGGAACAACCCTTAACAGCTGAATTGAAATTCCAGATGGAGGCCATGCATAAAGAATAGGATCGAAGATTGAGAAAGACTATGGAGGAAATGCAAGAACAATTAGAAGAGATAAGGGTGTCTATGGCTGAGCTATCCCAAAACACTCATGAAATGCAAAACAAGACGAGGACACAACAAACTGACGCAAGAAAGGAAGACCCTTACGGTGAGGACAGTAGTGCAGCGGAAGATCGTGAATCTAATTTTTGACATCAAAGACACGGAGGTGCTAGGGAAAGAAGAGGTCAGGACAGAGAAGATGACAATTTGGATAGCATAAAAATGAAGATTCTAGCTTTCCAAGGCACAGGTGATCCTGAGGCTTATTTAGATTGGGTAACCAAGATGGAGCGAATCTTTGGCTGTCACGACTATTCAGACATTAAGAAAGTCAAACTGGCCATTACGGAGTTTTCTGGATATGCATTGATAAGGTGGGATCAGTTGACAGCTAATCGGAGAAGGTGTGAAGAGCGGTCTATTACAACTTGGGCGGAGATGAAAGTTATCATGAAAAAGAGGTTTGTACCAGCATACTATCAACGGGAGATCATTCGTAGTTTACAAACTCTTAAACAGGGAAGTCGGAGTGTAGATGAATATTATAGGGAGATGGAGATGTTGAAAGATCGGGCTAATGTGATTGAGGAAAATGAAACAGCGATGGCTAGGTTCTCGGCAGGACTTAACTAGGAGATTGCAGACTTGGTTGAACGATAACATTATTTGGATTTAGAAGAACTGGTACATATGGCTACTAAGATGGAGAAATAACTCAAGAGGCGAGGAGGACAACGAGGACAATCTAATGCTAGTTCATCATGGAAACCTAATTTGGCAAAGAGAGAGGAAAAGACAGCTGCATTCAAACCAAAGGCGGAACCTAAGCAAGGATCGACTAGCCGATAAACACAAGGTAAAACTGAACAACCTTCTTTTGGTTGTAATCGGGATATTGTATTCTTTAAGTGTTAAGGCATGGGACATATTTCTAGTCAATGTCCAAATAAGAGGAGAATGTTGTTACTTGACAATGGAGATGTGGAGACCGAGGGGGGGGGGAAGAGAGCGACACTGATTCTATGCCACCGTTAGAGGAGATAGGTGAGGATGCGATACATGGTAAAATTCTGGTTACAAGAAGAGCACTTAGTATGTAGGTTAAGGAGGAGAGCAGTGAACAGCGAGAAAATCTATTCCATACTCGATGTCTTGTGAATGGGAAAATCTGTTGTGTAGTCATAGATGGAGGCATCTGTACAAATGTGGTAATCACTACGATGGTGGAGAAATTGGGGTTACCTACTACCAAACATCCGCAGCCGTATCGTTTGCAGTGGATCAATAATAATGCAGACATTAAAGTAACCAAACAGGTGTTAGTTCCATTTGCTATTGGTGGGTATGTTGATGAGGTATTGTGTGATGTGGTGCCTATGCAGGAAGGACATATGTTATTAGGAAGACCATGATAGTTTGATAGGAGGGTTCAATATGATGGGTTTACCAACGTACATTCATTTGTTCACGACAAGAAGAAGATCTTTTTGCGTCCTTTGTCACCACAAAAAGTACATGAAGATCAAATTCATTTGCAGAAAGATTATGTACAAAGAAAAGAGAGTGGAAGAAAAGGAAAATCAAGAAGAAAAAAAGAGAGAAAAAGAAAGATGAAAGAAAAACAAATATACTGGCAAAAAAGAGTGATGTGAGAAGAGCTTTGATTTCTAAACAGCCTATAATTTTACTTCGGTATAAAGAGACGCTTTTGAATACTAACGCTAATGATTCTTTGCCTAGTGTTGTTTCATCTCTCTTACAAGAATTTAAAGATGTATTTCCCGAGGAGCTTCCTCATGGACTACCACCTATTCGGGGAATTGAACATCAAATTGATTTTGTTCCCAGTGCGACGATTCCAAATCGTCTAGCTTATCGGAGTAATCTTGAGGAGACGAAGGAGTTACAAAGGCAAGTTGACGAGCTGATGGGGAAAGGATTCGTGAGAGAAAGTATGAGCCCGTGTGCAGTTCCGGTGATTCTAGTGCCGAAAAAGGATAGAAAATGGAGGATGTGCATCGATTGTCGAGCGGTAAATAACATTACGGTAAAATATTGACATCCCATTCCTCATTTAGATGACATGTTAGATGAATTACATGGGTGTTGCATATTTTTAAAAATTGATTTAAAAAGTGGTTATCATCAAATTAGAATGCAAGAGGGTGATGAATGGAAAATGGCGTTTAAAACTAAATATGGTCTTTATGAATGGTTAGTATTATCTTTTGGTTTAATTAATGCACCGAGCACTTTCATGAGATTAATGAACCATGTTTTGTGTCCATTCATTGGAAAATTTATCGTAGTTTATTTTGATGATATCTTGATTTATAGCAAAAACTTGGAAGATCATGCATTGCATTTAAAATCTGTTTTAGATGTACTTAGGAAAGAAAAGTTATTTGCTAACATGGAAAAATGCACGTTTTGTTCGAATAGAATTGTTTTTCTTGGCTTTGTTGTGAGTTCACACGGAGTCCAAGTTGATGAGGAGAAAATACGTGCGATCCGGGATTGGCCGAGTCCAACCAATGTGAGTCAAGTACGAAGCTTTCATGGACTCGCGAGTTTTTACCGACGTTTTGTTCGGAATTTCAGTGAGATTACATCACCATTAACCGAGGTCATGAAGAAAAGTGTGGGCTTTAAGTGGGGTGATGAACATAAAAAAGCATTTAATTTGATTAAGGATAAATTGACAAATGCTCCTTTACTTATTTTGCCTAACTTTGCTAAAACTTTTGAGATTGAGTGTGATGCTTCAGGTTTAGGGATTGGAGCTGTGTTGATGCAAGAAGGGAAATCGGTTGCGTATTTCAGTGAAAAATTAAGTGGGCTGGCTTTAAACTATCCTACATATGACAAAGAGATGTACGCTTTGGTTGGAGCTTTGGAGACATGGCAACATTACTTGTGGCCTAAAGAGTTTGTGATCCACACCGATCATGAATCATTGAAATATTTGAAGGGTCAACACAAGTTGAACAAAAGGCATGCACTATAGATGGAATTTATCGAGACATTTCCATATGTTATTCGATATAAGCAAGGTAAAGAGAACGTCGTAGCAGAGGCTTTGTCTCACAGGTATGTTTTGTTAAATACTCTTGATACGAAATTACTTGGGTTTGAACGAAAGAGTTATATGATAATGACCTTGATTTCGGTGAAGAGTTTAAAACTTGTGAAAAGAATACTGTGGGTAAATACTTTAGAATTGATGGATTCTTGTTTCGAGAAAATAAACTATGTATTCATGCATGTTCTTTGCGTGAGTTGTTGGTTAGGGAATCACATGGGGGCGGTTTAACGGGACATTTTGGTGTTGATAAAACTTTTGCTGTTTTAAAAGAACATTTTTATTGGCCTCATATGAAACGAGATGTAGAAAGAATATGTGATAGATGTATTACTTGTCGCCAAGCTAAATCTCGTGTTCAACCCCATGGACTGTATACACCATTGCCTATTTCTAATGAACCTTGGATTGATCTTTCTATGGATTTTATGTTGGGTTTACCTAGGTCTAAGCATGGTTATGATTCGATATTTGCGGTCGTGGATAGATTTTCAAAAATGGCACATTTTATTCCATGTCATAAAACTGATGATGCATCTCATGTTGCTGATTTGTTCTTTAGGGAGATTGTGCGTTTGCATGGTATGCCTAAAACTATTGTTTCTGATAGAGATACAAAGTTCTTAAGTTACTTTTGGAATACCTTGTGGTGTAAATTGGGTACTAAACTGTTATTTTCTACTACTTGTCATCCACAAACTGATGGTCAAACTGAAGTAGTAAATAGGACTTTGTCGGCATTGTTACGGGCTATCATTAAAAAGAATATCAAGCAATGGGAAGAATGTTTACCACATGTTGAGTTTGCATATAACTGTTCTATTCATTCTGCTACTAATTTTTCTCCATTTGAAATTGTATATGGTTTTAATCCTTTAACACCGTTAGATTTATCACCATTACCTGTTTCTGAATATACTAACATGGATGGAAAGAAAAAGGCTGATCTTGTTAAGTAGATTCATGAAAAAGCCAGACTAAACATTGAACAGAGGACGAAATAGTACATTAAGCACGCGAACAAGGGACGACATCAAGTGATCTTTGAGTCCGGAGATTGGGTGTGGTTACATATGCAGAAAGAAAGATTCCCAGTTCAAAGACGTTCAAAATTGCTTCCAAGAGGAGATGGTCCATTTCAAGTTCTCGAGCGTATCAATGACAATGCCTATAAATTGGATTTGCCAGGTGAGTATAATGTTAGTGCCACATTTAACATTACTGATCAAAGTCCGTTTGATGTAGATGACGATTTGAGGACAAATCCTTTTCAAGAGGAGAGGAATGATGAAGACATGGCATGCGTGGACTCAAACAAGACTAAAAGGGACGTGGGGATCAAGCAGGGCTAGAACTAAAAGGTTCAAACAAGGTCTCAATGGATTGATCTAAGATGTTTGGGCTAAAGCTAACGTAAGGAAACCCAAAGAAGAGGCAAAAGAGCATGAGACACAAATTTGGGTCAATTTAATACAAGCTCAATTCTAATCTTCTTAACAAAGTCAACATATTTTACATGTAAAGGAGGTTATTCAATCATGTGGGCCGCATATTTTTTTTCAAGTTATCAGATTTAACATTCAGACTTAACATATTAGCAGGCATCATGTAAACATAGCAATGTAAGTGGGCCTTCTCAATATTAATATACATGAAGCAATGCATGGAGTCAGTATGTTAAGCATATTTGTGAGTGGGCCACGTCTGCAACACGTCTGCATATTAACAATCATAAGGCTGGGTCATATATGTTCCTAGCAGGACACGGATTATTAGCAGCTTGTAAAGAAATATCAGTTTTAATACAATTCGCACGCGGCTTGGAAAATATATGGGATCTATAATTAGTTTTAAATCCTATTATAATTAGGATATTTTGAGACCCCGAATTTTATGAAATAAAAGTATTCAATTTTTTTTATTTTGGTGAATAGTTAAATTGATAAAAGTTTAAAGTTAAGGGTATGTGGGATCTATAATTAGTTTTAAATCCTATTATAATTATGATTTTGTGAGACCTCGAATTTTATGAAATAAAAGTATTCAATTTTTTTTTTGGTGAATAGTTAAATTGATAAAAGTTTAAAGTTAAGGGTGACATTTGAATTTTTTTCAAAATAAGTGATGATGAAGTTTTGTTTTATTAGTATTATTAATGTAATAAAACAGAAATGCTTTTTATATAAAACAGAATACTTTTATAAAGTTATTCGTTTTATTAGGCTAATAGTAAAATCTTTTTATATAAAACAGAATACTTTTATAAAGTTATCTGTTTTATTAGACAATAATTAGAATATATTAAATTTTATTATGCATAGTATTTGCATAATGTATGCATAGTATTTGCATAGTAAAATCTTTTTATATAAAACAGAATAACTTTTATAAAGTTATTCATTTTATTAGATTATAAATAGAATATATTATATTTTATTGTAAACCAATCTGGACCGTTCATGGATTGGTTACTATTCAGTCCATTTTCCTATAAATAGAAGATCATTCCTTTATTATTTCTTACAAATTCAATAAAACTCTAGAGAGAGAAACTATAGAGAGAAAAAAGAAAAGTATTCTGCTACTTCACTACTCCTATATCCAGTTTATTCTACAGTAAGGGATATTATTTTTTGTACTCGTAAGGGATATTATTTCTTTTGTATTCATGAAGAGAACTTCTGTTGTTCCATTCTTTATTATTATATTGGAATAACAAGTATACGCAGACTACCCTATACTTGGTGAAATTCTTCTATTCTATTCATTCTTATTCTGTTGGAATAACCTGTCTATGCGAAGTACCGCATGTATGGTGATTTCTGTTGTTATTTCATTCTTTATTATTCTGTTAGAACATTCTGTCGGTGCGAATTTCGCCTGACCTGGTTCCGTTATTTATTATTCTGTTAGAATAACCTGTCTATGCGAAGTACCGCATACATGGTGATTTCTGTTGTTATTTCATTCTTTATTATTCTGTTGGAACATCCTATCGGTGTGAATTTTGCCTGACCTAGTTTCGTTCTTTATTATTCTGTCAAAATATCCTGTCTGTGCGTTTACGCCGGACCTGGTTCCATAATTTATTATTCTATTGGGAATAACCTGTTTGTCCAGTCTATCGCACGCATGGTGAATCCTTCTGTTATTTCATTCTTTATTATTCTATTTGAATAACATGTCTATGTGGATTACCACATGCATGGTTAATGATCCTTTATATTCATTCATTATTAAATTGTGGAAATGATCTGGTTACGTTGATTATGATGAGGGTCATAATAAAAGCATTGGACTGATGAAAATCATGGGTATATGAAGTATTAGTAAGTTTTATGATGAGTTATGTTGGTTATTATGTGAAAACATGAAAGTTTCTTAGAAATCACAAAGGGTTGAAAAATCAGATTTTGGTGAAAATGGAACATAAAATTCAATTGACAATATCTCATATTATATTTTGAATTTTTAAGTGTGGTCAAGTTCTAGAGTTAGATCTATGAGTTTCCTAACTTATTCAATTGGAATCACTGGAAAAGGTGTTGTAGATTTTCGTGTGGACTGATTTTAGCAAAGCACAAAAAAGTGAAAAATGGGAAAACAGCTAATGCCAGAAATTTTAAAAGGGCATTTTCGGCCACTTAATTTGTGAGAAAAATTCCGGCCTTTTGGGACATGAAAATATATGGTTTAAAGTACCTCATTTCCAAAAATGAGTTCATTCCGACTTAAAATGAGCAAGTTATGACTATTTAAATATTTAGGTTTTTCTGACAAAAAATGTTATAACCGGAGTTCTATAACTCTGATGACCATGAAATTTAAACTGGAAGCTCACGTTAACATGTGTAATATCCTGCCAAGATTTGGTAATTTCTGGAGTTAAACTTGAGGTAGCTAATTTCTTAAGGAATTAATTAGAAATTAATTTTTGAAAATAGTAAATTAATTTTAAAAATTCTGAGAAAAATATATGTTCATTATGGGATTATATTCTGCTAAATCCCAGAAAAGAAATATTTTTGAGACTGATTTGATATTTTTCATGAAAATACACTAGTTATGAGTATATAAGTTAAATATGTTATGTGAAGTTGAAAATTTTTAAATAGGATTTTATGGTTTGGGAATCCTATATAGGGTATATGTAGATTTTTGATAAGAGATTTGATCATTGGTGATGAAATCTTATGAGTATGACATTTTTGAATGATTAAATGCATTATTTGATAAAGTGCAAACAATTAAAATAAAATGTTTATAAGTTTAAGAAATAATTAAAATATTGTTATAATATTAATGATATTAGATTATGAGATTATTAAGTGGTTGATAACATTGGGATATTCTTGAACCCTGGATAATTTATATTATAAATGTTTAATATTTATCATTTATCTCATTTGATTGATTCTTTATATCGTTGTCATGATTCTCATGTATATATTATGTTGAAAGTCATATGTGGCCTGTAGTGCATAGATGGACTTGGTATGATTATGACCAGGCATTATTCGGTATAATCATGATTGTAATGTTATAAATGATGTGAAAAAAATCCTCATTGGCCGTAGTGCATTGATGGAAAAATTTTGGTATGATTATGGCTATGGATTCTCTTCGGCCAAGGGTGCAAAGATGAATTATTTTATGACATGATCAGGAAAGTTGATGAAAACACAATTATCTTTGGCCCGTAGTGCATGGATAATTCGTGATCGTGATACTAAAAGAATGTCCTTGGCCTATAGTGCAGGGATGAATTGATGATGTGGATTAATTATTGAGCTGAGTCTCAGCAATTAAATATTAATTCATGGATGTGATAATAATGAATATCCTTGGCCATAGTGCATGAATAATTCATGGGTGTGATATCAACGAATATCATTGGCCGTAGTGCAGGGGTGATTTGATGGTGTGGATTATTTATTAAGTTGAGTATCGGCGATAAAATATTGATAACAAACTTTTAAATTCGTAGAAGATAGTAGATATCATGCTCTACTTGACTCTTCTAAAATACAGTTGTATGTTTTTGGTCTGTAGTGAAAAGATGAATTGTTAATGAATATATTTGGCCGTAGTGCAAAGATGAATTTATTAGTATGATTATCAGCAGGGTTTGTGATTTGGTATAACCATGATTTTTGATGTTTCAGGTGAAGATAGGTGATGAAAATAATCTTCGTCCTGGGTGCGAAAAGGAATTCAGAATCACAATTATGATTATAAGTTATTCATATGATTATGGACAGGAATTGTTGATTGATGTTACAGGGATAAAACATTATTGGTGGACTTTTAACATGGAGAAGATAATAGACCTGATGGTCTATTTGACTCTTTTAATGGATTGCTCGTTCCGCTGCAACTATGGTTGTAAAGTTTTATCATCTACCACATGTTCTAAATCTCTGATTTATTATTGATAAAAGTTATTGATAATTTAATTATCTTTAGTTATGATATTCTTTACTGGGCTAGTTGTGCTCACCTTTTTGCTTCACAATTCTTTTCAGGTAATACGAGTGTAGCTGAGTCGAGCGGGGATAACAGAGGAATAGAACGGTGGTCTATAGCTGTTGAGGTTCTCCTTAAATAGTATGAAAATAATTTTATTGAGAACTTTAGACAAGTGTGTCGTATTGTATACGTCATTTGATATTTAATTTTGGTGAACCGAATAGGGTGAAACGAACCCAACTTTGGAAGGGTGTTTTATCACTATCATAAAAGATGTCTAATGACATACAACCTCGTGTTATCATAAGACAGGGTTGTGCACATCCACTTGCTAAGTATATCTACGAGCACTACCTATATGATCTTGGAGTTTATTTGAAATATAATTATCACTTGGAGACAGTGGAGATGGTTATATGTCAAGAGAAGACTCGCCATTGGAAGGAACATGATAGTAATCTTCTCGTTTTTCTTTGGGGACTATTGGGTCAACCAAGGATAATTCTCTGGACATATGATATCTATCATAACTTAGATTCATGGCCTCGTATGTACGAAGGTTTCCTTGAGCACTTTCCAAAATTTTTAATTTCTAAAACAATTTTTGACTGTACCTTTATGTAAGGTGCAATTGTGACATGAGTCAGAGTTGATATATGTATTTATATTTAAACTCACAGTATACATGTCGTCGTATTTTGCACGATAGTTGTATAAATGAAGTTGTAAATGATTTTTATAGTGTATTTTCTGGCGACTCAAGATGGGTGATGTATACCTGTTTTAGGGGCGTCACATTTGGTATCAGAGCTTAGGGATATGGTCGCTGGCAGAGATATGAGTCTAGAACTAGGAGGGGAGAGACGAGTAATATACTTCGCTAGTGTGTGACTTACCTAAGCTGAAATTGTTTACTTGATAAGTTGACAAATTATGATATGTCAATTAACCTTTGTTTTGAAGGTATATTCTAGAATGATATCTGAAACACAGGAGATGAGAAATAGAAAAATCATGATATAGAGGAAATAACCGGGAAGGTACAATCCGAAAAGAAAGCAAGGTATTCTCATCTCTTCGAAATACCAGGTACGTACATAAATTTCGAGGGCGAAATTTTATAAAGAGGAGATATTGTGAGACCCCGAATTTTATGAAATAAAAGTATTCAATTTTTCTATTTGGTGAATAGTTAAATTGATAAAAGTTTAAAGTTAAGGGTGACATTTGAAAATTTTTCAAAGTAAGTGATGATGAAGTTTTGTTTTATTAGTATTATTAATGTAATAAAACAGAAATGCTTTTTATATAAAACAGAATACTTTTATAAAGTTATTCGTTTTATTAGGCTAATAGTAAATTTTTTTTTATATAAAACAAAATACTTTTATAAAGTTATCTGTTTTATTAGACAATAATTAGAATATATTATATTTTATTATGCATATTATTTGCATAGTGCTTGTATAATGTTTGCATAATAAAATCTTTTTATATAAAACAGAATAACTTTTATAAAGTTATTCGTTTTATTAGATTATAAATAGAATATATTATATTTTATTATAAATCAATCTGGACCGTCCGTTTAAAAGTAAATCAATCTGGACCGTTCATGGATTGTTTACTTTTCAGTCCATTCTCCTATAAATAGAAGCTCATTCCTTCATTATTTCTTACGAATTCACTGAAACTCTAGAGAGAAAAACTATAGAGAGAAAGGAGAAAAGTATTCTGCTACTTCACTACTCCTATATCCAATTTATTCTACGGTAAGGGATATTATTTGTTGTACTCGTAAAGGGTATTATTTCTTTTGTATTCATGAAGAGAACTTCTGTTGTTCCATTCTTTATTATTATGTTGGAATAACCTGTATACGTTGACTACCTTATACTTGGTGAAATTCTTCTATTCCATTCCTTATTATTCTATTGGAATAACCTGTCTATGCGAAGTACCGCATGAATGGTGATTTCTGTTGTTATTTCATTCTTTATTATTCTGTTGGAACATCCCGTCGGTGCGAATTTCGCCTGACCTAGTTCCGTTATTTATTATTCTGTTAGAATAACCTGTCTATGCGAAGTACCAAATGCATGGTGATTTCTATTGTTATTCTATTCTTTTTTATTCTGTTGGAACATCCTGTTGGTGCGAATTTCGCCTGACCTGGTTCCGTTCTTTATTATTCTGTCGAAATATCATGTCTGTGCGTTTACGCCGGACCTGGTTCCATTATTTATTATTCGATTGGGAATAACCTGTCTGTGCAGTTTATCGCACGCATGGTGAATCCTTATGTTATTCCATTCTTTATTATTCTGTTAGAATAACCTGTCTATGTGGATTACCACATGCATGGTGAATGATCCTTTATATTCATTCATTATTAAATTGTGGAAATGATCTGGTTACGTTGATTATGATGAGGGTCATAATAAAAGCATTAGACTGATGAAAATCATGGGTATATGAAGTATTAGTAAGTGTTATGATGAGTTATGTTGGTTTTTATGTGAAAACATGAAAGTTTCTTAGAAATCACAAAGGGTTGAAAAATTAGATTTTGGTGAAAATAGAACATAAAATTCAATTGACCATATCTCCTATTATATTTTAAATTTTTAAGTGTGGTCAAGTTCTAGAGTTAGATCTATGAGTTTCCTAATTTATCCAAGTGGAATCACTGGAAAAGGTGGAATCACGCGGCTTAGAAAATATGTGGGATCTATAATTAGTTTTAAATCCTATTATAATTAGGATTTCCTTTAATTAGAATTTCTTTTTCAAATTGACTTTTATTTTCTTATAGAAATTAGGGTTATAGTTTATAAATTTCTATTAGGATTTGGATTGATTCGAGTAGTATAAATAGATGTTCAAGTTGATGTAATCAAACACATTATTCATTATTCAATATATTTATGAGGTTATTCTCTACTTTTGGTTCTTTGAAGAATTCCTAAGTATTTTTCTTAGTTATTTCTTTAAGATTCAATTTGACTTATCATACAACAATTCATAGTTGTGTGTGGCGTCTTCTACCGCATCAATCATCGATTGTACCGAGATTACCTTTTCAATATAAGCGAGGGGTCAAGGTGTCGTTGGTGTCCATTCAACGCATAATTCCAACGCGAGCAATTGTGCCAAGATTACCGTTTACATGTAGGCGAAGGGTTAAGGTGTTGCAAGCAATTCACCCAACAACTGTGCTAGAAACGATCGGGGCGACGACCACCTCACGTAAGCGTGCCGTGAAGTCTATCATTAAGAAATTGGACCAATTTTCTTACGCGACTTTTGAAAAAAGAATAAAACAAATTATTTTCTATGTGACAAACCAGTCAACTATTGTGTTCCCTCTCTTCCTCTCCCTCATCGGGGTCTCCATCCCTTCTTTCTCTCTCTTTCTGTCTCTGGGAAGGGGGATCACCAAGACTTTGAAGCTCTCTTGCACTGCTATTCATTTTCTTCAAATTCCTTTTTTTACAAACTAACTTCTCGGATTCCAATAAATTTACCAACACCCATATTTCAAATACAAATGTGAATGCATTAGTCTTCTTAACGCCTGTCTTTTAACGCCCCCTTGTTCTTGCAGGAGTCAACAATTTGGGACTCAATCCATTGGACCCATTTCGTTGATTCTTCCCAAGAACATAATAATCACCATTCAAAAACCTTCCTAATTTTCAAACCCTAGGTCTTGAGTTTGAACACAAAAACCGAGAAATTGGTGCCAAACCCAGATGCGATAATGCAACACAAATCCTTGAAATTATCCCCTCGTTTTTGCTTGAATTAGTTTTTAATTATTATATTTGTTTGTACTAAAATTAAATAACTTTATATTAATTTTAAATTTCAAAATTTTGTGATTTAATTTTAAAAAATTAAAATACATATTTAATTTTGGAACGAATAAAGTATTTTGTTCTTGTGATGATATTAGAACTAGCACCACCAGAACTAGGGGGTCAGGGGGTCATATGACTCCCCACCCCAACCTTAGAATTTAAAGTATGCTAATATTAGTTAAATTTGATATTTGCTATGAGATGATATTAATTCATTTGCTTCCTCATGTCATTCCACCTACAATAAATTAACAATATTACAATAAGACAAAAAATATTAAATAAATTTAATAATTAATTAATTAATATTGCACTCATTTGTCTTACTGATTTAATCATACGTTTGCATCAAATTTTTGTAAATGAAAATAACTTAATTCATTTTCTTGCTTTGAGTGGATCCTATCACTTGTCTCCAAGGAAGATAACCAGAACTACAATATAAGGTTTTACATATACAACATTATAATTTGTAATTTATCCATAAAAGTAGTTAATCATTTTTTAGATTAATAGTCCCATAATTCAGAAGAAATTAATATATATATATATATATATATATATATATATATATAAATGTATTATTTAAAGCCATTAGACTCGTAACTCAAAAGTTGGCAAGGGTTGAAATAAGATATTATGAAATACTATAATTGGGCAAAATAAATTTGAAAGAAGTACTCCAAGTGTTAATAAATAAATTTTTTTTATTGATTAATTTTGATCGCCCTCTAAAAATATTATAGTTCAGCAACTGAGAAGAATAGAGGTTATTGATGATATTATGTAATTTATCTATTTTTGAAATTATACACCTTTAGATAAAATTCATATGATCTAAAAATATTTACTTGTTTTTATCTCATCATATTTACTACTCCCTCCGTCCCAAATTAATTGCTCAGTTTTGACTTTTTAAAGTCAAATTGACCATTTTTAAAACTAATTTTTTTACTATTTTTACTAAAATATAGGTGAAGAGATTATAACCAAAAGAAAGTATATACAATTTATTACTGATCCTAATTTTTATAATTTTAAAAATATAATTATATATGCTTAATTATTAATTCTAAAAATAGTCAATTTGACTTTAAAAAGTCAAAATTGAACAGTTAATTTAGGACGGAGGGAGTAGTTTTTAAAAATAGATCCCTTATTTTTGAGTTCTATTTTGAAATTATTATACAAATGTTTGTTTGTGTTCATAAATTCAAATTAAAACGCAAGTGAAGTGAAGTGATGTTGAATGAAAATGTTAGCTCACTCTTATCATTACAACTGTAAGAAGTCTCGCGGTAAAAAGACCCACACCTGTTTCCTCCATTAACGATATTTCGAACTTTTCCCAATCCTTTCCGCTATAATTGAGTGAACGAAATCACATATCATCACCTACTGTCTGTCACTACCTTCTACCTCTGTTTCTCTCTCTACAATTTACAGATCACCAACGAAGATGACAATGGCGATTTCAGTGGACAATTTCTTTAGACAGAAAAAATACCCCTTCATTTTCTCTCTCTTCGTTCTACTCATAATCCTATTATTCTCTTTCATTTTCTTCTTCGATTCCCAGTCCTCTCCTCTCATATTTACCTCCGATCTCACTACTACACAACCAGCCGTCTCTTTATCTTCTCCGCCGCTTCCTTCCGCCGATTCATCACCACCGCCACCTCCCACTGCGACAACGGTCCCAAACCCTAGCTCACTGGCTTCACGCGTCGTCGTTTTGCCCAATGCGACGACTGAAGTGGCCGATCTGAAATGGAGGAAATGCGCGGGTTCTGTGGCGGTTGATTACATACCCTGCTTGGATAACTTGAAGGCCATTAAGGCACTCAAATGGAGGAGGCATATGGAACACAAAGAGCGGCATTGCCCTAGCCCCAGTTCTCGGTGTTTGATTCCGATTCCACCGGGTTATAAAGTTCCAGTTCCGTGGCCTAAGAGCAGGGACATGGTGAGATAAGATTGATTGTGTTTGGTAAGATCTTTGTATCTTATTGATTCTGGAATATTTTGATGTAAAATGACTGTCATAGTAATTAATTTTTCTGATAAAAGACTATTTTTGAACATTTGTAAGACAATCTAAATTGTGTATTAGATCATTTATTTATAAATTTTGGAAGTGAGTTTGCTTATAATTGGAATTTAAGAGAATTAATTGGTTGGGAATGGAACGTTGTTCTTGATGTCTTATTCCAAATGATATAGTATATTTGATAGATTAGGTAATTTTATGGCAAATCATATGCCCAGCCTAAATATTATTAATGAGCTAGAAGGAAGAAGGGGAAGGGAGGGGTGCAGGGTGGAATTTTGTATGGTGAGGTGAATTTTGATTAATAATGGAAATAATTTCCTGTTTGGCAGGTCTGGTTTGACAATGTTCCTCACCCTAAGCTTGTTGAGTATAAAAAGGACCAAAATTGGGTGCAAAAGTCTGGTGATTATCTTGTTTTTCCTGGAGGCGGTACTCAGTTTAAGGAAGGAGTTATGCAATATATTGAGCATATAGAAAAGGTAGAGTATGTCCTTGTCTGTTCTCCATCTTCCATTGTTTAAAATATAACATTTGATAAATATATAATTAGATACCTAATAGAGTTTTTAATTGTAAAGAAAGTAGTTTTTAAATTGTAAATTCTCCTGGTACTAGAGATTTAATTGAAACTGAATACATAGTTTTTAAATCCTAATGTTAATAGAGTTTTTAACTATAAGGGAAGGACCAACAGTTTGTCTCTTAAATTATATATGGTTGATTGATTAAAATGTATAGGGATTTTTTAATCATAGTAATAGTTTTTAATTATATGGAAGGACCGATCAAGTTTGGAGGACCAACCAAATTTGTCTATGTTATTATGTATAGTTGACTAGGTAATTTGGTAACTTTTTACCTGTGGTACGCCACATTAAGATTAATTAATTGACTGACTCACAATTTTCCTTCATAAATGAGATGCTTGAATTTTTAATAATGTTAAATAAGCAACATTGCTCTCTTTTTCTTTGGTTTAAATTGGGAAAAAAATAATTCCTGCTTTTAACAGACTCATCAACACTCTCTTATAGGGCTTCTATTTGCTATTGAAAGCTGATTTACATGAACATAAATGTTTGCATTAGGAAAGTTCCATACTCATATCATCTTATTTTGTTTGTCGTTGGTTGAACAGTAAGCTCTGCATTTCTATTGTGGATCTGGGGTCGGATTTTCTTACTACATTGTACATCACTTGTGCTGACTTTATTTTCCTTGCTTTGCTCTAGATTTTACCAATGATTAAATGGGGAAAACGGACAAGGGTTATTTTAGATGTCGGTTGTGGTGTTGCTAGCTTTGGTGGCTATTTGCTGAACAAAGATGTCATTACTATGTCATTTGCCCCAAAGGATCAACATGAGGCTCAGATACAGTTTGCTCTTGAGCGGGGGATTCCTGCTACTCTATCGGTGATTGGAACACAACGGCTTACATTTCCAGACAATGTTTATGATTTGGTTCACTGTGCACGATGCAGAGTTCACTGGGATGGCGATGGTACATCAACTAATTTTTTCATTCTTCATTTATTTAGTTTGTCTATTCTGATGGCATTGGTTGACAACTGTAGGTGGAAAACCTTTAATGGAACTCAACAGGGTTCTTAGACCTGGAGGATTTTTTATATGGTCTGCTACACCAGTCTATCGTACAGATGAAAAAGATCGGAATGTCTGGAATTGTTTGTATTCTGTACCTCAGTTTTCTTAAAAAGTCATTTGTTTTTTATATTGTGAATTTTATTAAATCAGATCACATTTCAAATTTGGTATCAGCTGTTCCTTCTCTTAGTTTTTACCTTCCACCAAGTTTTATGTGCAATCACCTGTAATCTAAGTTAAATGGTCATATTCCTTGTTTCTTGAAGCTATGGTGGCTCTGACAGAATCAATTTGCTGGAAAGTAGTGGCCAAGTCTTTTCCTTCCACTGGAATTGGTCTTGTTATATATAAGAAACCTGTTTCATCTGCCTGCTATGAAAGACGCAAAGATAATAAACCTCCTATGTGCGATCAGAATAGGTGGAAGAACATGTCATGGTATACATTTAAACATTTCCCTAAATATTAAGTTTTAAGCTTTTAAACATCCATTGCCACCATCATTTATCGTTACCTACTTTCATATATAGGTACGCACCTCTAGATACTTGTCTTCCACCACTTCCACTGCCAAGCCAAGGTAGCTCATACAAATGGCCCATGCTGTGGCCCAAAAGACTCAGCAGTAAACCGCTAAGCCTATCAACTGAACCAGATGCTGGAGAAATATTTTATGAAGACACCAAACACTGGTCTGCTCTATTCTCTGATGTTTATCTGGAAGTCTTTGCTATAAACTGGTCGAGCGTGAGGAATATAATGGATATGAATGCTGGTTACGGAGGGTAGAATATATAGCACTTGTTGAATCATTTACTGCTATTCTCGTGTAATCTAATAAGATATTCTTACTTGTATAGAAACACACAAGTCTTAACGTATTTTCTCTTCTTGTCACAGATTTGCTGCAGCACTTATTGATCGACCTCTTTGGGTAATGAATGTGATCCCCATTCATGGGCCGGACACTTTATCTATTATCTTTGATAGAGGACTGATTGGAATTTATCACGACTGGTGCGAGTCACTTAATACTTACCCTAGAAGTTATGATATGTTACATGCCAGTTTCCTCTTGGGAAATTTAACACAAAGGTAAAGAACAAATGTGCCATAGCTGTTTGTTATATTATAATTAATATTAAGCCTTCCAATTTGTTCACTGTAATTTTGACCCGATTAGTTTTCAAAAATTTCAGATGTGACATCATAGATGTAGCAGTTGAGATGGACCGCATACTGAGACCAGGTGGTTTTATCTTAGTTCAAGACACAATGGAAATGACTAATAAGCTTAGTCCAATTTTGCAGTCGCTTCACTGGTCAATAACCTTGCATCAGGAGCAGTTCCTTATTGGTACGAAAGGTTTTTGGCGTCCGGATGGCGATTTCTCGTTATGAAATGGCTTGCTTTTGTTTTCCTATGTACGTAAAATCTTAACTCTTTACTTTTTCATCTTATTAGAAGTGTAATAAAAAGAAGAAATGACATGTATTTGTATGTATTTTAAGGATCCGGTTAGCATGAAGTTATTTTTTTTGTAAGTTGGTCAATTGTCCAATAGAATCCTGATACACATACAACATCGTCTGCGTGTCAGTATTTTATTGATCAATTGACCAACTTACCCGAAAATAAACTTCATACTAATAGCTTCATCGTTATTAGGTTGATAATGAGCTCAAAAATTAATTTTAAACCTTATGAAATTTCCAATTTCATAAAATAACCTTCATAATTTTTGTCTCTAAATATATGAGTTTCATCCTATAAATGAAAAATATATGAAATGGGACATTACAAAGGAAGAGGTAGACGTAGTTTTATTTTTTCATGGTTAAACTTAAACGAGGTAGAGTCAATTCTTTATACTATAATAAATTGAGGTTTTAAGCATAGTTTTGGAAAATGAAAATCATTTTTAAAAAGTTGTATTTAGTGTTTGTTAGGTAAACAATCTTCTTACGCAGTTGATAAAACATTTACAAGACCAACAAGACTTGCATTTATGGATGATGTCATAAGTAATAAACTTTAGAGCCTTACATTTATGGTCATGAGAATAAATTGAAGACCCAAAAAAGTTAGTAATAAATTATCAAATTTTAAATGTAGGGTTCACAAGAGAAATCCAATTATTGACATTTTTTTTTGTTTTTCACCTTTTGTATTACTCGAGTACAATAAATTTATACACAACATGAAATTAAAGGAGAGAATGGAATTAAGAATGAAATAATTTATTTTATTTTAATTAAAATGAGTTATTTTATGCATTTTCACAAAGAAAAAAATTCAGAAATTTTTAATAAAAATGAATAAGCATAATTATTTTCTTCTTTCAATTTTTCAATCCAAACGCAGACTGCTAATTTTGACTAGAAATCAATCAATCAATCTAACATGTCAGTCAAACTAGGAGATTTTGGATCCAAAATATTCTCAACTAGCAAAGAACTAGTCTTGTGAAAGTTCTTTTATATTCCCCTTTCTTATTATTCATTGTACAAAAAGGAATTACTAAAAAAAATTGCATCCTCAAAAATATCATATTTCACATATAAAAAGTAATCATATATGATCACATTCTAAACTGTCAAAACCCAAAACAAAACACTTCAGAATCTTCTCCAACTGTTCTACTTAAGGATGTAAACGAGTCGAATCGATCCGGATTCTAGACTGCTCAAATTTGATTCGATACAAAAATGTATTGCTCATATTCGATTCGAATTCGAAATAGAATTTAAACAATGTACTCGTATTCGACTCGATGCAAAAAAATGATACTCGAAGATCGATTCGACTCGACTCGAAATTATATTCGAACTACTTGTTTTGAATCGAACTCGAGTAAAAACGAGCTTGTATCATATTATTGATTCCAAATTTATAGTTTACAATAGACAATTTTAAAAAGTAAGGCATATGAATTACAAAATACACATTAGCCAATCCTGACCCATTTTAGTCATTTACAGTTTACAAGTGGGAAACTTCTATAAAATCCATACTTTTAGTAAACCCTACACCATGATCCTTGCTCTTCAGACCCGTAAATGAAGTTGGAAATGCTCCAGTGGCCATTTTCACAACACAAAAAATTCAATTTTCAGTCCTGTAACACACAAAAAACATGTTCAATTAATCTAAGTTATAACATAACTGCATACTCCTACATCATATTACATTTAGGCACTAACTATATTTTGAGGTATATCCAAATTCCTGAGAAAAATAATTCTCTGTTTGGTAGCTGAGAAGTGAGAGGCCACATGCTTACTTTCAGCTTGTCCATTTTTTTAAATATTTAATTTCCTCTCCTCCTTGAAAACCAAAACTTAAATTTGAAACAAACAAGAACACAAATAATTTGAGAAATCAAAACATTTCATTTCTGGATAGATTCAAACAAATTTAATCCTAATTACAGTATGAAATTCTGAAAATATTAACTAGAACATAAAATCACGAATAAATTTCAGCTAATTACTGATTAGAAGACTTACTATTAATCCGTCACAAAGGCTTTGGTAACAACAAAAAGTCAAAACAGAAAATTGCTTCCAACACTGAAAATTACTTCATGAAATGAAAAACTTTCAAACTATGTTCGAGGGACAAATGCACTTACCGTTGGTTGAGTTATGTAGCTCACACAATTGATTATTTTGTTGGTTGCTCTTTCTATTGCAGGTATTCTAGAAGGAAATAAAATATGAGAATAAGATAGACAAAATCACAATACAATCAAATAATGTTAGATATTTGCATTTAAAATCATCTTAAACAGCAATCAATATCCAAACCAAATCCATTAAAAAACACATTTGAATACTTGTTTGAAAAACTCATTTGAGTGCAAACAGAAAACATGACAAATTGACAATAGCACCTACATTCCCCATTAAAAAAACTATAAAACAGGATATAACAATCAAACAAATATATCAGAAACAGAACAAGACATAATTTATACACTTCCTCTTGCCACCCCCTTGATCAACATAATGGGCAGTATCATTGAAGACACGGAGCATATCACGAAGCAACTACTCAACATAGGAAACATAGGAATAAATATGTTTACACCTTTTTATAGCTCAGTCAATTTCCTTTTTATAGTTTTAGAAAACATAGGAATAAATATGTTTACACCTTCCACGGATCAGTTAATTGTCTCTTACACTTCTCAAACACATATCAAGGAAGGAATAAGAAGATCGTAGGAGGAATCGAGGAAGGAAGGATTACTGGCCCCAAGTCTCAAGTCTCAACTGGAGTCTGGAGAACAGAGGAAGTCGATCGGGAAGAGAAATCGCTGACCCAAGTCCCAACTGGTATGGCCGTACGAGGAAGAGAAATCGTTAGACAAATAGACAGTGAAATCAAAAATTAAAAACTATGTATACATATATAAGCATACTCGCGAATCATAGTCGAACATATTCAATCAAATTCATGATCGAATGATTCGAAACTGATCGAACTACTCAGGGAGAAAACGACCAGAATATGACTTCTCTCAGATCCGGATCGTCTGAAGAGTCGAATAATGAAAGACATCCAAAATCGACTCGATTAATATACGAATTCGGGTCCCGTTCAAAATTTTTCCAAGTCGATTCCGATCCGAGCCCGAACCTTCCGACTCGTTTTCAGCCTTAGTTCTACTGCAAAACAAAACTCAATGTCTTTCTCTCTCTTCCCACCAGTCTTCTTCTTCCTCTTCTTCACCACTTTGCTCCAACTTCAATCCTCACCTGTTTCTGAAACCCACTTCACCAAATCACTCCGGCGCCGGCCACATTTCTCTACCCTCCAAAACACCACCCAACAGCAATACTTCGAACTCACCCACCCACTCCCCACCGACCACCTCACTCCGTCGTGCACCGTCCTCGCCCTCCGCCACAACTTCTCCAACACAATCGGTAAACCCCCAATCTCCGTCCATTATTCCCCTCCTTCCAATTGCTCCGACTGGTCCCACGTCGTCCTCGATTTTCGCGCATCCTGCAAGGGGGACCAGTACGACCGCATCGCCGCCCTATGGCTCGACGGCGCCGAGCTCCTCCGCACCAGCACCGCCGAGCCCACCGATGACGGGGTCTTCTGGAACATTCGCAAGGACGTCACGAGGTATATCTCTATCCTCTCTCAGTCAAACTTCACTCTCACCGTTATGCTCGAAAACCTCGTTAACGACGTCTACACCGGCGTTTACCATGTGAACGTCACTTTCCTGTATTACCAAGCTAAAGCCGTTAAGGTCCCGTTGACCGATCATGTTAAATTCAATAGAAAATTAGGGGTTTTAAATGGCTACGAATCTCAGGGAATTATTCAGTATAAAGAGCAGAATTCCATCAGTGTATATGAAAAACCCGCTGATTTGATAATTCCGATATCAGGAGTCGTAGACCAAGGGTTTTGGTTCAGAATTGAGTCTGAAAATGATGTGCATTCCAAGGGAATTCAAATTCCTCCCAATACTTACAAAGCCGTGATTGAAATCTATGTGTCATTTCATGGGAATGACTAGTTTTGGTATTCTAATCCGCCCGATTCATATATAGAAACGAACAATCTAATTACTGGACGTGGTCACGGATCTTACAGGGAGGTTTTCGTAACGCAATTTAGTTGGATCAGTGATTCCATTTCCGGTGATATTCACTGGTGGAATCAATCCCTTGTTTTTGTTTTGGGAACCAATTGTTGCCATTGGAGCTTTTGATGTTCCTTCTTATGATTTCGATTTGACTCCATTTTTGGGACTTCTTTTGGATGGGAAGACTCATTCCTTTGGGCTTGGAGTGAGTGAGAGCATTTCATTTTGGCTTGTTGATGCCAATTTGCACCTGTGGCTAGATCATGACTTGGCTGAGGTTCAAGCTAAAGTTATTGATTACCATTTTCCAGCTCTTTCACTCCAACGCAAGTCGGAGTTCAAACTACTTGACGGATCATTCAAGGTAGAAGCCAAGAGGAATAGTCATTTCATGGGATGGGTGAGTTCGACATCAGGGAATTTCACAACCCATATCTTGCAAGAGTTCAAGTTCAAGAACTTGATAAAGTTTCATAAAAATGGCACTGATAAGGTGGTTAAGCAGAAAGTGAAGACAACTACTGAAGTGAAAGTTAAATCCGATAAGGGTGCGTTGATTAGCCAGACGGTTGTCAAGAGAAAATATCCTCTCAGAGTTGAAATCTCTAATCTACCTGGTTCGGATAATGATACGTACTTGATGATCACAAATGTTATCCATGGATTGAAGGAGAAGAGTTCTAATGGGGACTTCTCTAGTTCTTTGTATAACAAACAGAATTCCAGTGGTTGGATGGAGGTGAAGGATCATTCTGTTCTTTCTGGCGAAGCGGTGACTGATCAATTTTACCATTACAGAGATGGGTTTGGTTGCTACTATCGGATTGCTAAGGCTGCCAATGGGGCGATGGTCACAGACAATACAAGCTTTTCTTGTGCATCTTCGTTCTAGTTTCATTTTCCTCGTCTTTTTCTTACTGCAAAGAATTGGCCCGTGGGTTTGGTAATGACTTATTTTTTGACTTATAAGTCAAAATAAATAAGCAACAATTTGGTACTTATTTAAAAATAATTTATAAGTCATTCCTAATAAGTTGGTTTGACAAAATGTAATGTCCATTTTTCCCCTATGCTAGTTTGCTAAATTACATTTCTATCCTTCCAACTTAATATCTTTTTCTTCTCAAATAGTCAAATGTAAACAAACATGTAATAAAAAATATTAAGTCAAAAATGTCATCACCCACGTAAATAAATAAATATATATAATTGATACAATATATATATATATATATATATATATATATTAATAGGTATTATATTTATTTTGTATTATATTAAATTAAATATACAATATTATAACACATAATATAATATAATATATTTATTTGTTTAGGGTTTTATTTAATGAAAAATGGTGATTCTTGTGATATTATATTGAATTAATGTATCTTTAATAATTTTTATATTTTATTTTAATTTATAAGTTATTATAAGTCGAATATTTTCATAACTTATTTGAACTTAATTTTTGACTTATAAGTTAATCTAGTGTCGAATACCTTTACTTATAAGTCCTAGCTTAAAATGACTCAACTTTAAGTCATTTTAAAATAAGTCCTTGCTGAACAGACGCCAAAGCTTCTTTAAACTTTTTTCTATTGCTTAGCTGTAATAAGTGCATTCTGTTGTTTATGTAATACACTATAATTGTGGGATCCGATTATGAAGATAACTTTATAGAATCATAATAAGTTGGTCAATTGACCACTACACGCAGACCTCCCGTCTGCATGCGTGTTAAGATTGTGTTGGTTCTGCATAACTCGGTAGATTTTGCTGTTTAGGCGCACAAGTGAGACATAGTGTGGAAGTGAAACTGTTGAACGTATATGCCCTTACATTTTAGTGTGATTTGAAAAAAGTTGAGAATTTTTTGACAGGGTTTATGTTTATATTTGGAGCCATAAAGCTGTATATTTTTGAAATTGGACAATTTGTAGTAAAATGGAAAGTACAAGAGCATCTTGGCAGTAGTACAAGCTATCCTTATGTTGTGTGTTAAGATGGAAATCAGTACAAAAGCATAATGACCTAAAAATGAGTTTATATTAATAATAAAGAAAATTATAAATAACTAAAAAAAGAAATTTGAGTTGAAAGAGCCTACATGCCATTTATCATTTATGTCATCTTGAACCATGACACGCAATTTGAGACCAAAAGAAGCTAAGCTAGGAATTATTGGTATAGCATAATAGTGGAGGAGGACGAAGAAGAAGATGAAGTGTGGAATTAAGCATCAGCTCGATCCCCTAGACAAAAGAAGCTTTGATATATCATCACACCCCATTAATGTGGAAATATAAAGAGGAGTAGCTCCATTCTTGGTGATGGCATTGACATCAGCTCCCCTGTTTATTAACACCTCCACCATTTCTTTACTCCCGCTTTCCACAGCCAAATGCAGCGGGGTATGACCATCGGCGTCCTGAAATTCTAGGTCCGATCCGTACTCGGCCAGCAACATTACCACGTCTCTGTGGCCTTTGATTGCCGCCACATGTAGTGGTGTCAGACCGTATTGGTCGCAATAGTTCACTTTCGCATCGCTTTCTAATAAAGACTCTAGTCGTTTCAGGGATCCTGTTCTTGAAGCATTCAGCACTGCTTCACCTCGTTCAACTACCTCTACCACTTGTTTCTGCATCGCAATTTTCCATTTTTGATTTCTCTAAAATCTAACCAAAGAAATTGTCTTACTATATATATAAATTCTCAAAAGTTTACATGTTACTTACGTGTCCCTTATCACGGGCAATGTCAAGGGCTGATCGGCCTCGATCGCCTGATGCAATTGTTGGGTCCGCACCCATCTCCATCAGCAACTCCACCATCCGACTGTCACCATTAGCCGCCGCTCTATACAGAGCCGTCCGACCGTCATTCGTCCTCGCGTCCACATTGGCACCTGCACGCAACAGCAGCCTAACACATTCGTCGTATCCTTTATTCGGCCGCCAAATGCAGCGGCTGTCCTCCCCTCTTTATCCCTGCAATCCAACGGTCCCTCCTTCTTTCTTTATAATGAAACTCGAAATCTCCTCCGTCCGATCAAACGCCGCCGCCACGTGCAACTCCGTCCACCCCTTCGCCGCCCTCCTCGATTCCGTTAGTCCACCCAATTTCGCACTCGGGTTAATTTTCAATTCGGACTCTGTGAGCAATTCCACCATTTCCTCCGAGTTATCCAACTCGGTCGCCACTTTGAGAAGTGACTCGGCCTCTCGAGTCGGCAACTCAGCGAGAATTGACCTTTGCCGCTTTATAATATTCTTCACGGCGTCATAGTCTCCGGTTTTAACCGCATGGCGGAGCAGAAAGGGACCCACGAATGCAACCTTGAGCTTAAAGTCCTGGGTATTGGACGAGTTGGGCAGCGAGTTGAACCATGAGTTAACGAGCTCCGACTGAGTTGATTCGGAGGCGATGTGGGTGAGTTCCGGGGCGAGTGCGGCTCTGACGAGGAAGCGGTCGGAGGGGGAACGGGGAAAGTTAGTGGGGAGTTGAGATTGGGGTTTGAGGATGATCTGAATGGTGGCGTGGGATAAGGGAGGGATGAGTCCAGTGGGTGGGTTGACCAGGAATTTATGAGGGGATGAAGTTTGGATTTTGAAGGCTGTTGGGGTGGTGGAGCAGAGCGAGCTCAAGCGGACATTAGCTCGGCATTTGCTGCCCAGTTCGAAGTCTATTCGTACTTCATGGTCCGATACTTGTACTAGTTTGTGTTTCTCCATATATCAATCAGTATGTAATATGGGAATTGGGAGGGAGAAAATTTGCAGGTCTATACCAGGAGGGGAGGTTGGAGATGATAGTTGAGAGGAATAAAATTATTGTCTGGCTTTGAAGTTGCACATGTGAACAGAATGGACCATATGCATACATGTGATTCGTTTCTTTGGATGCCAGAAAACAAATCACACTACAAATGCATCAACATCATAACCTTATTGACTTGACTTGTTCTATATATATTATATATACTGGAGTTTATTTTTGTCTTTGTTTTTTATTACTCCAATAGTTTTTACAAATATTATTACTACTAGAAAATTGTAGTAAATTTCATTTTAT
The DNA here is from genome assembly GCA_020205505.1 of Panax japonicus. Classification (NCBI taxonomy): domain Eukaryota; kingdom Viridiplantae; phylum Streptophyta; class Magnoliopsida; order Apiales; family Araliaceae; genus Panax; species Panax japonicus. Next base: position 58,804,695 of record CM035108.1, on the reverse strand, counting down.
TTTTATGCAAATCCACTTTGAATTTGGCAAGATATATACTATTATTTAGTTTATTTATTTTACATTTAAATATTAATATTTTATAGTATTTTTTTAATATTATAACATTAAAAACCTAATGTGTATTTATTTGGCAAGTTTGAGCACAAATGGGCTTTTTCTAGTTTTAATAATGTGTATACTATACTTGGCTTGCAGTACTTTATTTATTTCTAATCTTTGTTTCAATTTTTTAATTCATACAAAGAAAAAGTCTTGCTTAAAATAAAATTATTATTTGTTAGCTAAAGAAATAAAATGAACTATCAAGAATGTGTTGACGATTATATATGTGACATGTAACAAGAAGTATGAATAATTACATTTCGCATACTTGGGGATTTTCATGATATATTTTTATAAATTCGTCCAACTGTTTAACAAATAAATTAAAAATATGCCACTTGATTACGTGAACTAGCAATTACATTTATAAAGAACGGGTATTGTCATAATTACAACAATCTTTTCAACTAAGTATTTGTACTTATTATGAATTAAAAATATATAAATATTATTATTAGTGTTCAATATAAGAATCGACAATCGATGTTATAATTGAAAAATTTGCGTAGGGGACGTCGGGTTCTGTCCTATATTAATAATAGCGGATGACGGGTGTCGTCTGTTATTAATAGTAATAAATACTGCTGAAAATAATAACGGAGTCCACTACTATTAGTAACGGGCGTAACTCGTCGTCTCCTACTATTTAATAGCAGAGGGACCATTAATTTTTATATTGAACGATAAAAATAATATATATTTATTTTTTATTCATAACAAATACACGCTATGGAGAGGGGGAAATAATAATTACAACAGATTGCATATGTATAATTTATAGGCTAAAATTAATGGGAAAATTTTTTTGTTAAAAAAAATAGAATTTCATTTTTATTTGCATCAGATAGTATAGAAAAATCATGTCATGAAGCGTAAGCCTATTGAAGTGAACATTCCATCCACATGCTCTGTTTGTTTTGGCGGGTAATCAGTTCTATAGACTTGATGAGGCACCCGAAGCATACAATTCCTACTCTTACACTCTCCTTCTTCCCTTACTTTCAATGTGATCTCTCTCTCCTCTTTTTCTCTCTCTAGAATCGCCATTAACAAACCTTCTCTATATAAACCTCACCACAATCATTCGTTTTCAAGTTTGAACTCTTTCTCATATTCACTCAAAAATGTTCTATTCTCACCAACTCCTTGCTCGAAAAGCTCCTCTCGGACAGATATGGTAATAGCTCCCTTCTATCGATCAATAATTTCATTATGATTTGTTTTTATAGTTTTTTTAAGGTTATATTGCTTGTTATTTATTTGTAATCTCTCTGTTTCTGCGAATTTAAATTCATGTGATTATAGATTCCGACATTTGGATTCGACTATACTGAGTTTATTCTGAGAGTTCATTGATTTTTGAAATTACGTTTCTGTTCGTTAGTTATGATTGTAGTATGATTTGATTTTGAACTGGAAGTTCTCTGAATTTAGTTTTACACTGTTCCTGTTTGCTCTGTTTTTGTGTGTGTGAAGGATGGCCGCAACCATGCATGCAAAGATAAATCGGAAGAAGCTAAACAAACTCAATATCATCAAAATATGGTTAGGCTTCTCAACTCGAACTGTTTGATACTATTTGCAGTAAAATCGAATTTAATTTTCACTAATGTTCTGGTGTATATATATATTTACAGCGAAGAGATCTTAAATCCATCGGTTCCAATGGCTTTAAGACTTTCTGGGATTCTCATGGGTAAAAAACCAACTCTGTAAACTAACATTCATTAATTTCACTCATAATATGTGCAAGTAGTATTTCGATTTGAGCAGCTGATGCGTTTGGCTGACGTTGTGATCAGGTGGGGTAGTAATAGTATATGAACGAAAAGTCAAGCTCCTTTACGGTGAGATTTTAGTTTCAGATACTTGAATTATTCATTTGCTTCTCCAAATTTGAATCCTATAATCCGAAGTGTTTTTGATTAGTTTTTATTGGTTTTGTGTTTCATCACAGATGATGTGACTCGTCTTCTGGTATTAATCTCTGTCGGTCCTCTGAATTCTCCGCTTAGTTTCATCCGGAATGGTGACTTTGATGTTAATTTGAATTGCTAGGTGGAATTAAACGAAGCATGGAAAGTAAAATCTGTTCCGGATCCAACCGTGTTACCTAAGGGCAAATCTAAGGCCAAGTCAGTCTCATCTTCTTCTTCTCTAAGCACAATCGACTCATCGAAGCATGGGCAACACAGTAGTACAATACTCTCTCAATTACTAGTCACAACACTGTAGATGGCGTATATTAGCATAGTTTAAATGAAATAGTCTCATTTTAATACCATCCTCACTAGTTTATCTAACGGCAACTGTAGTACTTTACACGGGTCGTGTGCTTGCTTTTGCTTGGGGAGCATGGGAGGGTATAAATGTCAATTTATTCGGGCTTTTGCCAAGTGTTATTATTTTTTATTTAATTTTTGTTGCAGGTATGAAGCTGTTACTCTACCAGATAATCAAGAGACGGAAGAGGTAGAAGAGATTGAGCGATCTCGTCACTTTCCTGAATCAGCCACAATGATGGGCTTCCAGCAAACCTCCTATATTGCCATGGTAAGATATAGAACAACATTGTTAATATACAAAAACTATAAATATACCATTTTTCAATAAACTACTCGTAGTCGTAGGTTAAAATTTGTTTGGAGTTGCCTAATCTTCTGTGAGTCTAACAACAGCAGCAAGTCTTTCTCAATTGATGAATCAGATAATTAGCCTTTTGTTCCTTTTATATAGGTTAGTAATTCAGAATTTTCATGGATTCGAATTTTAGTGACTATCCAGATGCAGTCATTTCTTTACTACATTGTTCCATTGGAAAACTAGAAGATTGTTCTTTGGTCATTTTTTTTTATCGGCTTGTTCTTTGGTCATTTGGGCAGTAAGGTCACAATTATCCATTGATAATGTATTTTAGTTTATTTTTCATTTTTATATTTTTGAGTTGGGGAAAAGCAACTGGAGAATCCAATTAATTTAGCAAAAAACAAAACAAAACTGGAGATCCAATTTATTAATTACCGTACCTCTCCCAAAACTAAACAATGGATAAGCAGGCATGTAACTAGGAGGAGAATGTAATTTTGACTGTCACTCGTGCCATTAATGTGTGATTTCATGATTTTTACGTGATTTATATACATTAGGAAAGGATGTATGTGACGTTACACTGAATGATTGCTGCTGGATAATTTTTTCACATAGTTGTGCTAATTTATTAAATCATTTGCTATAGTCTTATAAGAGCAAGGTGCAAGAATAAAATTAGAAGTCATGGTTTGAAGTAACATAATTTGGCAGGGTATTCTAGTACTTTGGCCATAATGCACACATCATGTCAGGATTTCTTATTGCTAAAACTCAGAAGATCTTAACAAACTTTGCACTAAATAATTTCCAAAAAACTACTGTACAAAACAGGAAAGAATTTGATAATCTGTCATATAAAAGGACTACTCCCCTCTTTTCCTATTCAAACTGTCATTATGGGCAAGGAAGGTTTCTTGGGAAGGGACCTTATATGCTACTGGTGTGGAAATCTACATGTGTGTCACAGGGATTAGGAATATGAACATGTAGTTGGAACTGCATTAACTTGAAATTGGACATTACTTGTAGCATCTGAACTAAGACCATATGAATTCTCCCAAGCCTTGTTAGAGCTAATCTATGCCTGACCTTTTTGTGTCTGCAGCGACTAGACAATATGGATGAACCCTATGTCAGCCATAACCCCAGGGAAGAAGACCAAGCCCAATACTACCATCAAGGTTGATCAAATTCCTCCTTAATCTTTATGACTTATTAAGCATGCTAAATTGATGCGTCACATGATGTATTTCAGCATTTGGCATAACCTTTGCCACATCGGATTCAAGCTCTATTAACCTTTTTCTCTTGTCTTCTATCTCAGTTGATCCTGATAATATCACTCTATTAGAACATTTTGACTCATATCAGGCAGATACAGATCTCTACAATAGATTTGAAAGGTGATTCCTACTTATGATGCAAACTGAAAACTTTTTGACTCAGATGTTTTCACAGTGGAATTGTAATTAACTAGTTTAGTCACTAGGGTTTCATGCACAACAGACAACTCTCGCTCATAGCTTTGACCTAGGAATGTAATGTAATTTGGTTTTAGCTGGTTTAGAATATTTTCTTTTTGTTTTTGAACCTATATGACTTGAAATAGTTTGACAGGTTTGACATAGAAGGGGATGATGAAACGCAGTTGAATTTTACTCCACAAGAACACACACAAATTCCAAGTACCCTTATTCCCTCTCCACCTCTTCAAGAGGAGCCACAAAAACGTAAGCACTAATTAATGCTTCACGTACTCTTAAATGTATGGAAACTGTAAATTGAAGAGTGCCCTATTTGTTTAGGGTTTGATGATTTGCTTGATGGTCTATGCAAGCATGCAATTTTTTTTTATATAAAAAATTCCCATTCTTTAACTTTTAAATTGATACATCAATGTATTCTGTCTCCTTGATAAGAAATGTACAAAAAGAGTTTGGGACCATGAATTGTAGGCCTTAAATATGAATTTTGTGACTAGTAGAGAATTTGTGAATTGATTACTTCACAAATAATAATTGTTGCATGGTGTAGTATGTAAGTTATAGTTTTTCCCCTGCCCCTCTAAAATTGATGATACTCAGTGTTCTAAAAATCATTATTAGGCGGATCTAGGTGGTGGAGGGGGTGCCTAGGCGGTGGCTAGGTGTTTTCCTAGGTGGTTTAGGCGTTTTTTAGGTGATCTCATTTATTTATTTTTCTATTGTATATACTTGTTATACTATACAAAACATATAGTATATGTAATTTTTAAAAAATTTACATGAAACATTACTAAAAAACAATTTTTTAATGCTTAAAGTATTGTAGAGCTTTAAAATTGAGGTTTGATAGCCTAGGCGCCTAGCCAAATCAGGGCGGTGCCGGTAGAGGACCGCCTAAGTGGGGATTTTTAGAACATTGATGATACTTATAGGTGTATGATGCCATACATCAAAATAAAAAAAGTAGAAATGAATGTATCTAGTTTGTAATTGCCAAATCTCTGTTCTTGTAATGTATCATCTGTTGTTTGCCAAATAAAAATCGATCTAACTATATTCATGTGCTTCAGTTCAAGTGTTCAGGATGATGCATTTTGTTGTTCAAGCAATACAACTTTTAGATTAATTGTCATGAACTGGATAAATAATTAAGATGATGAGAATCTCTATCCTTCTTTATTTACAATTTCATCAGACATGCTTGCTTTTCTGAAAGGGGCTTCTGTACCCATTCCAAGCTACTCTTCCTCATTCCAGGTCAGGCATAGTGTGGCCTTCCATTGCCACTTGATATTATGACCTTTCTTAAAGTTCACGCACATTTGCATGCTCTCTGCATTAACTAGATGAAATTTATGACTCTAGCTATGGAGGAAAAGTCTTAATGGGAAAACTATATCCAGTATTATATTTTAATAGATATTTATGCCTGGGAAAGCATTTTGGATGGGAAAGTATTATGCTAGTTTTTTTCATTTTTTGTAGCTGATGAAATTCTGGAGCAACATCCTGATCATCATGTCAATCAGGCATCAGATGAAGTCATGGACGTTAGTCAGGTATCATGATACCAGACCATTTGAAGTATTAGACAAATCATACTTTTCATTAACCTATCAAAAGCTGATGTGATCTTATAGCTGCATGAGGTTAAACAGAAGCAAGGGCCACCACGAAAGAGAGCAAGAAGAACTGCAGTTTCTGCCATGGATTATGAACAAACTATCATTCCAGGGCACATATACCAGTCTTGGCTTCAGAACACATCTGATACTGTCTCGAGGAGAGGAAGAAAGAGAAAGGTATGTGTTTGCAGAATAGCATACTTCAGATTGTCCATGCTAGGGAAAGCTTAAACAAGTCTAACTGATTGGTCTTAGTCATGAACACGACAAATATATTCTCAAACTAGCTTCAGGAGACTTTGATAGAGAGAACACTATCTTGTTCCTTCTGTTTCAATTTTTTTTGGGCATAATTCAGAATCATGGAAGTCTTTTAATTAACTACGTAATTACTCGCATGATAATGGATTTTCTTACCACAATGCAGCACTATGATTCCATGTCTACCATGAAGATTGCCAACCTCATGGAGCTGCCTCCTGTGGTACTAATTTGTGGATTGTTTGCTAAAGGAATTAAAGAAATCCATTATCCAGCACCCCTTTTGGAACTTTGGATGAGAAGCATTCAACCATCCGCACGATTCTCCTTCTGGTTAGAGTTTTGTCACGGTAGCTCTTGAGATTCTCCCTGCTGAAAGAATAGAATGACCATGTTCTGTTCTACATACAGGAACAACTTCTGCACCACAGCCGCCTGAACCTTCATCATCGTCACTTTCAGAAAGATTACATTATCAAGATCCAGTGGGATTTGTAAGCCACTCTTCAGTCTTTTATATTTAGATATTCAGGATACAATTTCTTGTATTTCCTGATATTGTCCTTGAATGTGAAGCCTTCTGAAGACTATCACAGCGGAATTGGTTCTCAACCATTGGAAGTTTCCATAGAGAAGCAAAGGACAAATCTCGACAACAATGATATGCGAACTGAAATCCTCATGGAGGAGCTGAGAACCAATCTTAATAACAATGGTATAGGAATAACTGAGGCCAATGGAGTGTCGGTACCTGAGGTTAATCTGATGACACCTAATAACACTGGTACGTTGACTGCTGAAACTGCGTTGAGTATTGCTTCTATGGCCAGAAGAAATAGTTGTTTCTTATGAATATAAGGAAACCCTTTGTAATAAAATTTTGCTTCGTGTGTAACTATAGGAGACGAAGTAAGATCTATCCCCAGCTCAGGATCAGGACATAATTTCTTGTCACATAACTCAGAAGTCAATTCAGGATGGTTAGTAGTAGTATCTTATATAGCTGACAAACAGAATGACTTGGGGGGGAAACATTCTTTGGGGGTTTCTTAAATACTACATATTGAACCAAATGAAGTATTAGTGCTTCATAAAAAAAAGGGGAAGCACTTGATTTTGAGTTTTCAAGCTCTAATTTTGCAGGTCCAACAAGAAAAGACCATACTCGTCATCTAGACACATTGGGAGTGGCCTTGAACCAGTAGCAGAGGAGTATTCATGGCAGCATCCTGATCCAAATTTTAAGTTGGCTAGACTATCAGAGAATGGTCTGACACCTGATAATGGTAAGTAACCTATCAGGCCTTTTATTTCTGTAAGTTGAAAGACTGTTGTATCTGACCTAGTTTAGTTCTGAACTATGCTTACTTAGTTCCTGCTTTTTGCAGAATTATTGGTAGAAACTGGGCCGACCCAAACCCAAAAGTTTCCGGTCATTGATCAACCCATAGACCAGATAACTGATGCTATCCGAAGGTACAATTTTCTTTTGAGATTTCTTAAATCTCCGAAAATCATTGAACATGTTTCCAATGAAGTTTAACCAATATTTGTATTATATGTGAATTGCTGCCTCAGGCACCTGAAGATGCACTTTGACACACCGGGAGCCCCTAAAATGGAATCCCTGAACCAGCTAGCCTTGGGGATGAATAGCAAAAGAGCAGCATGTTTCTTCTATCAGACTTGTGGTACATATTCCTTCTTTCTTTGTAATACTATTCATTGTTCATAACCTCAAATTTCTAGAACTTGAGACTAATTGACTTTGTTGTACAAATGGTTTTCTAATGTGCAGTTCTTGCTTCTCTTGAGTTTGTTAGAGTTGAACAAAAGGTGTCTTATGGAGACATTCTCATTTCTCGAGGTGTGAAGATGTGACGACTTGGTAGAGGTAGAGCTTCTTAACAACCGGTTTCCACTTTTTTGCCTTTTTAATGGATTTAGCATAAATTAGTCTCCTAGATATATATACTAAGCTTCTTTAGAGTTCAAGCAATGTAGGTATTTAGGCTTAGGTAGCAGAGAGATTAGAATATGAGGGGTATAATATATCATAGATTTATTGTGATTCCCTTGTCTAGTGAGTGTTGAGGTTATGGGTGATATGATCTAATCTTCTTTCATTGTGGAACTAGTAGCATATCTATTCTTTTTTTAAGTAAAGTTACCATACTTGGAAATACCATTAATGGGGAATGCTTAGATTTCTTGGACCTTGAATGTTCAGTTTCTGTTAATGTATTCCTGAGATCATACCACAATGTTCTAGTTTCAATTTGAATACAGATGGGAGTGTCAAGTAGATAAATGATTGTAGAAGCATGGTTCAAATATATAGTTTGACAAAGTGCAATTTGGATTTAGTGTGTTTTGTTGTATTCCCTCTGTCCCAACCATCGATTATGTTAGTACAAGTTAGCTTAAACATGTTTTGAGTTTTGAAATGAGACTTTTTATTTTGGGACAAAGGGAGGGGAGGGGAGGGGAGGGGGTGTTTTTGGTTAGAATTTTGGCTGAGGATCTTAGGTCAGAAGAAATATCCCATATTAAACTAAAAAATATCATTAAAAACAATTATCTTATATTAGTAAGAAAGATTAAAAGGAAAATGAGACAATATATATATATATATATACACACACACACATCTAATACAAAGATAAGATTGGAGAGGTATGAAGATTGAAAAGCAGCCGTAAGGAAGGAGCAGGTACGGGTTCCTAATTCCTATCTCATAAACTATGCATGTCAAAGAAAATTAATACATGTAATAATAATAATAATAATAATAATAATAATAATGCATGTTACGAATAGGCTGCGATAATCCATCCCAATAATACTGACTGAATCACTAAATGTGTGGCCCAAAAATTGATTTAAACTTTAAAGTCTGGAAATATGTGAAGAATTCGACAGCAACATTTCAGTTGAAAGTTCTAAAGGATGGGAATTGGAACTGGTGGTCCTTCCTTTTGCTGAATTTTACTATCAAATTCAAATTTTCTTTCGATTAAAATTAAAAAGTTTCACCATAATAATTTCTCTATATTCAAATATATGTCAAATTTGACATACAGTAACTAAATAAAGTTGCATCTGTATAAATATTTGTATTATTATATAAAGAGTCCTGCTATACAGTGCGAAAATTTTCTGTCGAATTATGATTGATATACAAGTAGTAATTAAAAAATATCACACTTTAATTTATTATTATATTGTATTGCATATATTTACACGTTAGTCGCGATTTAATTTTATCAATATTTATCTCATTTTCCTCGTACAAATTCTCCGTCTCTGTCTAGTTAATTTAAAAAATGCAGTGTTAGTCACAAGTTCAGATTTGCGTAAATTACTTTTTCAATTTTCTTGGAAGTGCATAATTAATCTCCCTAGTGTCTGCCGATTAGACATTAATATTATATAATTAACATTACTTTTTGAATTTTTATTATATATATTTATATTATAAAGGAAAAAAAAGGAGGAGTAAGTCTAGATTACGATGCTGGTTGTGTAATAGAGAACGATAAACTCCTCTCATCATGAAATATTAATTCAAATAAATCAAACTTACTTTTTGTAATTGGACCTCCCCCCCTCCCCTTAATTTTTTTCACCATTTTTGTTTATTATATATATTTTTTAATTACCCACAAATGTGTACTACGACCCCGGAAATATATCTAATGAGTCATAGATAAGCATATCTTAAGGAACAGAGTAAAAAGTAATTATTATAATTTTTTTTAATCTCCATTCGTTCGAAAAAAGATGAGTAAAATCACACATATTAAAAAAATATAAAAATAGAAGAAAGAGAGAAAAAAAAATTTAAATTTTTATTTAGTGGTATATCAGTGATGAATATTTTTATATTAATGGACCTATTAAATACTTTGTTACCCTATACTTTATATACATTATCTCATCTTTTTTAGAACAAAAAAATTTGTGCATTTAATCATTCTTTTAATAATACTACTGTGACTAAAGAATAGTTATAAAATAGAAATATAAAATGATTTGTATGATTATTATATTTGGTTATTATTATTGGATCCATCCATATATGATGGATTACCTACTAGTTAAGTAAATGTATCAATACTAGTTATCTTTTTGGATCATATTATCATAAAGTTAACTTTATGATAAATTAATCAATTGATTAATACAGTATTGACATGCAGAGAGATCACTTTTCAATCTGCGTGTCAATACTTTATTAATCAATTAAAAAAAATTAATTTAATACTAACCACTGCTTTTTTTCATGTGCACTAAACTAAACTTTTAATTATGGGAAAATAGTGGTCAAAACCCAACCCAAACGTAAAGCTTTATTTGGAATTTATTGGCCAACTCTTCTAACCCATTTTGCCAGCAATACAAACACAATCATGGACCCCACCTCTCTTTCCAAGTAATCTCCTTTTCCTCCAAATAAAAATAAAGTTAATTACGACTTCAACAATGTTACTATCACATAAAAAAATATCATATAATATTCACATACACACATGCATACTATTAGAACCGTAGCTCGTAAAGTCAAGATATTTGTAGAAGAGATAACACATGAGATCTTTGTCCCACGATTGGTTTGCTAAGGGTTACAAACGATATACCTCTAGGTTATATATCAAGTATAACGCCCCCAAAATTAGTTATTCATCACCCATCTTGAGTCGTCAGATACATGGTATATAAATTCAAATGCAATTTAATTATACAACAGTCGTGCAAAATACGACGACATATATACTGTGAGTTTCAATAAAAATATTGTAACGTATATAATACGACAATATTCATACTCAAATTAATACATGTCATATGAAGTACAGCAGCAAATATTTCAAGTCTCCAAAGGGACACAAGAAGATTTCTGTTCTCTTCATTTTACTGCGGTGCACTTTTGATGCTTGCAGGGTTAAGTTCTCATCACCCTATTGTTATTCATCAAAATCAATTATTAAGTGAAGTATAAAATACGACACACATATCCTAGGTGTAAGACCCCAACTTATTATAAATAAAATTAAATTTTCTCTATTCATTATTCTAAATTAATAAGGTGTTAATTTGATATAATACTTTGGTTATGGGTGAAATGTGTAAATTTTATAAAATAAGCAAGTGGTTATAAAATATTAATTTTTATCTGGAAATATTCTTTTGGTCGTGGAATATTCTTTTTGTTGGTGAATATTCGTACGACGGCGCAGCCATTCGTGGAACTCATAACAGAATAACTATCGGATGAAGAAAACGAAAAAAGTATGAGTTTTTATAAATAACGGCGTAATTGTTACCGTTAACACTGTTAGATTACCTGGTGGTTAAAATACAATAATACGCATGGTTGCACAGTAGCACACGGTATTGCACAGTATTGTTGAATTATTGATTCGTACGTAAGAAGACACTTCTCAATAATTATTACAGTAGTTACTGTTCAATATTTTATTTTATTGATTCAATAATTACTGCGTTGATATTTAATATTATTGTTGTTTCAATATTTGAATAATATTATTAGATAGCATTATTGGTAATGTCTAGGAAATTCTGTCAATGAGAGGTTTGGTCACTTAATTGCGCGCCAGTAAGGAGAAATTCTTATTGGAAAGCGTCCTCTTTCCTGGGAACGGCCTGGTTGTCATAATTGTGATTCTGTAATATTATTTGTGAATAATTAATTATTGATTTATATGATAAAGAAATATTTATTTGATGTGGATATAAATAATGAATTTTTTTTTATTTTATGTGATTATAAATGAAGGAATTAATGCTGAGGTATTTTATCAGTATTTTTGTCAGAATGGAGGTATTACAAATCATCCGTTTGTGGATTTTGGATATTTTTTGTTTGAAATTTGAAGAAACTCAAAGCTACAAAGTTGTAGAGAATTCGATTTCGTGTAGAATGGACATAAAATTCGTATTTTTCATATTCAATAATATCATCATTTAGGACTGAGGATGATAAAAAATATTTTTAAAGAAACGAATCTAGTGAAACAAAATGACAATGATTAAGGATTAAGGATTCGTACTTTATTTTATCCATGTCCAAAAATACCTCAAAAATAATCATAGTGGTGTAAAATTCAAGAATGATCAAAACATGGATACAATCAAAACTATTATCCATAATAGATATTTTGGATAAAAATGAAAATTTAACTTTTCTGTGAATAATGTTGTATTTGTGAATAGTATCGTATATGTGAATAGTACCGTATACGTGAATAGTAATTCCGACACCAAAAGTTCTAAAATTGATAAAAACTTCAGATCAATAATTCGGCATAATGATGTTGAAAGAATAACATCATTACGAAAAAAATAACCTCCCTTACCTCACAAAGACGGTACTTCTGACTGAAAAACTGGATACAGGGCTGAAGGGAACTTGCACCGTATAACAACACTCAAAGTATACTCACAAGATTACGCTCAATATATCGAGAGAGAAATAGATAGAAAACTCCAGTTCTGGTGTGATTTTCAATTATAAATTAAGCACCCTATTTATAGGAAAATGCTTAGAATACCAAAGTAGAAAATTGAATATAATATTAATATATTTTTCACATTTTCCTTAGCCCACCTTAGACAACTGATCTCAGCCCATTTGAATCACATGTGAGGCCAACTTAGTTGCAAAAAAAGTTTTTTCTATAAAAAAATAATTAAAACTTCCAAAAATCAATTATTTCAGAACTCCGGAACTTCAATAATTCACAATAAATAGTCTTTTATCAGAAAATTCAAATCTCGCGTTTTTTTATAGGAAATTTAATTCTCTACAACTTTGCAGAAGGAAGTTTTTCCAAATTCTAAACAAAAATTGACCGAAATTCATAAACGGGCGATTTTACAGGCTATAATCAAATTTCGGTCAATAATTGTGTCCACCAACACACAAAATATGTGTTAAACATTTAATGCCACAAAAATATCATATACTCATATATTTCACATTCATTGTAAAAATATCATCGTTAATATATTATTAGAATAATATATTTAAATGAATTATTTTATCAGAAAAAGATAAAATATTAATTTTTAACAATTGTCACATTAAAAATTTTCTCCATCTATATCCTCATAAAATCAATATTTTTCTCATCATATAAATCAATAATTAATTATTCATAAATAATATTACAGAATCACATTATTGGCAACCAGACAGTTCTCAGGATAGAGGGGGCTTTCCAATAAGGATCTCTCCTTACTGGCGCGCAATTAGATGACCAAACCTCTCCTTAGATAGAACTTTCTAGACATTATCAATAATATTATCTAATAATAGATAATATGAATTATTGCTCCGATAATTAAAAATACTGTGTAATGACAATTATTGAAACAACAGTAATATAAAATATCAACGCAGCAATTATTGAATCAATAAAATACTGAACAGTAATTACTGTAACCATTATTGAGCAGTGCCTTCAATAATTGGTACAATACCGTGTATTCCAACGCGAATTACTGTGTTTACTGTGTTTACTATGCAACAGCGCGTATTACTGTGTTTTAACCACCGAGTATTCCAACAGTGTTAACGGTAACAACTACGCCGTTATTTTTAAACAACTTATATTTGTCGTTTTCTTCATCCAATCGATTTCCTTTATGGGGCCCACACAAGGCTGCATCATCGTACGAATATTCCCCGACAGTAAGAATATTCCACAATCAAACGAATATTCCCCGATAAATATTTTATAACCACCTGCTTATTTAAAATATTTGCACATTTTACCCATAACTAACCACATTAATCAAATCAACCCTTTAAATAAATAGAGGAAAATAAATTTTATTTTTTTAATTATTTGGGGTCTTACAATAGTCTCATATTGAACATATATTTTTCTCAAAATTTTTAAAATTCATTTACTATTTTTTAAAAATCAATTTCTAATTAATTCCTTAAGAAATTAGCTACCTCAAGTTTAACTCCAGAAATTTCTAAATCTTGGCAGGATCTTACACATGTTAACGTGATCTTCCAGTTTAAATTTCATGGTCATCGGAGTTATAGAACTCCGGTTATAGCATTTTTCATCGGAAAAATCTATATATTGAAATAATCATAACTTGCTCATTTTAAGTCGGAATAAGCTCATTTTTGGACAGGATGTACTTTATGCCATAAAGTTTCATGTCCTAAAAGGCCGAAATTTTTCTCACAAATTAAGTGCCGAAATGACCCTTTTAAACTTCTGGGCAGTAGCCTTTTTATAATTTACAACTTTTGACTCCTTTGCTAAAATCAGTCCACGCGAAAATCTACAAACACCTTTTACAGTAATTCCACTTGGATAAGTTAGAAAACTCATAGATCTAACTCTAGAACTTGACCACACTCAAAAATTCAAAATATAATAGGAGATATAGTCAATTGAATTTCATGTTCTATTTTCACCAAAATCTGATTTTCAACCCTTTGTGATTTCTAAGAAACTTTCATGTTTTCACATAATAACCAACATAACTTATCATGAAAATGACATAATAATTCAATAAAACAAGTTCAAGAATAAATTTTAAAGATTTATAAGTTAATTTATCCTGAACTCAATAATATCCAAATTGTCAAAATGATACTGCTTTGTGGAGAAAAATTTAAGAATGTTCAGAAGAATATTTCCACAAAAAGATACTGGATGAAGCCCAAATATTCAGGATATTCCACTAATTTCAAGGAATATAGAAGCCAAAGCTTTAACCAACTGTGTATAATTGAATATATGAAACTGCAAATGAATTTTCACCCGCCATGCGGTAATCCACGTATACAGATCATTTCTACAATTTAATAAGTAATGAATACAAATGATCATTCACCATGCATGTGGTAATCCACATAGACATGTTATTCCAACAGAATAATAAAGAATGGAATAACAAAAGGATTCACCATGCGTGCGATCGACTGCACAGACAGGTTATTCCCAATAAAATAATAAAGAATAGAACCAGGTCATGCGTAAACGCACAGACAGGATATTCTGACAGAATAATAAAGAACGGAACCAGGAAAGGCAAAATTCACACCAACAGGATATTCCAACAAAATAATAAAGAATGGAATAACAACAGAAATTACCATGCATGCGATAGACCGCACAGACAGGTTATTCCAATAGAATAATAATTAATGGAACCAGGTCAGGCGTAATACGCACCGACAGGATATTCCAACAGAATGATAAAGAATGGAATAACAGAAGAATTTCACCATGTATGCGGTACTTCACATAGACAGATTATTCCAACATAATAATAAAGAATGGAATAACAAAAGAATTTCACCATGTATAGAGTAGCCCGCTTATACATGTTATTCCAACAGAATAATAAAGAATGAAATAACAGAAGTTCTCTTCATGAATACGAAAGAAATAATACCTCTTACGAGTACAACAAATAATATCCCTTACCTTAGAAGAAAATTGGATACTAGAATAGTGAGATAACAGACTTCTCTTCTTCTTTCTCTCTATAGATTCTCTCTCTAGAGTTTCAGTGAATTCGTAAGAAATAATGAAGGAATGAGCTTCTATTTATAGGAGAATGGACTGAATAGTAACTAATCCATTAACGGTCCAGATTGATTTACTTTTAAACGGACGGTCTAGATTGGTTTATAATAAAAATATTCTAATAAAACAAAATCTTTTAAATAAAATATAATATATTCTATTTATAATCTAATAAAACGAATAACTTTATAAAAGTATTCTGTTTTATATAAAAAGATTTTACTATACAAACACTATGCAGGCACTATACAAACAATATGCATAATAAAATATATTATATTCTAATTATTATCTAATAAAACAAATAACTTTATAAAAGTATTCTATTGTATATAAAAATATTTTACTATGCAAAATACTATGCATAATAAAATATATTATATTCTAATTATTGTCTAATAAAATAAATAACTTTATAAAAGTATTCTGTTTTATATAAAAAGCTTTTCTGTTTTATTACATTAATAATACTAATAAAATAAAACTTCATCATTATTATTATAATTCACACTATTAAGCGATCAGGTCGTTCCCAAGAAAGAGGAGACTTTCCAATAAGAATTTCTCCCTATTGGCGCGCAATTAGGTGCCCAAATCTCTCATTGGCAGAACTTCTAGACATCGTTAATATTACAAATAATAATATTAATAACTTCGTCGTCTCAATTATTAATTTAATAATATATAAAATATTGACAATAATTGAATCAAATAACGTGAGATACTATGCAGCAATTACTATAGCAATAATTGAACAAAACTGAGTGACTTCTCACGTAAGCATCAATAATCAATACCGTGTGCTACTATGCATCCACGCGTTTTACTGTACTTTTACTACCGAGTAGTTCAATAGTATTAACGGTAAAGCTTCCGCCGTTATTTTTATAAAAATATTTTTGTCGTTTTCTCAATCTAACAATAATTCCGTTGTGAGGTCCACCAATGATTGTGCCGTCGTACGAATATTTTATGTTAAAACGAATATTCCCCGACCAATCGAATATTATATAACAACTTGCATTGTAAGACCCCAAATTATTAATAAATGAAATTAAATTTCCTCTATTAATTAATTTGAAATAGTAAGGGTTGATTTGATTAATGTGGTTAGTTATGGGTAAAATGAGCAAATATTTTAAATAAGCAGGTGGTTATAAAATATTCATTGTTGTTGGGGAATATTCATTTGGTCGTGGAATATTCTTGCTGTCGGGGAATATTCGTACGACGGCACAGTCTTTTGTGGGCCCCATAATGGAAAGCGATTGGATGAAGAAAATGACAAGTATAAGTTATTTATAAATAACGGCGTAGTTGTTACCGTTAATACTGTTGGAATACCCGGTGGTTAAAACACAATAATACGCGTTGTTGCACAGTAGCACATAGTATTGCACTAATTATTGATTCTTACGTAAGAAGGCATTACTCAATAATTGTTACAGTAATTATTGTTCAGTATTTTATTGATTCAATAATTGCTGCGTTGATTTTTTTATATTACTGTTATTTTAATAATCGTCACTACACAGTATTTTTCATTATCGAAGCAATAATTCATATTATCTGAATAATATTATTAGATAACATTATTGGCAATGTCTAGAAAGTTCTGTCTAAGGAGATGTTTGGTCACCTAATTGCGCGCCAGTAAGGAGAAATCTTTATTGGAAAGCCCCCTCTTTCCTGGGAACTGCCTGGTTGTCAATATTGTGATTCTGTAATATTATTTGTGAATAATTAATTATTGATTTATATGATGAGAAAAATATTGATTTTATGTGGATATAGATGGGGAAAATTTTTAATGTGACAATTGTTGAAAATTAATATTTTATCTTTTTCTGATAAAATAATTCATTTAAATATATTATTATATTTTAATAATATAATAATGATGATATTTTTACGATGAATGTGTGATATATGAGTATATGTGGAGGAGGAGTATTTTTGTTACCAAAAATATTTAAAGCATGTTTTATATGTCGGTGGACCCCATTTCTAGACTGAAATTTGATTATAGCCTGTAAAATCGCCCGTTTGTGAATTTCGGTCAAATTCTGTTTGGAATTTGGAAAAACTTTCTTCTTCAAAGTTGTAGAGAATTAAATTTTCTATAAAAAGTCGCGAGGTTCGAATTTTCTAACAAAAAGACTATTTATTATGAATTATTAAAGTTTCGGAGTTCCAAAATAATTAATTTTTGAAAGTTTTAAATATTTATATTAACAAAAACATTTTTTTAATGTGTGGGCCTCATTTTGCATGTGTGCAATTGTTGAATTCTGGATTCAAAAGTATGCGTAGAGAATTTATAATATATATTATTATTTTATTAAATTTTCTACTTTAGTGTTTTAAGCATTTTCCTATAAATAGGGTGCTTAGGTTATAATTAAAAATCACATCAGAAATTGAAGTTTTCTCTCTCTATATTATCGAGCGTATTCTTGTGAGTATTTTGAGTATACTTTGAGTATTGATATACGGTGCAAGTTCAAGTCATAGCCTATATTCAGTGTTTCAACTAGAAGTAATGTCTTTCGAGGTAAGGGATATTATTTTCTTCTCAAATGATATTATTTCTTCAATACCATTATGTTGAAATATTGGTTAGAACTTTTTATCAAATTTGGAACTTTTTCATGTCGGGGTTACTATTCAGGAGTTACTATTCATGAGTTACTATTCACGAGTACTATTCACGAAGCATGATGATGTTTTTTGTGAAATTTCTATCTTTTGGCGTCGAAGTTACTATTCACGTATACGGCACTATTCACGAATACGGCACTATTCACCGAAAAATAAAATTTTTTCTTTTCGTCCAAAATATCTATTCTGGACACTAGCTTTGATTGTATATATGTTTTGATCATTCTTAAATTTTACCCTACTCTGGTTATTTATGAAGTATTTTTGAATGAGAATTGTTTAAAGTACGAATCCTTAATATTTGTTCTTTTGTTTCACTGGATTCGTTTTCTTTAAAATATTTTTCATCATCCTCAGTCCTAAATGATGATATTACTGAATATCTTTGGCCTGTAGTGCAAAGATAAATTATTTTTTGATGAATATCTTTGGCCCGTAGTGCAAAAATTAACAGGTGTTGAGATGAACATGACCGACTGATTAGTATCTTTGGCCCGTAGTGCAAAGATAAACAGGTGTTTAGATGAACATGACCAACTGATGAATATCTTTGGTCTGTAGTGCAAAAATGAATATTTGATTCTAAATATATATTGATTGATGTTACATGGATAAAATATCGACGATGAACTTTTAAATTCATATATAGAAGATAGTAGTTTGCATTCTCTACTTAACTCTTCTAATGAATTGTTGTTTCCGCTGCAATTGTTGATTTAAAACTGGTTGTCTATCGTATTCTATTAGATTTTTCTCTGTTGAAAACTAACGATAATTTGTTGTATATTATCTTAGTCGTAATATTATTTACTGGGCTAGTTGAGCTCACCCTTTTCTTTTTTGTTCCATTTTTATTCTCAGGAGGCAAGAATATAGCGAATACTAGTCGGGATATGGAATGAAGGTTTTAGAGAGAGTTGTTTAGTAGTCTTGACCATTTTTGTAAAATAATGTATCAATAATTATGATAGAAATTTATTTGCGTGTGTATATTGTCTAGACGGCAATATCTGTATTTAAACTCACAGTTTATATGTTGTAATAATAAAGTTGTAGTTATTTCTGTACCATGTATTTGGAGACTCAGAATGGGTTGGATGGAATGAACCTATTTTGGGAGCGTCACATGCATACTTTGCAAAATTTATAAATACTACCCACAATTATAACATTATCTCAAATTCACACTATAATATTAAAAAAAATATTTTGAGAAAATTAAATCTTTATTCAAAAAATTTGGAGTTTTACATCAAGCTTGGTAATAATCCGTAATATCAATTTACATAAAATTCTAATTGAGCACTACTTTGTAGTAGTTATTTGTTTGTAAGAAGAATGAAGAACATAGAAGAAAAATTCACTTGTGCAAATGTTCCATGTTACTTCTCTATATATCATATGCATATATATATATATATATATATAGAAACAAGATCAGGTCCGGACTCCCGGACGGGAGTAAAATCCGGACCTGATTTTTTTTCTTTTTTTTTTTTTTTGGTAGAACAACTAAAAAAAAAAAAAAAATTTATGGAACTGAAATTTTTCAATAATACAGTGTTTTGAGTGTGTTTTTAATACCTACACCAACCAATGTATGTACAGTCTGCCCAGACTGTACAGACATGTTTTGTTATAGGCATCCAAATCACACCCAAAACACTGTATAATGTAAAAATTTCAATTCCATAAATTTTTTTTTTTTTTTTTAGCTGTTTCAAAAAAAAAAAAGCAAAAAAAAAAAAAAAAAAAGTCCGGATTTTAACAAAATCCGGGAGTCCGGACCTGATCCGGACTCTATATATATATATATACATATATATAAAAGTTACGTTATAACTATTCAATTATATATTTAACTACACTTATTAGTATTAATTATGTAAGTTACATATTAGTAATAATTTAGTAATAATTAAGACTTAAATAGAATTTGAATGATCTCATTATTTTATTTTTGTTTCAAAATAAAATAAGCTTTTATTAAATAGAACCGAATGATATGTTAGGTTTACAAATATACATGTGTGTGTATATGAATATTATATAATTTTTTTTTATGTAATAGTAGTATTATTTTTACAACTTATCCCCTACCAACTGCTTAACTGACGTTTACTCTCTCAACCAACTGCCCGCTCATGTTCTTGATACTGTTCATCCACAGCTTAGCAAAACAAAAAATACTACTCCGTAAGTCCTAATTGGGGGAGGAGCTGTACCGGTCGTTAACCGGTACACTGTTATTTTTTTAGTTTTTTTTAACTACAGTTATCAAAATAATAAATAAAAAATAATAGAAGAAGTTTGAACAAAAAATTATAAAAAATATATATTTTTTATTGCAAAAACATTGTAATATTTTTATTGTAAAAATACTGTAAACAGTTTATAGTGTTTTTACAATAAAAAATATATTTTTTTTATAATTTTTTATTCAAACTTGTTCTATTATTTTTTATTTATTATTTTGATAATTGTGATTAAAAAAAATTAAAAAATTTTAAAAAAAATAACACATGTACCTGTCGTTAGTCATTGTACCGGACGCCCCCCCGGACCCACCTAGTCCCTACTTTAAGAGTTCTGTATAAAAATTAAAAAATAATTATATATTATTAAATATAATATTTTTAAATTATAACATTTATAATTAATTTTTTAAATTATATAAAACTATAAATAATTTGACATATATCATGGGACGGATTGAGTTTTACTAATAATCAAAATCAAAACCAAAACCAAAACAGAGAAAGAGTACGTTTGTATAAAATTTCTTCCATTTTCGATTTTTTCTACTCTTCATCGCCGGCACGACACCTGAAAATTTCCTCGGGAATTTCAGTTGAAAACCATTTTCTTCTCTTCATCTTCCCCTAATCTATATTTACAATTTACTGTAACTATCTTTTCTCTCTCTATTTTTTCGTTTTTTTTGGGTTAAGTAAATTCTTTCTACGCGTTTTTTTAATACTCGTTTTCTGGTCTAATTTAGTTCAGAAACACGGCGAGCACTCCTTTTTGGTCTAATTACTTCTGAATTGGGGTTTGCTTTGATGCTTTCCAGTTGCCCAGTTGGGTTTTTATATTGAGTCAACTCGTTTCGTGTAGAGCTTCTTTATAGCTGTTTTTTCTTTCTTTATTATATTCATTGATTGGTTGAAGTTGGAGCTGACAAAGTTTTCTGGGTTTATCTTAATTGTTGCGATGATTGAGTTTTCAAGCTTTAACATGCATCGATTGGCGATTTTTATGCTGATGATTTGCTTGCTGTATCAGAATGTGAATTTGTCCTGGTCCCTTAATGAAGAAGGTATTTTTATTTACTTTTTTAGCTCCTTTTTTCCCTTGAATTTTGCTTCTTTTATTTGGTTTTTGAGAAAATGCAGAGAATGAGAGCAAATTTGATGTGGGAAATTAATGCTGTGAACTGTGGGTTTAGTTTGAATTGAGCTTTCATTTTTCTGTTCGGTAATTTGATTTTTTTGAATTGAAGATAAGAGCATATTATAGGACTCCTTAAAGTTTTGACTTTTCATCTATTTTTTGAAGAAATGAAATTTTCAGATTATATAAGATTGATAAGTGGAAGTAGTATAACATACATGCAGAAAAAAGGAGTATAACTTTTTGTGTGGTGCAGGTTTGGCTTTGTTGAAATTTAGGGAGAGAGTGTTTAGTGATCCATTTGGAGCTTTGTTGAATTGGAATGAGGAAGTTGGAGTTATTGATCCGTGTTCGTGGTCTGGGGTTGAGTGCGCAAATGGAAATGTTGTGTCCTTGTAAGTAATTCTATGGAACTCACTTTACTAAATGCGAGATTTGTGTAAATAGTTCATTAATTATGTGATTTTTTTGTAGTTGTTTGCTAAAGTTTATGTCTTCGAGCTTCTATATTGTTACCAGTAACTTTCTTTGTTGTTTGAATATTAAAGGGAAATATATCAAGCTTGAGGTAACAATAATTGAGATAAGATTTTCAACTTCTCATCATTTGATGATGAAAAGCTGATCTTTTGTAAATTTGAAGTGCTTGTTATATTTAGGACGAAGTGACTATGTATAGAGACTTTTTGTTACTAAATTGAAATTGCTTGGCTTTACAGAATGAAATATATATCTGCATTTAATACAAGGCTCACTTCATCTTTTTCAAGGAAAATGTATATGGAATTTTCAGGGAAAATAACTTTTTTAATTTTTTGAAAATGACTTGAGATTAATTTGTGCCTGAACCTGTAAAACAAGTTTTCTTAACGCATTTTCATTTTCATTTGAAAATGCTTAGAAAGCAATGTTATGACATGCACTTTATTTCTCTGTTGGCGATTTTATGATCTAATCTGGAATATGAGAAATTAGGATTTACAAGCTTATGTCTTGCTGGTCATAACAAACAACTTCTTGTTGTTAGTTCTGTACAAGTATTCAAGAAGCTTATGCAATTCTACAACCTATGGTCTCCAGTACTGCGCTTCTTTCGTTTTTCTTTTCAATTAAATGATGCAATTGTTATTTGTTGTTTTTTCTAGCCAAAGGATGTTCATATAAACTTAATCAGCCCTAGAGAAGAAACATTTTCCCATCTGTTAATCTTATATGGCTAGTAAATATTTCACTGATTATGCACTGTAGAAGATATCGGTATATAAAAAATTCAGTTATATTGTTTGAGTTGACTTATGATTGAGCTTTTCTTCTTATGTATATTAAAGTTTTACATATTGTTGTATTTAAAATTTGGTTTGTATGCCTGATGGAATCTTAAATTTAAAATAACTTCTACAATTTGCAGGAACCTGAAAAATCTGTGTCTTGGAGGAACAATGGCTCCTGATATTAAAACCCTGGTTCACCTAAAGTCTATGTAAGGATATATGAGTAGTTTCCGGTTCAAATAATCGGTATTCCAATTGTTGTTATTCCACTTAAAGGGCATTTTTTTTGTCGTTATATCATGATTCGTGTTTTAAGGGGCATTGTTCTTCATTCTTCGCAGCATATTACGCAATAACTCTTTCTCCGGTAATATTCCTGAAGAAATTGGAGAGCTCAAGGAGTTGGAGGTGGTGGATCTGGGGTACAATAACTTTAGCGGACCACTTCCGTCTGACCTTGGCAATAATCTTTCACTGACAATCCTGTAAGTCAAGATATGAGAACAATTTCAACTCAACAAAATGCTTACCTTCTATTTTTGGTGCTCATGTTACCTTATTTTTGATCTATTGCAGTCTACTAGACAACAATGAGCTTTTTGGTAGCATGTCCCCTGAAATTGATGAGCTTAAATTGCTTTATGAAGTTCAAGTAGATGAGAATCAGCTGTCTAATTCTGGACAAAGTTCATCAGGCAATGCAAGATCGACATCATGGTATGTCAGTCCGGGATGTAAATTTGAATACCTGGTTTGTGGCTTAACATGGTACTCAGACATTTAGGTAGACCTAAGATTCAGATATCAATGTTTATTATATCTAACCTTGCGTATTTTGTTATAACGAACTAGCTTTTTAACCAAATATAACGATGTCTATAGTCTTTTGTCATGTTTTCATATTTATATAAACTTCCTCCTGATTGATACTTTTATGCAGAGCTTACCTTAAAACCACAATTTCTTATTATTCTTTGATTATTTCGTAATAACTGCTTAATTGTTATTCAGGAACACTGTGAATACTGGGCACATTACTCAACGGAGACTTCTAAAAGTAGATGTTGCAGATCCGCTATCAAACTACCAAAATAACTTTCCGGCACTATTCTTTTCATTATTATCATCGCAGAGATCGTCTTCATCACAATCAAAATCCCCTTCACCCTCCCCTTCACCCTCTCCTTCACCCTCATCTTTACCAAATCCAAAATCAACTTCTACTACTGTCTCTGTTTCTCCACCTTCACTTTCTAGCCCAGAGGATTTTCCCACCGAAAGCCCTAGTACATCAAGTAAAAGTTCCAGGTCAAATCAGCGAGCTTTAATACTGTTTGCAGCCATAGGCAGTACTACCGCATTGGTATTCCTTTTGGCTATTGGCATATACTTCTGTCGAAGCAATAAAATATCTGCTGTCAAACCTTGTTCCACCACAGGATTAAGTGGGCAGCTGCAGAAAGCATTTGTAACCGGTAACTACTGTTATTTCAAATAATTCACATTTGCATGTTATATCTGTAGATTTACCAAAGGATCTGCTTATCAATGCTTGCCGAAGATTCGAACTCTGTTATTTGATATCTCTTGCAATATTTTTTATAACTTTTATCTCATATATTTTTTATATCTTAAAAAAAATATATCTATGCTGCATATGTCACATGATTTTTGTTCCATCAGGTGTGCCAAACCTCAAGAGGTCCGAGCTTGTGACAGCTTGTGAAGATTTCAGCAATGTAATCGGTTCTTCATCAATGGGAACAGTGTACAAAGGAACTTTGTCCAGTGGTGTCGAAATAGCTGTGACATCTCTTGCAGTGGAATCTGCTAAGGAGTGGCCAGAGAATCTGGAATCCCAGTTCAGGAAGAAGGTACATAATGAAGTAATATTAGTTAAAAATTATTGTTTCCATTCTTGCTATCAATTCTCACGATTCAATTTGATATTGTTTCAGATTGATCAATTATCAAAAGTAAATCACAAGAATTTTGTGAACCTTATTGGGTATTGTGAAGAACAGGAGCCCTTTACTAGAATGATGGTTTTCGAATATGCACCTAATGGAACACTATTTGAGCATTTACACAGTGAGTATCTAACTGCTGCCTTGATTTTGCATGTAGGGTCAAGTTTCAAGTTTTACTTTAATTGAATGAAGTTTCAAGTTTCATAATTATTATTTTAATCAACAGATTATGATGATTTGGAAAAAAGTAATATTAAATGTTCTTACTTTTTAGGAAGGTATTACTTTAAGTACACTCGTCCAGTTACGAACCAGGATTTATTGACTGCATATAATTATCTCTAAGGATATATTGGAAACAATTGATTGGAGCCATAGCATGAACTTTCTAATTATAGCCTCATAAAGCATCAGGATTTAATAGATTCTTTAATTTAATAAACTTGGATATTTTCAACATTCTTAATACTGAGAAGTTCTGCAATATTCAACTTGAGGATGGACTTATTCATGCATATGCATAATGGCTTGGTCTGCGTTGAACTTTTTTGGTTGTTGCGAGCTTTCTCTTTTGATGCTAGGAGACTTGGTTCGCATATTTCACTTGGCTGTTTGAGTGAAACACGTTTGAAGTTATAGCTATTACAATACTTTGATTAAATCTTTTAGAATATAAATACTATTTCAGTTGTATATAAGAATCTTCTTAGGCCTGTATCAACACATGATACTATCATGCTGGAAAACAATGAACAGAATCCTGCCAGGACCCTGGATTAGTGTATGATAAATATTCTAATTGAGGATTATACATTTACCTATAGTAATGTGTGGGTAAAAAGTTAAAAGGATTTGGTCCTCTTTCCATGGTACCATTCTAACGAGAGGTCCAATTATTTATCTGGCTTGGAGTAAATTTTGTGCTATATTTGACACCTAATCTCCATTATGTATCCACTTTTTA
Organism: Panax japonicus; assembly: GCA_020205505.1. Classification (NCBI taxonomy): domain Eukaryota; kingdom Viridiplantae; phylum Streptophyta; class Magnoliopsida; order Apiales; family Araliaceae; genus Panax; species Panax japonicus. Next base: position 58,778,785 of record CM035108.1, on the reverse strand, counting down.
AAACAATAATTTAGCTTTATTTTCAGAATTGAATTTCTTGTGGGTCTTGCAGTAAGAGAAGCAGAGCCCTTGGACTGGGGGATGAGAATGAGGATTGCAATGGGCATGGCATACTGCCTTGAGCATATGCACCAACTAAAGCCACCCATAACCCACAACCACCTAAACTCTTCAGCTGTAAAGTTGACCGAAGACTATGCGGCCAAAATATCAGATTTCGGTCTCTGGAATGAATTTGCAGCAACAGAGATGGAATCAAATCCAGAATCTAACATCTATAGCTTTGGTGTTATATTGTTTGAAATGATAACGGGTAAGGTCCCTTACTCGGTTGACAGTTTCTCACTCCAGGACTGGGCATCGGATTATTTGAGAGGGGAGCAACCCCTTAGAGAAATGGTGGATCCAATGTTGAAATCTTTCCACATGGAGCAGCTCGACAAATCTGGTGAAGTTGTAAAATCTTGTTGCCATCCCAACCCGAAACAAAGGCCAACAATGAGGGAAGTTACTGCCAAAGTTAGAGAAATAACCGGAATTGGATTTGATGAAGCTGTCCCAAAACTTTCGCCCCTTTGGTGGGCGGAGCTTGAAATTTTGTCCACTGAAGCAATGTAATGCATCCATCTAGTTGAGCTAATTTTTTTCGGTTATCCTTGTTAGGCTTAGGAAAATCATGCTTGTACATATATCTAGGGTAGGTTGAGTGATGTGTTAAAAATATGTACTGCAAATGCACAGTGTCAAATTGAAGAACTGACAAGTACAGGTCGAACCCACAGAGACTAGATTAATTTTAATGTTTCCTTATTATTTATTTTAGGCGAATTAGAAATAAAGATTGAGAATTAATTAACTAGAATATGAAAACAATTAGCGAGAATGCAATCTAGGAATCTGAATCCACTAAATAATAAACATAACATATAATTCAATCTCTTCTATTTTTATAACTCAAATTATGCTTTTGATCTCCCTTCCCTTTAATTTAGTAATTTACAATTAACGTGGGCAAGCATAGATTATGAAAATTTAAGGATTAACTATAACCCATCAAAACTTCTTTGAGCAAGCATGGATTATGAAAAACTCATATCTTAACAATAATCTATCAAAACCTCTTAATTAATTTAAAATCACATAAGAACTATAAAACGAAGGTATTTCAATAACGAAACATGAAGGCGAAATCAATTAAACATAAAAGCATAAATAATAAAAGAGATAAAAAATATTATTAGGAATAATTATTTAATTTCATCTTCATCCTAGATTAAAGAAATTAACTAGACATGAAAATAAATAAATTAACTAAAATAAAGAAGAAGTAGAAGATTGAAAATAAATAAGAAAACTCCCTTTATTCACGATCCTCCAATAAGCGTTGAAACATCATTTAATTTACTCCTACTCCTAACCTAAAATAATACAATACTTAATTCCTTCTCCTCTTCTCTCTAAAACAAGAGGCCTATTTATAGGGAAAATAACTTTGAACCCTAATTTAGATTCATTGAACTTGGACACTTTGATCATTCCCTTTCCATGTAGAATTCAACTTCCTAGTAGCAATCAACTTCAAAAAGATCTTCTAGATAGACTTTTCTTTCTCTTGTTGGATTTGAATTGCACTAAGATTGTTCCACCTCTTTCCTTCTCCTTGTAGGATTCTTCTTGGACATTCCTTATATGAATAAAAGCCTTAAATATTGCTTGATCACCAAGATTTTGACTTTATTGCAACAACTATTAAATCCTACAAAATAAAATAAAACATATTAATTTAATAAACTAATATAATTAAAAGGACAAAATTAGGGATAATTAAATGTATGAATTACGTGTCTATCAAATACCTCCATACCTATCTTTTGCTCGTCCTCGAGTAAAATAAAAATAAAATAAAAATTACAATACCCCATTTTCGTAGGAAACACGATTGCACTTAGCATGTGCAACAAGCCTTTAAACCCCAAGGTTACCCCAAGTGGACGAGTTGTGTCTATATACCCACAAAATTTAAAAATATTTTTGGGTTCAACAAATTATGAAATTGAAAGAAAACTTCTAAATATTTATGGGCATTATACATAAGCAAGATTAAATTCAAAATCACACTTTCACCTTATCAAAAATACTCGATCTTCATTTTAGACACCATCCTTCATTAAATCAATTTCATGTAATGCATGCATGTGTATGTGATGTAACTCTTAGTAGGGATTTTTATCATGAAAATCAAGCAAACTCTTTTTTTCTTTGTCTTTCTTTTTTTTCCTTCTTTTTCTCCATTTTTTTTTATTCTTGACTTGTGCAATGTCTCATTTTCTTAGGCTTTTCAGAGTTACCCATGTAGAGCGAGCGTTGGACCAATGACTCCCAAACCAGATGGTTTTAGGGCACTAGGTGTAGAGACACCCCTAAGGATTTACTAACTCGAGTAACAAAGGCCACAAAATTAGACTAGTCAAGCTGCTTTTATCCATCATACTTTTCAGCGTGAATATCGATGCTTCCCAAGGCTTGGATACCCAGTTATTTCGTTTAATGGACATTGAAACAGTTATTTATTTTTTTTATTTTTTTTTCAACTTTTCTCAACTTCAGTTTTTTTTTTCTTTCTTCTTCTTTTTTTTTCTTTTTTTTTTGAAATTACTCGAATCATGGTTTATACCCCACAACTAAGAATTAGTGCAAACGTTAAGTGTAAAAATACTTGTGAAATCAATTTTAAATCCAGATGGTGTTTTAAACTAAGATTTTGTATCTTATCAATAATTCAAGAGTTCTAAATCTTTCAATCTCACTCATGCGTTTTGCTCCACCAACACTTATTAGAATTAATTCAATTCATAAAAAGTCAAACAAATTTTTTTTAATTTTTTTAATTTTTTTGTGTTTTTTTTTTCGTAAAAAGAAAAAAAAATCTAATACAAACAAACTCCCCCCATACCTAAATCATGCATTGTCCTCAATGTATACAAATGAAAAAAAAAGAACAAAGATATGAAAGAATTGTACCTTGTATGCGGGGCATTTGTTCTGCAAGAAGATGTGGTGAGAAAGAAAACAAATGTACATATCTACAAATTTTATAAATCCTAAAAATTATGTGACTAAAAATGAATGTTACAAATGGATAAGTGAGTGTGAACTTTTCATTATTTTCAGGAGGTCTAGGAAATTGAAAATAGTCAGAATTTTCATCACAGTTATGTTTCAAGGTTACCTCAAGAAGACTTTCATTAACATGTTCAAATGATGGAAGACTTGGTTCAAATACATGTTCTAGTTTAGTTGAATTATTTGTAGTGGATCTCAACAGCTCATTGACCTTATCTAAATATTCAGATTCATTCCAATTTTGGTCAAGGTGATTTAAGAAAAAATCAATTGGATCTTTTTCAATCAAGAGTCTATTTTCATTTATTTCTTGGGTCATTGACAACTCTTGTATCATGTTTACTTTAATGGGTTGGTCCAAAAAATCACTAGGTGGTTTTTTAGGAATAAGTCTTTCAGGGTATGGAGCTTTAGGCTTATAAACTTTTTCAACCGACTCATCAAATGCAACATGATCAATTTTAGGCATAGACTCATAATTTGTAGACTCCTCAAATACGCTTGACTCAAATTGTGTAAAATTGAATATAAAATTTTTATTTTCCTCATCATTTCCACAACCATCAAGATTTTCAAAATTAACCTCAGAGTTACTAGAAAATTCACCCACCTCTTGTTCATTTATTATGGTGGCTAATCGACTCATTTGAATTTCTAAGCGAGAAATGGCTTGGGTAGTGCTTTGCATGAAATTATTGAAATTATTATGAGATTTCATTAAAGTTTCTATGCTCTTTTCTAAAACGTTAAGTCTCTTCTCACTTTCATTTGATAATTCTTGTGGATATTGAGGTTCTGGATCCGAATATGGATATAAGCATGAAAATGGATAAGGATTTTCATAAGTTGAAAAAAATTGATTTACTTGGTGCGGATTAAAATTTTCATAGGATTCTTGATTCCAAGCAAAATTATTATTCCAACTATAATAAAAATCCATTTTTCCACAAATCACAAAACAAATAGACAACTAACCACGAAAGTCGCACAAAAAAAAAATATATAAAAAAAAAACTAAACTACTATATATATATATTTAAAAAAATATGGAGATACGAAGTACCGAAGAAAGAGCAACAACAAAATCTTTATCTTTTCGCTTCTTCGATCCGCTTCAATAATCCTGAAAAAAAAAAGAGTTAAAACTAATTCGAATAAATAAAAATTAAGGAATAAATAAAAATTAATCCTAGTCCCCGGCAACGGCGCCAAAAACTTGATGTGTTAAAAATATGTACTGTAAGTGCACAGTGTCAAATTGAAGAACTGGTAAGTACAGGTCGAACCCACAGAGACTAGATTAATTTTAATGTTTCCTTAATATTTATTTTAGGCGAATTAGAAATAAAGATTGAGAATTAATTAACTAGAATATGAAAACAATTAGCGAGAATGCAATCTAGGAATCTGAATCCACTAAATAATAAACATAACATATAATTCAATCTCTTCTATTTTTATAACTCAAATTATGCTTTTGATCTCCCTTCCCTTTAATTTAGTAATTTACAATTAACGTGGGCAAGCATAGACTATGAAAATTTAAGGATTAACTATAACCCATCAAAACTTCTTTGAGCAAGCATGGATTATGAAAAACTCATATCTTAACAATAATCTATCAAAACCTCTTAATTAATTTAAAATCACATAAGAACTATAAAACGAAGGTATTTCAATAACGAAACATGAAGGCGAAATCAATTAAACATAAAAGCATAAATAATAAAAGAGATAAAAAATATTATTAGGAATAATTATTTAATTTCATCTTCATCCTAGATTAAAGAAATTAACTAGACATGAAAATAAATAAATTAACTAAAATAAAGAAGAAGTAGAAGATTGAAAATAAATAAGAAAACTCCATTTATTCACGATCCTCCAATAAGCGTTGAAACATCATTTAATTTACTCCTACTCCTAACCTAAAATAATACAATACTTAATTCCTTCTCCTCTTCTCTCTAAAACAAGAGGCCTATTTATATGGAAAATAACTTTGAACCCTAATTTAGATTCATTGAACTTGGACACTTTGATCATTCCCTTTCCATGTAGAATTCAACTTCTTAGTAGCAATCAACTTCAAAAAGATCTTCTAGATAGACTTTTCTTTCTCTTGTTGGATTTGAATTGCACTAAGATTGTTCCACCTCTTTCCTTTTCCTTGTAGGATTCTTCTTGGACATTCCTTATATGAATAAAAGCCTTAAATATTGCTTGATCACCAAGATTTTGACTTTATTGCAACAACTATTAAATCCTACAAAATAAAATAAAACATATTAATTTAATAAACTAATATAATTAAAAGGACAAAATTAGGGATAATTAAATGTATGAATTACGTGTCTATCATTGAGCTTGTGCATAATTTTTGCTGTCCCGAATTTGGCTGTGAAGATGCAGAACAGCGGGAAATATGAGTGCTTATACGCAGACAGATAAATTGGATCGGAAGAATAAAATGAATTTGTTTCACAGTTGACTTTATTTATGGCTTTCTTTTCTTATATATTTCTATATATAAAACGGTGCACCTGTCCTATGCATTCATTTTGTACTTTTTCATTTATTTATGAGTCTCCTGAATTTGTGAATTTTTAGTTTAATTCTTGCACTAATTAAACACCAAATGCATGTTACTCAACCTTTTTGCATGTCGCATTGTGCCACGTAGATATGCTTTGAACTTCCAAAAGTCTTAATGAATTTTTTATTCTTTGTTAAAAAATAACAGTTCTGGTAAAGAATTTAATTAAGTAATTATTGTTCATTTTAGTGGCAGAAAATATATTTAACCCTCTAAGCATGTAATTATGCGTTTGTGGTGTTTCACTTCACCAAAATTAGACTGACTTTGTTGGTATAATTAATTTGATGTAGATGGAGTTTTAGTGGGTCTTCATTGAAGTTGTTTGACAAGCATTTGAATTTTACTTTTAATATTATCCATACGGCCATAGTATTTATACTCAATTTATAATTCCAAATGACACACTACAAATTAAAAATTATATTGTCGATTATCAGTCTAATAACCTTAAGGACAAATAAATAAAAAAAATCAAATTAATTAAGAAATGGAAATTACAAATGAATATGGCAGTTAGTAGCCCGGTACTAATTTTTTTTTTAAATGTCAAAATATATTTATGTTTTTTTGGAACATAGAGAGAAATATTCAATTATGCTTTTTTTATTTTTTTTCTTGCATATGATATCAAAAATTATTTTGCATTTATAATAAAGTATTACCCAGTTAATTTTCAATTATACATTTCTAATTATTGCGAATTCATACCACATAAGAAATAATATAGTAAATAGAATCTATACAAGTATAAGAAATAATATAGTATTATCTACTATTATTTTTGAATTTTGAGATTTTAAATATTAACTTTAAGAAGTCAAAATATATCATTATTAGGGAGAAGTCAAAATTATGATTTACTTGATTTTTATTTTGCAGATGATGAAATTTATTGTACGTACATTTGTAATCAGAATATTACCCACTTAATTTTCAGTTATACATTTTTAATTATCTTATAAAATGTTTTTTTTTAAAAAAAGATTATGAAATAATATTTGTTTTATTTACACAAAATACTTTATGTAACTTTAGAAAGTACTACTATTAATTATTAAGCCAAAAATATTAACACGCGGGGTTATAAAAACGAGAATGAAACCGCAGATGGTGAAATAATAATGTAATTTAATTAATCATAATTTAACAATAAATAATAGTATTACTTTTAGTATGTAAAGACTATTTTATCTTTCATATATTTAGAGTGTGTTTGATAAAAATTAAATGAATTTGAATCTGAATAAAAAAATTGTTTGATAATTAACATGTCTGAAACATCTGAATGACAAAATTTTATTATTTTACCTCTCTGAAAAAATTTAAAGTTGTTGTAAATTTATTTAATATTACTTAATATAATAGTTAATATTTTTTTTAATTTTTAAAATTATTTTTACTTTATTCAGCTGTTCATTCAGCCAAAAAATCTGACTTAGTCATTTAGCTCAATCATCTGACCGATTCAGCTATTCAGACAATTTTTTTCCTAAAACAAATGCACTTAATGACTGACCGATTTAGTCATTTTACTATTAAAATATATTCAGCCCTAAACAAACAACATATTCATATTTTGTGTTTTTTTCATTTTTGATACAGACTTTCCGTTTTTTCCATTAAATTTTTACTAATTCTAAAAACATAGCATCGTTTCATTGCGTATTTAAGGGAGTTATATATACACACTCTTGATTAATAATTGCACACCCAAATGGCCAAATATAATAAATCGACTAAACTATCCTTAAGAAATAGGAACCAATTAATACATTCAACATTTGTGCATTTTGTCCTTGACTTTGCTTTTTATAATTTTATTGTGTGATTATATATATACGGTCCGGATCTTAAGCTCACCCCTTATTCAACTCACCCGAGTTCACCCCCCAGTTTAGCGATGGACTCGACGACGGTTCGGTCATACAACCGTTGTCTATACTTTTAGCGACGCTATATTTTGTCCGTCGCTAAAAGTATAGACGACGATTGTATGACTGAATCGTCGCCGGGTCCGTCGCTAAAGGGGGGTGAGCTCGAGTGAGTTAGATAAGGGGTGAGCTTAGCTCTCAGCTTGGCTGCCATCTTTCAGTGGCATTCTCATCTTTGTTGAATGAAGCTTCGATCTGTTTGATTCCTTCTTCAAAGCTGCTTCACTTCCACCTTGATAGTCTCATTGTCACTGAGACTTGTTCTATTGATCTTTGGTGGAACTCGTAGAGTCAACAATAGCATTCACTAACTCAACGATTCTGCAACTTCACAATCATCAGCAACTCTTGATCTTTAAACTCTGTTGATTTATACTGCTTCTCAATCTTCCCGTTGGAAAGTAGCCGTTGAAAGCTATTCAAATTTATTCGTTAGATCTCGAGTTATTTGATGCAGACTGCAGATGTGACATGACATCTTTTTCTGACTTTCTGACACTGTAGTCTGCTGTTTCACCAACCCTGTCAGATATGTCACTTTAATGTCTTGGACAGGTCGAAGACTTTATTTCCTTCTTCTGATTTCTCGATCAGAGGTTGTCCTTGCATCGATGTTCTCAATGAGCTCTTGTCCAAATATTACCCTTCAGATTGAATTGTTGTCAATGCTTCAGTCTTCAGCTATTCGAACTCTACAATTTTGATGCATGTCTTCATGGACTTGATCGTAGTGTCTTGTTGACTGGTAGAGACAACACTACGATCTTGAAGAGTGTTGATTTGATCTTCAATGTAGAACACCTCTTCCTTCTCTTGTGCAGTGCTTCAACACTTCTGTTTGCCTCAGCAGCTCTCAGATACTAATGGCTTGGATTCCTTGCTCTGGCCTCTTCTGAATAACAAGACACTTCAGATTTGTGGCGTGTCCAGCTCGCTTTCTCCTTGTGATCTCCCGTTCACCTATCATCAATGGACTGACCCAATGCTTAATCACTTTAGCCTTGTTCTTCAGAAGCTGTCCAGTATCTCTGTATGTACTCCATCAGTTCTTTCTTTGTTTGGCAAACACTACGATCCTGGTAACTTCCAAGATCGTTGTCTTCTGTCTGCTTGACAGCTACTGCACTTGCTGACTTTTCTTGGTCAGTTACAGAAGTCTTCTTCTGATCTCCTTATGGAAGACTTCATCTCGAATGACTTCACAACTCAATCTTGATGCTAATTGAGTTGGTGCTTAAATCTTCTGTTAGCTTGCATGTCATTCGTTGAGTGCTCTCTGGTTTCCTTCAGGTGGGACATATATATGCAATGCCAACCAGAGGCTTCATTCCTTTGGATATTTTGGGAGTGCCCATTCGTTGAGAATCGTATTTGCTCTACGATTCTGCCTTGGCATTGTGAGCACATCTGTTGAGGTTTTAGTTCTGCACTCTACGATTCAGCTTTGGCTGTGCAGACACTACGAATCCGAGATCAGATCTTGACACTTTACGATTTCTGTCGTTGTGCTTGCTGTATTCATCTGATCTTGCTCAACTACGATCTCTGCCTCAGGTATGATTAGTATACTCTACGACTCTGAGTGTAGTCTACGATTCTTGACTTAGCTTTGACAAATACTCGGTCGGCTCGTAGGCAGGCTATCTCTACGATTTTGAACATGACTTCCTCAGCAGACTACGGCCCTGAGGAAGTTCTCCTCGACACCCTACGATCCTTTCTCGTCTCTCCTGGAAGTCTACGAACTTCGAGATCTACTATCTTGCAGACTACGATTCTGCCTCGATATCTCTCGAGTTTTTCTTGACTCTCCTGACAGACTACGATTTCTGGTATAGTGCTCGAAGATCAGACAAGCCTATCTATAACATCATAAGATCAACCTAATATGTTTGATCTTTCTATATTTATAGTCCTTGTACATCATTTCTTTTTAAGGACTTTACAAAGCTGTTTTGCTTATGTAGGATCAACCTAACACATTTGATCAATTCATTCCAAGTCCTTGTACATATGTTTCTATTATCTATCAAAGGACTTTACAGCTTTTCTTAATGCAAGCATACTTGCATATTCATTCATATATATATCTATCATAATCAAATCATATATAAATAGAAATATCATTCACATGTTTATTCCTGACAAAAAATACTTCAGATCTGGAGCAAAGATAAAAAAAATTCACATAAAACCTAAATACTTCAGATCTGTCGATTTGAGAAGATCTGTCGATTCTCTGTTGAGTTCGACTCGTTAACGGACTGGTTCTCTCTCCGAACGTTCGCCAGAAACTCCAGCGACGTCATCTGCCGGCGGAACTCCTCCGATAACATCGTCTTTGTTGTTTCCTGATCTCTCCACCGAATTCTTCTCCAGATCTGGGTTTTGGTCGGATTTGCTCGGCGGTGATTTTGGTCGGAGGATTTGCTCGGCGGTGATTTGGATGGGAGCTGGGGGTTTTGTATATATGGATATATGGAAATCTAAGGGAGAGACTGAATCGAATATGAAATTAGGAGTTGGGGTTTTGTACAAAGCTTTAAAACGGATGAAGATGTATATATGGATATGTAGACATTTAAGGGAGAGACTGAATCGAATATGAAATTAGGGATTAGGGATTAGGGATCGGCGTTTTTGTTTTATGTTAATATCAATTAGGAATTAGGAATTTTAAGTTTTTGTTTTATGTTAATTATTGTTGGACCATTTTACCCTCTATTAAATCAAATTTGTTTAATCTAAAATTAAAAAACTATTTTTTTGCCACACCAGCTTTCTATGCCCCACACAAGTAGCCACGTCAGTAATTGCTGACGTGGCAGGTTCAATTTGTTGCAATTAAAAAAAAATCAATAGCTCAATCATCTAATTGACAAAATTGAAAGGTGAATCACCGAAGTGAAATATGACATATAATTTAAGGTACTAATTCATATTTAAGCCTTTTAAAATAAATATAAGTCCAATCTAATTAACCATTTTTCGACCTCTATTTCATTTTAAATATAAATCAAAAGTTCTTTCCACCCAAGATTTATAAATTTTTGATTCAAAAAAATAATATTCCGTAATTATGTATACACCCCACCCCATCATGCCCAGCCCCACTCTATTTCATGGTTTTAGAATCTTAAACGTGGTACGTTGACAAACAATTTTCAACACAACTTCTTGAAATGCAGCTTAGTAGTTCCCACGCCAATCCCAAAATCATGTTCAAAATATACACCAAACTTAACGATCCAATAAACTGTATAAATGCAATACAAGTTTTTCTATCCCACAAGACAAATCTTCTTGAGTCTCTTTTTAAGAGCTTCTGGTCATCCATTCCTTCGAAAGATGGCAAGAAGCCAACTCGCATTTACTGTCACACTTTTCCTGCTCTCATTGGTCTTCCCATCCATATCGACTTCTGAAGAAGTCCCGACCAAAACAGTGGAGAAAAAAGTCGATGTGGTGGTTGAAGGCGTTGTATACTGCCAGAGCTGCAACAAGTTCGGATCATGGTCATTGACCGGGGCTAAGCCCATTTCTGCTGCTAAAGTTAGTGTTATCTGTAATAACCATAAAAATCGAGTCAGCTACTACAAGGCATTTGAAACAAATGCAGACGGGTACTTTTATGCACAACTGGACGGGTTCAAGATCAGTCACAACTTATTGGACCATCCTCTCCAATCATGCCATGTGAAGCTGGTTTCATCCCCTCTTAAAAGTTGCAACCTTCTCACAAATGTTAATTATGGACTCAATGGCTCACCACTCCGTTATGAAAATAAGAGATTGTTAGGAACTAATTATGAAGCTGTGATTTATGCGGCTGGACCCTTGGCTTTCCATCTGGCTTCTTGCAACCCCAGCACTAAACCTTAAAAGGTCTACCCAGCTATCTTCAACTTAGATCAATTTTTGTATTGTTTTGCTTTTACTTTCCAACTTCGATGTTGCTTAATGCCTTACTAATTTTAAGAAAGATGAAAACTAAGCTGTGATTTTTTTTTCTTTCTATTTATTCATAACATTAAACTACTCCACCTTCTCATCAAATTATTCACGTTTCAACATTTTTTGAGATTATTTCTTCTTTATTTTTGTTTTCTTTTTGTTTTTATTTTCATGATGTGGACCTGCTAATAACTCAAATGATTGATTCTACAGAAATAGTTGCACTTCTACAATCAAATACGCGAGGATGTTGCAAGTTAGCGAATTCTAATAAGATCAGATATTAATAAGCAAATCCTAATAAGATCAGATATTAATAACACAATTAATGGAAGATTAAATCTAGAGTAGCAAAGAAATTGCACATACCTATTTTCAGAAGTCCAATGGCATTCCAAACATTTTATTAATCTCATCCATTGCCTCCTTTGTACACAAAGTCTGCTCAAACAAATCACTTTCATTTCTGGAAGACAAACTTGGCTGAAATTTCCCTAATTTATTGTCCAAGTCATCATCAGGAAGTATCAAAAACCCTCCACAGTCTCTTTTCCCTGGTGCTTTGTCCTGATTCTTGGATCTCTTTTTCCTAACAAATTCTATTGGCATCCCAAACATGCTATTAATATCATTCATAGCCTCCTTCAAGTTAATTGTGGGCTCTACTAGACCATGGTGGCAAACATTTTCCACCTGTGGCTCTTCTGAAATAGTGGAACCTACAAAGCGATAAACAACTGTATCCTCTCTAAGTCTTGCTTGAGGGGATCTCTCCGAATTTAGATATTTGGAACTCTCTGATAAAATATCTTTTGGATTTGGAAATACAAGAGCGTTTACGCTCCCACTAGAAATTGGAGCACCTTCAGTCAGTTTCTGAGCTTTTCTGTCCTGAAAGTTACAGTGCTCAAGGCCTCTATTGTTATTTTCTTTAATAAGTTGGTTCTCATGGCCTCCGTCACTCATCTCATTGTTTTCCTCATCATCTATAAATATTTGAAGCGGTTCTTGGTGGGATTGATGAGTTTCAGTACTCTTGCGTTGTGGTAATAAAGAGTCCATTTCCGATTTTTGCTTTGATGATCCAACCCCATTATCTAAATTCTCGTCAACAAACACCTCAAATCCATTTTTCAAAGCCTGATCAGCTTTGGGCTGGCTTTTATGTGATCTCCTACCAACACGTGCTGGCTCTAGAGGCCTCTCGAAACATGCCATTTATTGCATTCATGGCCTCTTTTGTGTTAATTGTGGGTTCCACAAGCCCATGATGCCATGCATCTTCTGCTTCAGACTTTCCAACAAGTGCAGTATCTACAAACTTAACCACAACTGTATCATCACCAAACTTATTTTGAGGTTCTTCTGCTTCACTATCTTGATGTTTGATATAACTTTTGCATCCAAATCTCCAATGCCTCCCTGCTTAACAGATGGGTCACTATATTTTTTAACCTCGTCCAAATTTGATGCAATCCTTGGATGATTGGATTCATTCCCTAGCATGCCACTTGTAGAGCTCTGTGGGATGAGAACCTTGCTCTCCACACTTCCAAACTTAGGTTGTGTTTCAGATAAAGATTTCTTAACTGAGATTCCTGTAGACTTGCATTTGTTCTCATTGTTTTCTTTATCCTCGTCACAGATGAGAGAAATTGTTTCAGCACACAAAGGTCTAGTGCTAGTTCTCCGTCCCTGGCGCTGCAGAAAATCTGCCAATTGTTAGATAATAAAAGAACTTATCAACAAAGATAAATTCTTAACAAAACATGAATAAAAATACAACCTCCATTCTCTTGTTCTTGTGTCGCTCCATACGATGAATAAATTGCTCAAATGATTTTTGCAATTCATCTATAGGCTCAGCAAGGCTGTGAATTAAATTTTAAAAGGTGAATATATATCCAACTCACATCAATAAGGAATTCATTTGTACGAAGGATATGCTTACAGTATCTGGCTCATGGCAGAAGAATCAAAACGTCAAATTCTATGATTGAATGCAGTGTCATGTTCTTTATCAACGGAAAGTAAGATTATTAATTATTTCCTACGGTAATTGGAGGCATATGTGATCTTAATATGAACATAAGGAGATAACGTATGTGAATCACTGAATTGTGACGTGTACTGACAAACACCATAAAGAGTTCTTCAAATATGTACATGAATTGGGCAAACACAGTGGAGTCCCAATATTTGAAGAAGCTATATGGTGGTAGCTTGATCTGTTAGAAACAACCCAAATGGAGCCAACTAGCTAAAAAAGAATTCAGTTACATATTGATTATCACTCTAGGCTCCATGAGACCTAACAACATATTGGTCGAACTATTATTCCTATAGCAACTTTTTCAGTTTATACTCAACCGTCACAGAGAGAAACAATTATATAAAAGAAGCATCTTAATAAAGCTGAAATTAAGAATGCAAAAAGAGCTCTGCTAATCACATCAATGATATAAATAAATGATGAAAATCAGAAACATCTTAATTATAACCCATATTAAAAGGGAGAGAAAAACAAGTTTAGCAGTAAAAGAAGCTTCAGGAAATATATCTATTAACAAATTAATTGCAGTCACAACAGAAATAAAAACAAGAGCATCACTTTTGCATGCTGAGAAGTGGGTGAAATTAGTGTCATGGCATGTAGAGATGTCTTCCCTTTTGCCCCCTTCCTTTTCTATACTTGAAGCAAGTTTAGCACATATACATATCATGTCCTTATATATTCTTGTAATGGGATTTCAATAACCAGTAAGCAGTACAAAGAGCTTAAGAGGACTTATGGACCCCTCTCCAAATCAGAACAACTAAGATGACATAAGTGATAAGACCACAATACCACTGATGTGCATAAAATTCTATAATGATTGCTACAGTTCTTCTATATATCCCATTGCAGGAGTCAAAACAAGTAACCAAAACGTTTGCAATCAAAAAGCAAAAAACGGATCCATTTTCCAATCAAAATAAAAGCAACCACAAAACATGTAAGCAGAATAAGATTGCTTACTTCTTCACACCCAAATGGTACATCTTCTCAGCCACCTCAAACTTCTTCATCTTCTCATAGTAAAGACCACAGGCCTGATAAAATAGTGACCTCCTCATCCCTATGTGATTCACCTTCATGGTTCCCAGAACTGCTCCCGGATCATCCACAAAATCCATCTACACAAGCAACAACAAATATATAAACCCACCAAATGTAGCTTCAGCAGCTATACAATGATTTTCCGAATCAGCAATAAAAACTATCAAGCAAAACAAAAACTTTTCAGTCTCATATTACACACCCAATATCAACAAGCAACTAACTGATTGAAGTGAAATTACCAACTTGTTTAACCCAAAATTTAAAGGCCCGACTCAGTTAGTTCAGCCAACTAGTTCTCTTATGCAAATTGGGAAGATTCCTAATTCTTTCTAGGCTTAAAGTTCCTGAAAATTTAGCTACTGATCCTTTAAGATATGAAACGCAACTAATCACACCTTAAGATCCAAAACCAGGCGTAATATTTACTCGTGAAAGCAAAAGTTTAACTATTTTTACAAATCGAATTCTAGAATACGATCAATTGGGGGAAGTTAAGATTGAAAGAACGAAGAACATCAAAACATAAATCTTAAAAAAATATGATTGAGGTGAAATTACCAATTGTAACCAGACGCGAAGGTAACGTAAGTCGTTGGAGTAACGACGGTCAGTGAGGAAAGTCTGTGCGCATTTCTGAAGAAAGCGAGGGAGTTTCTCCTTCAGAAGCTGAGAAGGGATTGTATCTTTCATCTTCCGAATCCCTCTGTTACACAAAACTCCGCCTGAGCATTTGAAGTAGAGAGAGAAAGTAATGAAATATACCTAGATTTCAAAAATTAATACTCCCAGCATTTCAAGAAAACAGTCCCATTTTCAATCAAACTCAAATGAGACACTTTGTGTGGGACGTAGTGAGTAATAGTAACAATAATGGAGAGAGTAAGGGGGGTTGTTTTACCGAAGCCATGGGAGAAGAGGGTCTTTGCCGGAGTACGTTTTAATGTCGGAAATCAACGACGAGAAGAGATTGTTGTACAGATTGCTGCTGCTATCCGCCATTGTTAAGTGATAACGGAGACCTCGTGAGAGACAGTAGTGTTAAAAGTAGAGTGGAGCCGTGGAGGTATTGATGAAGAAGATCTAATTTGAATTTAGTGGCGCTTTTTGGTTTCTCGAAAGTACCCCAAGGCCCCAGTATATAAAAATTTTAGTAGTTCTGAGCCCAACCCACTGAGAGTTTGCGCTGGACAAATGTTATGGACTTTATTTTTCATAAAAATTATGAAGGAACAATTATATATTCTATTATATTTTTAAAAATAATTACAACAATAGTGTACTCATAAAATATTTATACAAATTATATATTTTTATATTTATTTACAATATTTAGGGCTTCTCTCCTCATCTATAACAACTGTATTAGTTAGTTATTATTCTTCTTCATTCAACGTATTCTTTCTCTCTCTCTCTCTCTCTATATATATATATATATATATATATATATATACATATATTCAATCTCAAATATATATATTTTTTGAATAAAAAGTACCAAGTAATTATTTATAGGCCCATACCTAGGACTGAGCAAAATACGGATAAAACCGAATAACCGAACTATTTTAACCGAATTTTTTCAGTTATTCGGTTAATTTTAGTAATTCGGTTATATCCGAATTTATTTTCAGTTTTCGGTTTCGGGTTTGATTTTTGTTTTTTTGTTATTCGGTTAACCGAATAACCGAAATAAAAAAAGGGGTTTAAAAATTATAAGTCAATAGTCAGTAAACTCATACTTCTCATTCATAGTCCATGGATCTCATAAGTTCTAAATCTCTCATCTCTCGAAGACATCTCTGCTCTCTGCTCTCATCTCTCAGTCTCAGACCAGATGACAGATCTTAGATCTTTATTCTTTCATCTCTCACCCCTGCCCTGACCCTCGTATCTCTCACTCTCTGCCCTATTGCAATTGCCCTAACCCAAAAGTCAGCCAAATGCCACATCTTCACTCGCATCACAGATCTCAGTTTCTTCACATCTTCACTCACAGCACAGATCTCAATTTATAATATTAGGTTGATTACTAATTTTATGTTTCTTCATTTCAAGTGTACGAGGCAGCTCAGTCCTCAGCTGCAGCATTTAAGAAGTGGAGGATGGGTGGGCCCAGATTTCAAAAGGCCTCTGTTCTTGGGAGGAAAAGAAAACCGATTGAGTAGCTGCTACCTATAATTGTTTGGTGCATCTAATGCACAGGTCATTAGGGGTGAGCATTCGGTTTTATCCGAACCGAATTAGCTTTTCGGTTATAACCGAAATTCAACTGTTTTAGGTATCCAAACTACTAACCGAAACCGAATAACCGAATAACCGAATTAGTTATTCGGTTATTTGGATAATAATCGAATTTAACAACAGAACAGCAGAAGCCAGAAGCAGAAGCAGAAGCCAGAAGCATAAAGATAAGTATTTCCATTTCCGAGCACTCTGCTACGAAGTTTTCACCAAATTCAAAGTAGTACTTAATCTCCTGCATGAAGTTTACGGTCTTGGATAGATATATCACATAACAACAACATTCCAGTTAATGTGTATTATGATGACCTGTGCATTAGATGCACCAAACAATTATAGGTAGCAGCTACTCAATCGGTTTTCTTTTCCTCCCAAGAACAGAGGCCTTTTGAAATCTGGGCCCACCCATCCTCCACTTCTTAAATGCTGCAGCTGAGGACTGAGCTGCCTCGTACACTTGAAATGAAGAAACATAAAATTAGTAATCAACCTAATATTATAAATTGAGATCTGTGATGTGAGTGAAGATGTGAAGAAACTGAGATCTGTGATGCGAGTGAAGATGTGGCCTTTGACTGGCTTTTGGGTTATGGCAAATGCAATATGGCAGAGAGTGAGAGATACGAGGGTCAGGGCAGGGGTGAGAGATGAAAGAATAAAGATCTAAGATCTAAGATCTATCATCTGGTCTGAGAGTGAGAGATGAGAGCAGAGAGCAGAGATGTCTTCGAGAGATGAGAGATTTAGAACTTATGAGATCCATGGACTATGAATGAGAAGTATGAGTTTACTGACTATTGACTTATAATTTTTAAGCCCCTTTTTTATTTCGGTTATTCGGTTAACCGAATAACAAAAAAACAAAAATTAAACCCGAAATCGAAAACTGAAAATAAATTCGGATATAACCGAATTACTAAAATTAACCGAATAACTGAAAAAATTCGGTTAAAATAGTTCGGTTATACGATTTTATCCGTATTTTGCTCAGTCCTACAGGTCATCATAATACACATTAACTGGAATGTTGTTGTTATGTGAGATATCTATCCAAGACCGTAAACTTCATGCAGGAGATTAAGTACTACTTTGAATTTGGTGAAAACTTCGCAGCAGAGTGCTCGGAAATGGAAATACTTATCTTTATGCTTCTGGCTTCTGCTTCTGCTGTTCTGTTGTTAAATTCGGTTATTATCCAAATAACCGAATAACTAATTCGGTTATTCGGTTATTTGGTTATTCGGTTTCGGTTAGTAGTTTGGATACCTAAAACAGTTGAATTTCGGTTTTCGGTTATAACCAAAAAGCTAATTCGGGTCGGATAAAACCGAATGCTCACCCCTACCCATACCGGAAGCTTGTTGGAATGAGGATGGAATCGAACGAAGCAGTAATGGAAGCAAAGGAAAGATATGGAAAAGAAGAACAAGTAACAACAGTAGAACAAAGCAGCAACTAGTGTGGAGTTAAGGAGCAGGTACAGACGGGCAGCTGGCGACACAGAAGCTTCGAGACGAACACCTCCCCCAATTACTCCCTTCTCTCTCAGCCGGAGAACCCATTTTTGCTTTCTTCTGCGGTGGCGCTCATGTCGTTGCTCTTTTATCATGTACGCACCTTCCTCTCCTACTCATATAATTTGTTGTACATATTGATTTCTGAACATCAGATTTGTGTAATTATGTTTTATTGTACATGTTGATTTCTGAACATCAGATTTGTGTAATTGTCTAGAGAAATTCTGGGCTTCGAGGATGATGGTAACCAAATTTATATCAAGGTAACCAAATTGTCATATCAAAGTAACCAATCAACATCAACACTTTAATTTTTTTTTAGTACAGTTGGTTACCAAATCTTCAGATCAAGATAAGCAAACCTTCGTACCAAGCTAACAAAATCTCCATACCAAAGTAACTAATTCACATCCACACATGCGATTTTTTCATAGTACAGTTGGTATCAAAACCTTCAGACCAAGTAACCAATTCAATTTTATTAAGTTACCAATTTCGTTTGAATGTGATGCAGTTGGTAGCCAACCATTTATACAAAGGTAACCATTTTATTATTTATGAGTAACAAAATAGTTATATAAAAAAATTAGAACATTAAAAGTTACATCTATTTATTTTTAAACTTTTTGTAGGACGAATCTTATTCTTATTCTCATTAGCGTTTTAGACAACAGAAATTCGCGGCGTTATAGCGGCGGAGTATGTGAGGTGTAGCGGCGGTGTAGCGGTGAACTATTATTTCAAAGTGTATGCGAGGGAGATGAAAATTTGAATTTATTATTTTGAATTTGAATTTATTTTTGTTGTTAGATCCAAATATTTGAATTTGAATTATTAATTATGGCAGTTATTAGTCCTTGATTTTATGTTTTCTTATTAATATGACTTTTACTATTTTTTGTAATATGTACAATCTTTTTGTAATTATTTAGTTGATGCACTTTTCTTGTAATTATTTTATATTTATTATATATTTATATAAAGGACCCAATTATAATTATGTTATATCTTAAACTTTTTTTAAAAACTATATCATCACTCGTTAGCCAATTAACAAAATACATAACTGAGTCCAATGATATTTCTGAATCATTTAACTCGAGACAAACACAATTATATTGTGCATTGGAATTTTGGGTAAATTCAAATAACTATAGATATAAAGTTACTTTTGTGAATTAAAATATATAAGTAAGACTTGTAATTTTATGAATTGGAACAGATAAACATACACATATCATAACATTATAACTTCTTGATACAAAGTTTTGTCCTCAATCTATCTAATAAAATACAAATAATTTTGAATTTTTCGCTCACTCAATAAATCATCTGGGCCGTCCAAAGTTTGAGATAAATCTCACCGTCCATACATCTATCTATCTAATAATGATTTTGAATTTCCTGCTCACTTAATAAATCATCTGGGCCGTTCTAAGTTTGAGATAAATCTCACTGCCCATACAGTGCCGGAGGCACGGGACCCAGCTAGTTAATTATATTGAGACAATTATATTTACTATTCTCTCCGTCCCAGGATAAAAGTTTTTATTACTATTTTAAGTAGTCCAAAATTAAATGTCTACTTACCTTAAATGATCTATTTTTTATAATAATTTATCTATAATACCCTTATTATTAATTATTATATTTCTATTCTCTATGCATATTTATAGAGCATCACTAATAATGTGCAGAAAACTATGTAATTAAATAAAAATTTAAATATAGATAATTTTATCATTTTATCATCTTTCTTAATATACATAAAAAGTTAATATACATAAAAAGTCAACTACAACTTTTATCTTAAGAATGGTGTTGAATTAACTCTTTTTAGAAACCTC
Source organism: Panax japonicus (assembly GCA_020205505.1). Classification (NCBI taxonomy): domain Eukaryota; kingdom Viridiplantae; phylum Streptophyta; class Magnoliopsida; order Apiales; family Araliaceae; genus Panax; species Panax japonicus. Next base: position 58,758,470 of record CM035108.1, on the reverse strand, counting down.
TTTTTTTACGCAAAGACAATTTTATTTGATAAAAATTTAGTCAATCTCTTTTTGGCTACATCACTGCCCACCACCATCACCACCACTACCGCCATCCACCAGCATAACCCACTGCCATTGCCAACAACCATCATCACCATTCACCACCACTATTGCGACCAACCATCACCATAACCCACCACCACCAATGCCGCCACCAACCACCACTAACTTCTACCACCACCATCCACTATCACCCACCACCATTATCAACTACCGCTATCTCTTGGAACTTGCACAACCATCATCCACGACCACCACCATCACCATATTTTATATTAATTATGTAAAATTATCATAATTATTATTATGTTTTATTAGACTTAAAATATTTTATTAGTTATATTATGAGTGATTTTATTTGAATTAATTATTTAATATATATTTTATTTGAATTAATTATTTAATATATATTTTATTTTTATTCTCACTTTAAGTTTGCATAAATTAATATAAGAGTAAAATAGTAAAAATATGTTATAATATTATTTTAGAAATATTTTAACTTGCGTAACAAAACTATAAAGTATTTTGTCAATTCTGATTTATTGTGTATTTTTTTTTCACAATACAATAATTAAATATAAATATAAATTCATAAGTTTTCGGTAGAGGTTTATACAGGATTGGGTGACTGTGTTTCGCCACCGTCGTCCTTGTTCTTTCTCCTCCGGCCTCCGCCACTCCATTCTCTCTCTATATATATCACATATACATACACAACACAACTATGGCTACCTCGAGCGACGAATCAGAAGAGCATCGAAAACCTGTCTCAGAAACCCCAATAATCGACGAGGTCGAAGAAGACGAAACCGAAGATTTCGATGAAGAAGAAGATCCAGTCACCGAAGAGTCGAGAATACGTTACGAAAAAGAGAAAATGGAGAACCTACTCCGTCGACTGTCGTCGGAGAGAGTTCCGCTGCGTGTCCACGACGTTTTAATTAAGGGAAACACCAAGACGAAGGACCAACTCATCGAAGCTGAAATCGAAGCCCTAAAAACTGCAACCACAGTCCAAGAGTTGATTCAGGCTTCCAGTATTGCTAATGCTCGGCTCCAACAGCTCGAGATTTTTGATTCGGTTAACATTACCCTCGATTCCGGGCCGCCGGAGTTACCCGGGACTACTAATGTGATTGTTGAAGTTGTGGAGACCAAAAACCCTGTCACTGGTGACCTTGGCATTTACTCCAAGCCTGAGGTATACCCTCTTTTTTACTTAACTAAGTACGTGTCTATATATGTATTTATACTAGGTATGTTTTAATTGATTTTTGATGAATAAATTTTCAAGTTCTGAGTTTTTATTGTGTTTGATAGCTGAGTATTGCTGTTTGCAGTAGGAATTTATTTTTACAAACCTCTTTTAAGTGGTTAGCTATAGGATTTTCATTTTATGCAGTGAGACTAATGGTTTGAGTATGTGTAACTAAGGTTTAGTAGTTATTTAAAATTGCATTGTTAGCTTGTACTGTTCTTATTATAAATTACTGTTATTATAAATTTGTACAAAGAATTATGTTAGTAAACTGAAACTGGATACTATATATATATGTATATTAACTTATCTCAAAATAAATTTGTCAAGGCTAATACATACTATGTCCTTAAGACAATTATGCTCTCCGTATGGTGCTCAGAGTTGATAGTACTTGTCTCTCAGGATACAATGACACTGTATACTATAGTAGCATTTCAAATAGTATACTCAACGAACCAAAATAAAATGCTCAAAACTCTCTCTCAAAAAAATGAACTATAAACTGATAATGAAAAGAAGAATAAGAAGACTGGAATGCTTATATGCTTAAATGAATTGAATGAATGAAAATGACAGCCCCCTTCTCTCTTTATAGTAGGGTATGTGACCCATCAGAAGGGACACAACCCACTAAAAAGTATGGTGTAAGCCAAAAAGGCGTAGTTTTGGCTTTAAATAGAAAAGACGCGTTCGTTCAGGCAAAAATGATGTAGTTTTGCAGTGCCCGTTCAGGCAGATAGCCTTTCCCAAACCGACGCAGTTTAAACGTATCCGTTCAGCAGGTAACACTTCACAAAAAGACATAGTATAGTAATAAATATTGTTTATCAAAACGACACAGTTTTGATAATTAGAACTAAATAAAATAAAAATAAATTTTAATAAAAAAATTTAAATAAATATTTGTCCAAAAAGTTATATACAAGGACCCAGACCTACGAGCCACGAGCCATGTGCCCCGAGCCTGAGCCAGGCCAGTCGGTCGGCGGCGGCGTGCGCGTGTAGGTTCGAATCAAGCCTTGGCTAGGTCCTCTCCCTTCCACAAAAGCGGGGTTCCCTTTGGGGCCCAAACCTAAGAGCAACTTTCATGTATATAAACATATTAAATCTTTAGTTCTTGACCAATGTGGGACTTGGCTTCCCACATATATATATATATATATATATATTATCATTTATCATTTCCAATGGTGATCTTTGGCAGTTAATATCTCATTCATTACTCCATGAATTGAAGCTTCTAAATACTCAATTTAATCTACTCATGGAGTAGAACACATTGATATGTGGATTTACTTAAAATAATTATTAAAACCCACTTTTATTTTAGCTCAAATTCTAACAAATTATTCTATGCACCACCAATGGATGATCAAAACTGGCATTGACCAAGGCTTTAAATTTATTTAAGTAATACTCCCTCCGTCCCATATATGATATTTTAGAGTTGTGCACAAGAATTAAAAAAATGATTTATGATTGTATAATATTAGATATAGTATTAATTGTCTATAATACCCTTTACTATATACTTATCTCACTCTCTCTCTCATGTGCAACATTTTACGTCAAATAATTTGAGAAAAATAAAATCATCTAAAACATTATATATTATGAGATGGAGGGAGCAAGTCTCTAAGTGCATATGTATGAAGCATCAAGACAGTTCAACTTTGGATCGTACAAATTTCTAAGTCCAATTTTTGAAGCATTTATAAACTTTTATTATATCACTTGTTAGTTAGGAATAGAAAGTTCATCACGACTATGGGGTTGATTGATAAATCTTACTAACCAATTAATGAAGATTTCTCTTATTCGGTCAGCTTCTATGTACCAAATGATTTGTTATCAAACAGGCTTATTGGAAGCAAAGTTACTTATTCGGTCAGTGACTCAAAGCTTACTTTTTCAATCAGCACATGTACTTGATGACTTTAGTACTAAATTGTCCTTCCAGTGTACCCTCGGACATGTTCAATAAAATGGTGCTCTTGAGTCTTAACTTGAGTACTACTGGAGGAATATGAACAAATGAATTTAAACTTTTAATCAATTGAACTTTGACACATCAAAAATTGAATTTGGATTATTCCTTTTATTTATTTATTTTATCTTTCCATGTTAAACTTCAAAATGTAAAAATTTTGTAAGTCATTTTGTGGGAAGAAACCGCCAGAGTTATTTAACACTTTACTATTAGAAGCTTTATGAATGCAAATTTTAATATTTCTTTGGTTCTAAATTACAAGATTTTTATTGATTTTGGAAAGCTAGTTTAAACATTTTAAAATTAATATTATTTTTAAAAAATTATAAAATAATAAATCTTACGGTGAGTAGTATTTTTTAGGTAATTTAAAATTTTCATCACTGTATAACTACAATTAAATGAATCTATATCAATCAAAGGGTTAAAAAGTAAAAAAACATCCATTCAGATATTTCAAATATAAATTATCAAACACATTCATTCATTCAATGATCAGTGTCTCTTCTTTATTCAGCTCATTCAGACGCCCTTAATTATTCGGACTATTTCATTCAATTTTATTCAAACTGCTCCTAAGTTCACTTATTCTTTTTTTGTTTGATCAACACCATTTAAGTATAACAGCCTTCCCAAGGGGGTAGAAAACCCACTAAACAGGGAGAAAAAAGTATACACTGCGACCTAAAAAACACTGCACAATGAGAGACAGTCCATTTTCAAGGGAAGAATAACTTGTATACTGGTTTTGCTTAGTTTGTTATGACATGAAATCTGTCTAGTATTAGGCAATTGTATATCTGAACGTGAACCAACAAACTAAGCATAAGGTGACTGAGATTTTCAAAATGCTACATAGTCGGCACATTTTTTCTAGCAATGTTGCTTCTCTGATGCTTTTTGGCTTTTAGCTGCTTTCACCATGAAATACATTCTAGTATGTGATCCAACACGTTGAGTACATTTTCAGAACTCAGGCAGATATGATATTATTACTATGTATTCCAAAGTTATTTTGCTACTCTTGGTACTTTGTTTTATTTCTTTTAAAATAGAATCATAAACCCCATGCAACAAGATAGTTCACACCTCGGACTGATGAACTAATTTCTGACTCTTTTTTATATATATAGACCCATTTATAAGCTTTTATCAGTAAACTGGCTTAATTTGATGTACATTTCATGTAAACTTTAGTTTCTATCCAATGCTGCTCAACTGCTATGCAATTTGAACATACTCTTTGACTTATGTTTGCAGTTTGTATGGATGTGTAAAGCATTGCAGTGGTTATACTAATTTTTGAATTTAATTTTTTTTGTAGGCTAGATCTTGGTCACTTGAAGGATCACTCAAGTTGAAAAACTTCTTTGGTTATGGAGATCTGTGGAATGGCTCTTGGGTTTATGGATGGGACCAAATGTCGGAGGTCAGTGCTGGTGTATCTTTACCCAGATTTAAAGGATTAGTTACTCCTTTGGCGGCTCGAGTCTCCCTGCTTTCGCAAGATTGGCTGAAGTTTTCTTCTTACAAAGAGCAGTCATTGGGGCTATCTCTTGGCCTGCTATCATCCAAGAATCATGATGTAGCATACAATCTCTCTTGGCTTACGTTAACAGATCCATCACAAATGGCATCCAGGTCAGTAAGAAGGCAGCTTGGGCATAGTTTGAGCTCTGCACTGAAGTACACATTTAAGGTAGACAGGAGGAATTCTTCTTTGAGACCAACACAAGGGTATGCTTTTGTTTCTACTTCTCAAATAGGTGGCCTTGTACCTGATTATCGGAGCTTACGCTTTTTCCGTCAGGTTCACTATGCTTCTCATACCTGTCCTTTAGGTTCCCTGTGTTCTTCTGAATTATCTTCTTTGAAGCTTTTTCTTCATCATTATTGTTTTATCATTAAAGTATTTTGTTATGCACGTTATGAATCTGTATTGATGTGCATATTGCCTGTAGGACCCTGAGGATATTCTAGATGCGTTGTCGTGGTTTCAGGATTAATTTTGAAACAGATTCTAACAACTTTGCATGTATAAGTAGTTATCAACTTTTCCATTAAAGAAAATTTGGCTTTCAAACATGGTTACATTCATACTTGTTATGTTGTCTTTAAACTCCTGTAATTGTATCACTGTAATTTGAGGTCAGTCTTATAAGAAAGGTAACATGTTATATCATATATGTGCATAAACTAGCTCATTTTTTATTATGAATGTATGAATTATGATATGGAAATGCCTCCTGTTTTGTTTTTTACACCGACTTATAGTCTTTCTATCTTAAAAAGTAGATGGAATGGAAGAAAAATGAAAATTAAAAATGTTGTTTGTTGGTTTATTTTAGGAAAAGAATGTCCATATCCTAATTTTTGTTTAGAGATGCAACAACTGTCTCAATTATACATGTGATCCCCATCTGAGACTGCACTGAACTCAACTTCTTCTATGAAAGGATCCAACTTCTTTTATTATATAGGAATGGAGAACATAGCATCTAGTATATTGGCTCCTTGGATTTCTGTTATACATATTCTAGAAAGATACAAATATTCTTTGCTATAATCAGTCTTATGGATGATGGATAAATCTTATCTCTATTTCTCATTCCCCCTTCTCCTCCTTGTGTTGTAAGGGTGTAGGTTTGGAATGTATGGGATGTTAGTTGCTCGTTATATACTTATTTAAGTATACGTAGAAGTAGTAGATACATCTATTTGTATTTCTCATTCCCCCCTTCTTGTGTTGTAAGGGAGAAGGTTTAGAATGTATGGCACATTAGTTGCTCGTTATATACTTATCCAAGTATTCGTAACAGTAGTAGATTCTAGGTTCTAGAAATAAACCCCGGAGAATTGGTGAAATGAAAGTTCGCATGAACAAACAACCTCAAGGTTGCTATTTCCAATACTCACACATGGGTGCCAAGCTTAACTATTTCAAATTAAAAGTAATAATATACCTATACAATTTTCTTTAATAAATTATTGCTTCTTTTGGCAGCCTGGTTATACAAGACTTTTCATATTGACTGAACACTGAGCTCCACAAGCAAATGTTTATACCCAATTGTGTCTTCCCAACACTTATTAAAATGTCATTTTTTCAGATTTATAAATTCTTAACATTTATAACACAATGCTTCAGTTTTTCTGTTTTGAATTCTACTGTTCCTTGTTTGTAACTTATTTTTGTTAACATTTATAACACAATGCTACTGTTTCTCTTTTCATGCATGCAGATTTCCAACCTAGTGATGTATTTGTATTGATTTAACATGAAATAATCGTTTTCATGCTTTTTGATCTGTTTTCTTAATAATTTTTTTTCTTGTGAAAAGGAACTTTATTTTTAAGTTCTTGCTCCGGAATGTAATAATGTTTTTAATATAATATGTCCTTGTATCTTCTTAACAGGAGTTTGATCTTCGATATACTTTCCCCTTGGGTTTCTACAATTCTGCATTCAACTTTGGGATTGCCAGTGGTGTTATTTTTCCTTGGGGAAGTGGATTCTTGAACAAACCTTCTTCATTGCCTGACAGATTTTTCTTGGGTGGTAATTCTTCTCCAGTTTGCACCTTGGGAGGCCCAACATCATTGATGGGTTTCAAGTCAAGGGGGCTGAGCCCTACTGAGCCAAGAAGGGAAGTTAGGGCCGATAGTGGAAGTTCTGACACATCTTCTGAAAGGGATTGTCTTGGAGGTGACCTTGCTGTTACTGCCTTTGTGGACCTTTCTTTTGATCTACCACTGAGGGTGTTAAGAGAAGCTGGTGTACATGGACACACCTTTGCTTGCACCGGGAGCCTTACTAAATTAACAGAGAATGCATTCCGGGAGTTGTCTTTCCAAAAATTCCGTGATTCTTTCCGAAGCTCAGCAGGATTTGGGATCATTATACCCACAAATTTTTTTCGCATGGAGGTCAGTCATCTTTCCTGAAAAACTTGAATCATATTTAAGATATTGAGAAACTCATATACCTTGAATTTAAGGTTTGAAAAGAATTTTCCATGTCACATAAATTCTATGGCTGCAAAAGCATGTGGACTATTTTTCTATTTTTTACGTATCAAATGTAAGGTGGTTGTGTTTGAGAAACTATACGTATTTTTGGATGTGAACCTCCCCCAGAATTTTTTCACTTCCAAAAACATATTTACATCATCCGCAGACCACCGTAAGTAAAAATGTAAAAAAGTGTTAACTAGAATATCTTCTTATTTCCTAAACAGCTGAATTTAAATTATATGGACGAATTTCTTTGGGATATTGTCATGTGAAGGGCCTGATTTGAATAACTAAGTTGATAAAATGACCTTGAATGATATCTGTTGTCCCAAGAATGAAGGAATTAGGGACCAGAAATTTGGAGTCCTGGAATAAAGCTGTGTTCCTGAGTCACATACAGTAAAACCACTAGGAAGATTCAGGTTAGGAATTTTATGTTGCTAGGAGTTGAAGTAGGTGGTTTGGAAGCCTAGCTTCTGGAGCTTCTAGAAAGAGAGTACTCTAGGTAAATTTGCTATTTCTCATCGGTTGGTGGGAGGGGATAATTTGATTGACTAGTAACTTGGCAAGGGACTGATTTAATCGATGATACTGATGAGGGCTGCTTTAATTCGTCTATTAGAAATGGGTACTGTTAAAAACTCTGGACAAGTACATGAGCTCTGTCCTAGGCCTTGAGAAAAAGATCAAGATATTTAAAGCTTCAACCAACTGAAAATTTTACTTCTAGAATGTGAGCTGGTGGAATTGGTTTTGTTGCCTATTATTTACCCAAACATGGCTTTGCTAATTATCAGAGAGAGGATGCTGATGGCAGAGAAGCTAAGAAGGTAGTTATCAAAATGATAGATTCAGCCTATGCTGTCAAACTGACTTCCCGTGCTCATGTTCTTTTCAAGTGTCCTTACGCTGTAAAAGTATTGAGGCGCTTGAAAACAAAAATGACATAATTCCTAGCATTGTGAACCCTGGTAAGATGAAGTTCAGACTTTATATAAATGGAAAGTCTATTTCGCAGTAGGTAGGAAACTTTGCCTTAGCTGCTTCAATGTATCACTGGATGAACAGAAATAATAGAGTTTGCAGGATAAGTTTAGGATTGAAAGTCTGCTGCTTAAAAGATTCGAGTGACAAAAATTATGCTGCAATCAGGGGCGGATCAAGCCTGAAAGTTCAGTGGGTCAAATTCGAAAAAAAATTCTTTAAGAATAAAAATTTAATAAAATGAATCACAAAATTATATAATTCTCAAAAATTGGTTACAATAACATTTTTCGAGGTTTTATTACTTAAAATTATTGCATGATAGCCTCATTTTTAATAGTTACAAAAATATCATATCAATAACATTAATATATTCACAATTTTAAGACTTAGTGAAACAAAATAAGTAGAGTACTACAATTATATTAGTACACTGCCATTATGTTACTGAAAAAAATAATATGCTACTATGTTATTAATATGATATATAAACATTTTAATATTACTTTAAAATGTTTAAATTTGATTAAGTGACTGGTGGATTGTTCCACAACAGTTGGCGACATTATTGGAGAAAATAAATATAATGATGTTGATCTCGAATTTTATACTACTATTACTAATGACATTAGAGCATCCATCTGCATAATATAGAAATATTTACTAGGCACAATTTTTTTCTTAGGAAAATTCGGGTAAATTATAGAAACTCTAACCGAAATCTTTCACAATTTTTAGTAAATGTAACTCATTTGTTTTTAATTTTACATTCTTGGATATTCAGGAGAAGTAAATTGATCAAGACAATAAAATACTTAAATTCTTATAGTAGTATTTTATTTTAACAATATAGTAGTATATTATTTTTTTCAATAGCATAATAGTAGCGTACTAATATAACTGTAATACTCTACTTATTTTGTTTCACTATGCCTTAAAATTTGTGATTATATTAATAAGAGTAGTTTATATATATATATATATATATATATATATATATATATATATATATATATATAAAGAGGTGAAAATCCAGTGGGGGTATGTGCCCCCCTGCCCTTGCTCTGGATCCGCCCATGACTGCAATGAAGAAATGCTATACAAGTAAAAAAGAATATGTTTTTGCAGCCTACTGAATCTCGCCATTGTAATAACAATATTTTCTTGTTTGGATTCTGGTATAGTTCGTTTGATTAGGATGTACTGTTACTGGTTTTAGGCTCTATTCTGTTGGTAGAAATAAATTCTGAGTTGATGTTGGTCTTTTTTTGTTATTGGACTACATTGCATTTTGGTGATCAATAATGTACTGTTACTGGTTTTAGGCTCTATTCTGTTGGTAGAAATAAATTCTGAGTTGATGTTGGTCTTTTTTTGTTATTGGACTACATTGCATTTTGGTGATCAATTAAAAGAGAGACATCCTACTATTAGTAAGGGCAGGCTGGCCAGGGTACTCTTAGGAGACACCAGTCTCCGTCCTAATACAAGTATGTACCATTACATCCTACTAAAATTCTTTTTCCATTTCTCAGCCATATTTGATTGCATAGTGGGCATACTATGCTCACAACACAAAACAATGATTGGGATCCCAAATAGTCTTGAGCCTTCAGAGGCGCACCCGAATGTTCACCTTTGGATGTTGAACCTATCCAATATAGGTAGAGGTGCACAAAAAACCCGTGGTCTTCGGTCTGACTCTAACCTTGGTCCGGCCTGGTCAAGGCCTGGACCAGTCAGGCTTGACTTGGAGGCTTTAAAGAGGCCGCTGTTTGAAGAGAAAAGTCCGGCATGTCCCGGCCTAACCAAAAAGCTCGGTCTGGTCCGACACTTGAGGCCTGGTTTGGTAGCACCCTTTCTTAACACAACAACTACCAATTACATTCGAGAAAAGCAAGTAGAACAAGTCTTACATGCAAAATCACATAATATCATAATTATCATTGAAGTATCAATGTATCATCCTATGTAATATTATTTGGATCTAAAATCTTCACATTAACATAAATAAATAATTAAATTATGCACTGAAGTAATGTTCAAATATAAGCTGCTTACTAAAATTTTAAATACTCCATTAATTACGTAAAGTCATATCTGCATTGTTCATTCATTCATTTAGGATTCTGAGAAAAAAAATAATAATTACAAGTGACCGATGGACATACCATAGAAACTCTTGCATTATAGGTGATTGTATATTCAATGAATAGAACTAATTAGTTTATTTAATATTTAACATTAAAAGTTAGTTTATTAAATATTAATAATAAGTTAGTTTCTTGTAAATACTCTTGTTCTTCATTAAAATTTTTATTTTAACAAAATTTTATTAGTTTATACTATATGATTTTTATTTTTAATATTTAATATTTAACAATAACAATAAAAATAAAATAAAAAACGGACTGGATCGTTCGGACTTGACCGACCTTGGCCTGACCTGGCCTGCAGGCCTAAACAGACCACGCTTATGATGCCCAAGTCAAGTCTGGCCTGCTAGACCAAAATTTAATGCCTGGCCTGGTCAATGCCCAAGGTCTGCCAAGCTTATGCCAGACGGCTCAGGTTGGCCTGTTATGCATGCGTAAATATAGGTGATGGGAAGATTAAACCAACTTCAAACTAAAAATATGAGCCAACTCCTTGGGCGCTGAACCTGTCCAACTGGAATTAAATATCTTTTCCTCACATTGGTTTTAAGTTTGTACACCGTGTCAAAACAAATCAAAACCCATTGAAGCCTCCAAAATTGCTCCTCCTTGTGTGCGAATTAATGAGATTATTTATTTTCTCCAAATGATAGAAACATCCAAAGGAGGCGAATTGGGTGATAACACGATAAGTAGCAACTTTAATATCTCCAGACTTTGATTTATGAATAAAAATAAGAGTTCCACAAGCAAAATTGATAAGTTCCACAAGCTCCTCACATGAATGATAAGTGGGGTCTAACACTTGCACTTGTGGAAATATCAATTCCCAAAAGTATCATTAAATCTGATTGTGAAAAGAATATTCTTGGTGAATTTTTTTTCTGTTATATCTTTCTATTTCGGAACATGTCTGACAGCTTGATATTGTTATCAGATTAACTATTGTTACATACTGAAGAAGCAAGAGCATGATCGAGGAAAGACTGGTGTGCAGTTCTGCTTTTCTTCACCCTAGAGTTGTTTTTCGACTTATTTGAGTTAACATTGCACGTACAAAAGATTTTTTGTGCTAATCTTCTTCGTCTTGGTACTACAATACAATTGGTGGCTCTGATGGTTTTTGTATTCTCAGAATTTTTTCTGGGCATTACAGTACAGGGTAATAAGATTTTAACACAGGTAATCTGAACAAGCACTTCCTTTTGATGGTGCTTGGTTAAAAGAAACATTGAAATTGGGTATTTTCTATACCTTTTCAGAGCATTTGACAACATTTCTCAATTGTTATTCATGGCATGCAGTTTCTATAAATTGTTTTTTTTTTTGCTGATTATGTTTTGTACATTCATTTTATGATAGTAGTGTTTCTCCTCTTGCAAGACTGCTAGTGTCTGGGGGGCGATGATATGTAGATATTCTGCCCTTTTTAAAGAGTTATACTCTTATTTTTATGAGTTTAATTTTACTTCATTCTAAAATTATAACTGGGTTTTGGTGAGTCAAGCCATCACCATGATGATTGTTAAGGAGGTCACTAGGGGAATAAAAACAAGAATAATAACTTTTTGGTTTTTGTCTTTTGGTTTAGGGATAGGGATAGGGATAGGGATAGGGATAGGATGTGTTGTATATTATTATATTAATTAATATTTTATTATTATATGGACAAAATGAATATTTAAACATTATTATAACTACTTTGCTTCTTGCAAGAATCCAACAATATCTTTGTGAAAAGCTAATTAATAGTGTTAGTCAAACATTTTTTTATACAGGAGCGGTTATTATGAAGTTAATTTTAGTCATTAATTAATATAATATCGATACATAAATTGAAATATGATCTCTTTCTGAATATCAGCATTGTATTGATCAATTGATTAATTTATTATGAAGTTAATTTTATATTAACCGAATCCATTTTTATATATTTTTCTTCAACGTTTTATCAATGATTTGTTGTTCTGCACAAGCTTCTCACATACTTAAAAAAGTAACTAAAACAAAAGCTAAATAAATCTTGATGTAATGGTATTCCTAAGTAGGAGGATTGAATTCCTAAACAAAAAGGTTCAAGGGAATAATAAGTTCATCTATTAATTAATAGTTATTATTTTAGACTTTATAACGACAAGAATTACCAACCAAGGAGGGGGTATATATATATATATTTATATAAATTGGATCAGGTCCGGACCTCCCGGACTGGAGAAAATCCGGACCCAATATTTTTTTTTTGTAGAACAACTAAAATAAAATAAAATTATGGAACTGAAATTTTTCAATAATACAGTGTTTTGGGTGTGTTTTTAACACCTACACCAACCAATGTATGTACAGTCTGCCCAGACTGTACAGACATGTTTTGTTATAGGCATCCAAATCACGCCCAAAACACTGTATAATGTAAAAATTCCAATTCCATAATGTTTTTTTTAGTTGTTTCAAAAAAAAAAAAGCCAAAAAAAAAAGAAGGTCCGGATTTTAAACCTGTCCGAGAGTCCGGACAGGATCCAGACTCTATATATATATATATATATATATATATATAAAAGGTTGGTGAGATGTCACTCACGTGGGACACAAGAAATGCTTAACAAGAAGGAGACGAGTAATACCTTTAAAATGCCACAAATTAATAAATTAAACTATTCCACTTGAAAATATTCTTACCCTACCATGCATACGTTATATCGATATATGAAGGCTAAGGCTAGCTATCTCCCTATCTACTCCATATATTATACATACTCTCTTATTATATTCCCTCCTTTCAACAAAAATAAAAAAATAAAAAATTATAAATATTTAAGATGTACTTTTGTTTCATGTTAATTTCTTAATTAATTGTTGTGGCATAGAAATAAATATTTGATGATCAAAATTGAGAATATTATGACATTGGATATATAGTATTATCGAAAATAGAAAGAAATAGTATATATGTAGTTTCTATTATATATAACTTTCGTCCAATAATTAACAAGCAAGTGTCTCATTTGAGTTCTAACTTTTTTGATATATTATGATTTATCAAAAATACGATCTACTGATTTTCAGTTAACAAAAAAATTTAAAAAGAAATTAAATCATAAAAAATTATTTACATGTCTATGATGAATCTTGTAGAAAAACATATCATGATACTCCATCCATTTCACAAAAAGACACCCATTAGCTAAAAATGTTGTTCACCTAAAGAATTGTAAATTCCATAGAAATAATTATCTTTTATGTTATAAAATACATGTCCATCACTATATCTAGAAAAGCTCACTCCTTACCAAAATATAGGATCAACTTTTACTATTCGAAATTAATTTAATTGAGATGTTTTCAATTTCAAAATTAGTATAATTTAATTAATTTTTAAACATAATAAATCTTGTAATAAGTAGTACTATATTTCTTTCGTCCAAGTTTACTTGTCATAATTTTATTTTTGGTTTGTCAAAATCTATTTTTCCTCTTTCTACTTTAATAGTACTCAAGTCTCCACTATATATTTTTGATTTTATTTTTTCAATATTACCCTCATTTAAATTAAATTTATATAAAAAAAATTCATTGAAAACAACGTGATATACATTGAAAGTAACACTACCTTTTGACATTGGAAGCACAACTATATTTCTTTTTTCACTCTCTCTCTCCTCTATTTTATTATTCCAAGAAAGATTTAGGAGATTAATTAAAAAAGAGAGATGATAATAGAATAATTTAGATGTGTAGTTTGGAGATTATTTTTTTAACAGGTGTTTGTTTAATTTCAAACTAGAATAAGTAAAATTGGATGCCGGATGGAGTATTATATAATTTCATAATTGTATTGTCTAGCACAAAATTTAATACTATTTATGTTGAATTTGAAAATATGTTAAATTGACTTTAAAAAACTAATTTTGATCCTATAATTAGAAATGAATTCTGTATATTTTAATGTTTGTAAAATTTTATAAATAAAGCTCTTTTTTTAGAAATGAAGGGGAATAATCAACAACGCAGATTAGCCGTTGGATCGATCTCAACAATGCTCCTGTGGTTACAACTTCCAACTACAAGTACTTTTTATTTTTGATATATTCCTATAACCTAATTTTTTCTGGCTTATACTCTCATTCCTAGCTAAAAATTGATTGTGCAGATTTTCTGAGCTAATATATTTATATATATATCTATCTAATAAAATACAAATGATTTTGAATTTCCTGCTCACTTAATAAATCATCTGGGCTGTCCAAAGTTTGGGATAAATCTCACCGTTCATACATCTATCTAATAAAATACATCTATCTATCTAATAATCTAATAATAATTTAATAAAATACAAATGACTTTAAATTTCCCGCTCACTCAATAAATTATTTTGGTCGTTCAAAGTTTGAGATAAATCATATTGTCCATACAGTGCCGGAGGCACGGGACCCAGCTAGTATATATATATATATATATATATATATATATATATATATTATAAATGGGTTATATTAAAGTTATGATTTGATTTGACACTTGATATACAGTAGTGGGAATTTTGATTTCCATATTGTATCAACTAAATTTATCTAATAAAATATAAATAATTTTGAATTTCTCACTCAATCAATAAATCATCTGGGTCGTCCAAAATTTGAGATAAATCTCACCGTCCATATATCTATCTAATAAAATACATCTATCTATCTAATCTATCTCATAATAATTTTGAATTTTTCGCTCACTTAATAAATCATCTGGGCCATTCTAAGTTTGAGATAAATCTCACTGTCCATACAGTGCCGGAGGCACGGGACCCAGCTAGTATTATATATATTCGAGCAGTTGTGACTTAATTAAGAATCTTGATTATACTGATCAGGAGGACTAAATTATTATGATTCTATTATGGATGCATGCATGCATTCATGGTGAAAGGAAAAGACAGACAGACAGCAGAGTCGGTCCTGTATTTTACAAGGCCCAGGACAAAAAATTTCAAGTGTGCCCCTTTTAGAGATGGCAAACGGGCGGGCGGACCGGGCTCGGGCCGGATTCAAAATGGCCCGAATTTTGGCGGGTTGAAATTGTGAGGTCCGTGGCCCGGGTTGGGTCGGGCCGCGGGCTTCTTCCTTTATTTATTTATTTATTTTTTAACAAAATCTTGCTACACCAAAAATAGTAATAATAATAAATATTAAAAATAATAAAATAATTTATAATAAACAATTATTCTAATTACCTACATTAACTACATATCTCAATCAATTAAAATTTTAATAGTATTATAAATTACTTTCAAAGTATATAATCAAATTTAATTTTTTAAAATTATACTTTAAAATTAATATAATTTATTTAACTTTTAAAAATATCTAGGATTATTACATATCTACAGATACAAGGATTGTTACAAAATAATTCTATCTGGTACGGATTGTGACTTTTTTGGAGGTGTATTTAACACAAGACACATAATTTACACTATATAACTATATAAAATTCACTATTTATTAGTACTAGTTTGTTTATATAAATATATAAAATTCACTTTAATATCTTTTTGTTAAAGGTTAATTACTATCTCGAGAGCAGTTTTGCCCCTGCCCTGGCCATATATTAAGTTCAAATGTCGTATTTTTATTTAAATGCATATTTATGAAATATCATTAATTATGTACAATAAATTATACAATTAAATGAGAATTTAAATATGGATAAAATTTTTTATTTTTTTTTTATTTTTAATAAACATATAAAGTCAACTAAATTTTTTATCATAGTGCGGAGGGAATAATAAATATAATATTAAAACTCATAATCAAAAATCAAAATAGAACTTTTGTGTTTTTTTAAATTGTTAGCATCTATGATATAGAGATGTGTAATATAAATATCTTTTTAATCAAGTACGCCATATTTTGCAGTTAAACCGTGAATCAAATATTTATCCTCGTCAGTTAATACAAAATATTTTAAAATTTGCAGTTAAACATTGAATCAAATATGAATTGAGAGGGTTGAAGAGTTTTTTTTTTTTGTGACTAAGAGTCTATTTTGATTCTCCATATTAATTTATTGATTTATTTTACATTATATTTTATAATTATTCTTTTATTTTTTTATACACATACATAATTTTTAAAAAAATTTGTGTCCTCCTCAACTCTGGGCCCTGGGCGTTCGCCCCGATGGACCTGCCCCAGGGCCGGCTCTTACAGACAGACAGACATGCTCATATTGATATTCATGTATATTCTGAGAGAATGGAGTATCTATCCGTATTTATTGTTTCACCCCATGATTATATAAAATGGAAATGACAATAATAATTTATTTAAAACACAATAAAAAGATGGAAATCCCACAGATACCAACTCTATTAGCCTTAGGAGTTGACTTTAGAGGTTGCAAACCAACTGTAATTTTAATCATTTTCACATGAAAGAAAGAAACAAACACCAGCCTAGCTACCATTGTTCAGCTACCTAGCTAGGTCTCTCTCCTTGCATATTATATACTTTCCTAAAATACACATTCCTTTCTCATTAGTGATATTCTATCATTTTTTTTACATCAAGTAATCGAGAATATATATATATATAGGGCTATATATATACACATCTGTGTATTTCACAGTAGGACTATGACGACGGTTCACCTAGCGCTATAATCCAGAATAACTATGACAAAGAGTGAAACCGTCGCTATAACCCAAAAAAACATTCGTCGTAGCCTACTGTGTAATACACAACTATGTACGTATATTTTTCCCATATATATATAGCACGGATATAAAACACTACTTTTAAATATCAGTCTCTTTTAAATAACATTCATTTATTAAAATTCATTTTGGATCCTCAAGTGGGGCCGCGGGTAACATTTTTATAAATAAAAGGAAAGCAAGTGGGACCACTCTATTTTAATATTATTTTGTTCTTTAAAAGAGGATCCAAAACGACGTAATTTTAATAAAGAAGTGCTATTTAAGAGAGTGTTATTTAAGAAGAGTGCTTTAGATCCGTTCTGTCTATATATATATATACACTCCATCCATTAACAAAATTAACGCTGTAGAATATCGATTATTCTGCGGACTTGGTAAATAAATAAATTCATAGGCAAAAGAAGCAAAAAAATTTACCATAAACACAAAAAATTCTGTAATACTTGAATTAATATTATCAAAACAAAAGCCGTTCATAATTCAACCTACAAGCCGAGTTTTTATAACTAAAAGATTTTTTTATCAGTACACAACATAATTTCTATAACTATGGTAAAAAACTTCCAATAAGTAACAACTTCCTAATAATCCTCTTATATTATAATAACATGATAACCTTCTAATAATTAAAATACTACCATAAAAGACGAAATAAGAATATTTCTAAAATCTAAAAATAAGAATGTTGATATAAAAATATTTGAACTTCCGAAGTCATAAAGGCGAACCCAAAATTGCAAATAATTCATTCAAGCCGTCTGACCCTCGAAGACGTCAATGACCGTCACGCTTGTGCTGATCCTCCAACTCATGATAATCCAATGCCATCAACGTGTTATCCGACATCTCAACATCATCGGGCTCAGATATATTAATGTCACATCAGGGGACTTCAGGAATAGGTAAAGGAGTGTACAATCCTACATTAGTAAGAACTCCCTTGGACCTCTGATAGACATACCATCGCTCCACGTAACGAGCCACATTGCTGGATACATTCGACTAATAGTATCAGCCGAAACCAAGGCTAACGTCTTGTCTCGCCCGAAATACCTTTCATTGTGAAGTTCACAAACGAGTTGCAGTCGAAGTGAACAATCTGGAATACACAATTATAATCCACGAAACAAATATCCATGATGCAAAATAAATTTATGTTGTTGACCTTCACTTACCTCCCGAACTACAGTCCCGAAGGAAGGATCTTCCGTGTACATATCAACAAAGGTTTCAAAACCTGCAACCTTCCTACTTATGGTGGTAAGTAGTAACGCCCATTTCAAGACCCCAACTTTTATGAATAAAGATTTAATTTTTCTCTAAATATTATTTTTGAATAATAAGGTGTGGATTTGATATAATATTATAATTGTGGGTAATATTTACAAATTATGCAAAGTAAGCAAGTTGTTATAAAATATTTGTTTGGTCGGGAAATATTAGTTTATCAGGGAATATTCGTACGACGACATAATCATTGGTGGACCCCACAACAAAATTACTGTCGGAGTTAGAAACTGACAGAAATAATTTTTTATAAAAATAAAAGCAAAACTTTTACCGTTAACTTTTGAAATACCCAGTGATAAAAGTACAGTAATACGCGTGGTTGCATAGTAGCACACGGTATTGTATAATATCTTTGATTATTGATGTTTACGTGAGAAGTCACTCAGTTTTATTCAATTATTGCCACAATAATTGTTGCATAGTATCTCATATTATTGATTCAATTATTGTCACAGTATCATCTGCATAATATTTTATTTTATTAAATCAATAATTGAGACGACAAAGTTATTCATATTATTATTTGCATTATTGACGATGTCTAGAAAGTTCTGTCGAGAAAAAGAGTTTGGTCACCTAATTGCGCGCTAATAAAGAGAAACCCTTATCAGAAAGCCCCATTTTTCTGGGAATGATCTGGTTGTTAATATTGCGAGTTATAATATTAATGATTAATAAATGTTGTTAAAAATGTGTTTAGTAAAGCCAAGTGAATTTAGATAAATAGAGGGGATTTTTATGAAGTATTTATTATAAATTTGGCTTATTGCATGGACCCCCACTTACCCATTTTTCAAAATCGTCGATAGAAAGTTATCTCAATTTTATTATGTATATATATATATATTATAAGTTTTGTTTTTTTATATAAAATAGAATATATTATATTTTATCGCATAGTGCTGCATAGCATTGCATAGTGTTTGCATATTGTTTGCATTATGCTACATAATGCAGCATAGTAAAATCAAAATTTTTAAAAGTTTCAGTCGGTGAGCGCCCTTGAATTCGCCCGTGATTTCCCCCCACTGTTCACCTCGTGATTATTTCAAATAGTATCATTTCTTCTCCTATAAATAAGATGTTTAGTTTGGAAATGAAAATCACACCAGAATCAGAGAATTCTTCTTCTATAATATTGAGCGTATTTCTTTTGAGTTTAAGGAAGTTTTGAGTGTAGAAAATAGTATAAGTTTTCTTCAAGAATATCCCCGTCATACCCAATCAGAAATACTCTACTTTTAAGGTAAGGATATTATTTTTGTTCAATATTCGTAAGAAATAATATTTTCTTTCATACTTTATAGTATGTAAGTAATATTATTTCGTTTCATATTCCTAATTCTACAGTTAATTTGTTAAGTAATTGCTTCTATACTCCTTGAAATTAGTAGAATATTCTTGAAATTTGTGCTCCATCTAGTATTGTGAGATCCCGAATTTTATGAAATAAAAGTATTCAATTTTTCTATTTTGGTAAATAGTTAAATTGATAAAAGTTTAAAGTTAGGTATGATATTTAAAAATTTTCAAAGTAAACAAGTTATCATAAAATACCCGGTAGTAAAAGTACAGTAATACGCGTGATTGCATAGTAGCACATGATATTGATTATTGATGCTTACGTAAGATGTCACTCAATCATACTCAATTATTGCTACAGTAATTGCTGCATCATATCTCTCATATTATTGATTCAATTATTGTCACAGTATCATCTGCATAATATATTATATTATTAAATCAATAATTGAGACGACAAAGTTATTCATATTATTATTTGCAATATTGACAATGTCTAGAAGTTCTGTCAAGGAAAGGTTTGGTTATCTAATTGAGCGCCAATAAGGAGAAATTCTTATCGGAAAGCCCCCTCTTTCCTGGGAACGACCTGTTTGTTAAATATTGTGAGTTATAATATTAATAATGAATAAGTTCATGTTGATTAAATATGAAATTGATAGTTTCATTGTGTTGGGATTATTAGTGGTAGTGGAAATCGACATTTATTCCTATAATAATTGATGTCTGGAGGTTATATTGATAAATTAGGTAATTAATCGAATAAATGAGCAATTAATTGCTATTAATTCATATGATTATAACTATTTGTTCAGATGTGTGTACTATTAATTCAAATTCATTTACTATTAGGGGAGTTGGTGTAAGATTGATAATACTTGTATGATTAAGTTAAAAATAGAGGTATAGATGGAGGTACTATATTGTAATTCGTATTTTCACATGTCTAGAACTATTGATTCACATGATTTACTATTGATTCACATGATTTACTATTAGGGGAGGTGGTGCAAGTTTGATAATACTTGTAGGACTAAATTAAAAATTGAAAGAAAAGAGGAAGGTATTATACTGTAATATTTCGAGCCCCAAAACGTGCAATTATCGAAACTATATTTTTCTATAAATAGAAGCTCATTCCTTCATTATTTTTCACCAATTCACTAAAGCTATAGAGCAATTATTATAGAGAGAAATTATAGACAGAAAGAAGAAGAGAAGTCTGCTACCCCACTATTTAAGTATCCAATCTTGTTTTGAGGTAAGGGGTATTATTCTTTCGTATTCATGAAGATAGTTATTTTCTTTCAATACTCGTAAGGGTTGTTATTCCATTCTTTATTATTATATTGAAATAACCTGTCTATGCGAAGTACCGCATACATGGTAAAATTCTTCTGTTATTCTATTATTTATTATTCTGTTGGAATAACCTGTCTGTGAGGTCTATCGCATGCCTGGTGAATTTTGTTGTTATTTCATTCTTTATTATTTTGTTGGAATATCCTGTCTGTGCGGATTACGCATGACCCGGTTTCATTCTTTATTATTCTGTTGGGAATAACCTGTCTGTGCGGTCTATCGCATGCATGGTGAATTCTTCTGTTATTTCATTCTTTATTATTCTGTTGGAATAACCTATCTATGTGGATTACCGCATGCATGACGAATGATCCTTTGTATTCATTCTTTATTAAATTATGGAAATGATCTGTCTATTTAGATTACAGCATTGTTGGTGAGAATCTATTTGCAGTTTCATATATTCTATTATACTCATCTGGGATATCATTTCTTTTGTACTCGTCATGAAAAATCATTTTCTTTGGTATTTTTCAGTTACGAGTTACTATTTATGGGTTACTATTCACCCGGTTACTATTCACTCTAGTATTATTCACTCGGATATTCGGGGGACTTTTTCGTGCCAGAGTACTATTCACGAGTTACTATTCATGGGTTATTATTCACTCTAGTATCATTCACTCGGGTATTTGGGATACTTTTCATGTCAGGGTACTATTCACGGGGTACTATTCCTGAAGTACTATTCACGGGGTACTATTTACCCGAAAAATATATTTCTTTTCTGTCCAAATTATTTTTGGTACATGAATATTATTCTTGAATTTTACTCTACAAAGCAGTATCATGTTGACAATTTGGATATTTTTAAACTCTGGATAAATTTAAAGTTTTTAATATTTATCCTTGATTTCTTTTGATTTGATTTCGTTTGATTATTGCTTATATCATTGTCATCATTCTCATGCTTATATTGTGATGAAAGTCATCTTTGGCTTACGTGTATAGATGGACTTGGTATGATTATGACTAGGGATTATTCGGTATAATCATGACCGTAATGTAACGAATAATGTGGTAAAAGTCCTCATTGGCCTGTAGTTCATGGATGGACAGTTGTTGGTATGATTATGATCAGAGATTATTCGATATAATCATGACCATTGATGATTATATGAATATCCTTGGCCGTGGTGTAGGAATGATTCGATATTATTTATTAAGCTGAATCTCAACGATAAAGTTGATGAAAAACTTTTTAAATCATAGAAGATAGTAGATTTTATTCTATACTTGAATCTTCTAATGAATTGCTTATTTCCGCTGCAGTTGTTGATCTAAAATTTGTTGTCTATTGTATTCTATCAGTTGTTATACTGTTGAAGGTTAAGGATAATTTATTCTGCATTATCTTAGTCATAATATTTTTTATTGGGCTAGTTGAGCTCACCTTTTCTTTCATTGTTCTCTTCATGAAATGAGAATATAGCCGTGACGAGTCGGGGAATGGAGTGATGGTCCAGGATAAATGGCTTTAGTAGTCCTCGCTATTCTACAAAATAATGTGATAATAATTGTAATGAGGACACCATTGAGTGTGGATATTGTCTAGAAGACAATATTCTTGTTTAAACTCTCAACTATGTTTTGTTGTATTTTACACGAATGTTGTATAATTAAGTTGTATTCAAATTTATATACCATGTATCTGGCGACTCAAGATGGGTGATGTATACCTGTTTTGGGGGTGTCACAGTTGGTATCAAAGCTTAGGGATATGATCCCTGGCTGAGATGTGAGACAAGAACTAGGAGGGGAGAGACGAGGAATTCCTTCGCTAGTATGACCTACCTAAGTTTATTTGGTATTTAATTGGCCGGTCAGAGTATAGAAATAATATGTGGCATGTCAATTAACCTTTGTTTTGAAGATATATTCTAGAATGATATCTGAAATATAGGAGATGAGCAATGGGAAAATCATGATACAGAGGAAATAACCGAGAAGGTATAATTCGAATAGAAAGCAAAGTATTCTCATCTCTTCGAACTACCAGGTACGTAAATTTCGAGGGCGAAATTTCATAAGGAGGGGAGATTGTGAGATCCCGAATTTTATGAAATAAAAGTATTCAATTTTTCTATTTTTGATAAATATTTAAATTGATAAAAGTTTA
Source organism: Panax japonicus (assembly GCA_020205505.1). Taxonomy (NCBI): domain Eukaryota; kingdom Viridiplantae; phylum Streptophyta; class Magnoliopsida; order Apiales; family Araliaceae; genus Panax; species Panax japonicus. Next base: position 58,735,238 of record CM035108.1, on the reverse strand, counting down.
AAGTTAAGTGTGATATTTGAAAATTTTTCAAAGTAAGCAAGTTATCATAAAATACCCGGTAGTAAAAGTACAGTAATACGCGTGGTTGCATAGTAGCACATTGTAAGACCCCAACTTATTACTTAATGAAATTAAATTTCCTCTATTTATTATCTTGAAATAGTAAGGGTTGATTTGATTAATGTGGTAAGTTATGGGTAAAATGCGCAATTATTTCAAATAAGCAAGTGGTTTTAAAATATTCATTGTTGACGGGGAATATTCGTTTGGTCGTGAAATATTTTTACTGTCGGGGAATATTCGTACGACGGCGCAGCCTTGTGTGGGCTCCATAATAGAAAGCGATTGGATGAAGAAAACGACAAGAATAAGTTGGTTATAAATAACATGGTAGTTATTACCGTTAATACTGTTGGAATACCTAGTGGTTAAAACACAATAGCACACTGTATTACACCAATTATTGATTCTTACGTAAGAAGGCACTACTCAATAATTGTTACAGTAATTACTGTTCAATATTTTATTTTATTGATTCAATAATTATTGCGTTGATATTTTATAATACTGTTATTTTAATAATTGTCATTACACAGTATTTTCTATTATCGGAGCAATAATTCATATTATCTGAATAATATTATTAGATAACATTATTGGCAATGTCTAGAAAGTTCTGTGTAAAGAGAGGTTTGGTCATCTAATTGCGCGCCAGTAAGGAGAGATCCTTATTGAAAAGCCCCCTCTTTCTTGGGAACTGCTTGGTTGTCAGTATTGTGATTCTGTAATATTATTGTGAATAATTAATTATTAATTTATATGATGAGGAAAATATTAATTTTATGTGGATATAGATGGAGAAAATTTTTAATGTGACAATTGTTGAAAATTAATATTTTATCTTTTTCTGATAAAATAATTCATTTAAATATATTATTTTAATAATATAATAATGGTGATATTTTTATAATAAATGTGGGATATATGAGTATATGAGGAGGAAGAGTATTTTTGTTACATTAAATGATTAACACATGTTTTGTGTGTCGGTAGACCCCAATTTTTGACCGAAATTTGATTATAGCTTGTAAAATTACCCGTTTATGGATTTCGGTCAATTTCTGTTTGGAATTTGGAAAAACTTTCTTCTATAAAGTTGTAGAGAATGAAATTTCCTATGGAAAGGACATGTGGTTTGAATTTTTCTGATAAAAGGGCTATTTATTATGAATTATTGGAGTTCCGAAGTTCTGAAATAATTGATTTTTGGAAGTTTTATTTTTTTTTTTGATAAAAAATGTTTTTTTGTATTTTGTGGACATCATTAAAATGTGCAAAGTGCTGAAATCAGATGTCTAGAGGCGGGCTAAGGAAAATTTGATAAATATATTAATATTATATTAAATTTTCTGCTTTGGTGTTCTAAGCATTTTCCTATAAATAGGGTGCTTATGTTAGAATTGAAAATCACACCAGAAACTAAAGTTTTCTCTCTATTTATCTCTCGATATATTGAGCATATTCTTGTGAGTATTTTGATACCTTGAGTGTTGCTATACGGTGCAACTTCCCTTCACCACTATATCTAGTATTCCAGTCAGGAGTACTGTCTTTTCGAGGTAAGGGATGTTATTTTCTTTTTAAATGATATATTTTCTTGAATATCAGTATGCCGAAATATTGGTTTGAACTTTTAATCAAATTTGAAACTTTTTGTGTCGGGGTTACTATTCACGTATACGTCACTATTCACGTATACGGCATTATTCACGAATACGACACTATTAATCGAAAAATGAATTTTTTTTCTTTTTTGTCCAAAATATCTATTATGGATACTAGCTTTGATTGTATCCATATTTTGATCATTCTTGAATTTTACTTCACTATGATTATTTATGAGGTATTTTTGGACATGAAATAGATGAAATACGAATCCTTGATATTTATTCTTTTGTTTCACTGGATTCGTTTCCTTTAAAATATTTTTCATCATTCTCAGTCCTAAATGATGATATTATTTAATATCTTTGGCCTGTAGTGCAAAGATAAATAATTTTATAATGAATATCTTTGGCCCGTAGTGCAAAGATAAACAGGTGTTGAAATAAACATGACCGACTGATGAATATCTTTGGCCTGTAGTGCAAAGATGAATATTTGATTCAAGATGTATATTGATTGATGTTACAGAGATAAAATATTGATGATGGACTTTTAAATTCATAGATAGTAGTAGATTTCATTCTCTACGTAACTCTTCTATGAATTATTATTTTCGCTGCGAATATTGATCTGAAACTTGTTGTTTATTGTATTTTATCAGATTTTTCCCTGTTGAAGACTAACGATAATTTTTTTTATATTATCTTAGTCATAATATTCTTTACTGGGCTAGTTGAGCTCACCCTTTTCCTTTTTGTTCCATTTTCTTCTCAGGAGGCGAGAATGTAGCGAGTACTAGTCGGGGTACGAAATGAAGGTTCTAGGAAGTTGTTTTAGTAGTCCTCACCATTTTTGTAAAGTATTATATCAATAATTGTAATGAGGACTTACTTGGGTATGTATATTGTCTAGATGACAATATTTGTATTTAAACTCACAGTTTATGAGTTATATTAATAAAGTTGTAGTTGTTTCTGTACCATGTTATTGACGACTCAGAATGGGTGATGTATACCTTTTTTGGGGGCGTCACACACATGGCATTGATTATTGATGCTTACATAAGATGTCACTCAGTTATACTCAATTATTGCTATAGTAATTGCTGCATCATACCTCTCATATAATTTATTCAATTATTGTCACAGTGTCATATGCATAATATGTTATATTATTAAATCAATAATTTAGACGACAAAGTTATTCATATTATTATTTGAAATATTGACAATGTCTAGAAGTTCTGCCAAGGAGAGGTTTGGTCACCTAATTGCGCGCCAATAAGGAGAAATCCTTATCGAAAAGCCCTCTCTTTCCTGGGAACGACCTGACTGTTAAATATTGTGAGTTATAATATTAATGATGAATAAGTTCATGTTGATTAAAGATGAAATTGATAGTTCCATTGTGTTGGGATTATTAGTGGTAGTGGAAATCGACATTTAATCCTATAATAATTGATGTCTGGAGGTTATATTGATAAATTAGGTAATTAATCGGATAAATGAGCAATTAATTGCTATTAATTCACATGATTATAACTATTTGTTCAGATGTGTGTACTATTGATTCACATTCATTTACTATTAGGGGAGTTGGTGCGAGATTGATAATACTTGCATGACTAAGTTAAAAATGGAGGTATAGATGGAGGTATTATATTGTAATTCGTATTTTCACATGTCTAGAACTATTGATTCACATGATTTACTATTAGGGGAGGTGGTGCAAGTTTGATAATACTTGTAGGACTAAATTAAAAACTGAAGGAAAATAGGAAGGTATTATATTGTAATATTTCGAGCCCCAAAACGTGTAATTATCGAAACTATATTTTCCTATAAATAGAAGCTCATTCCTTCATTATTTTTCACCAATTCACTAAAGCTATAGAGCAATTATTATAGAGAGAAATTATAGAGAGAAAGAAGAAGAGAAGTCTGCTACCCCACTATTCCAGTATCCAGTTTTCTTTTGAGGTAAGGGGTATTATTCTTTCGTATTCATGAAGAGAGTTATTTTCTTTCAATACTCGTAAGGGTTTTTATTCCATTCTTTATTATTATGTTGGAATAACCTGTCTATGCGAAGTACCACATACATGGTAAAATTCTTCTGTTATTCCATTCTTTATTATTCTGTTGGAATAACTTGTCTATGCGGTCTATCGCATGCCTGGTGAATTTTGTTGTTATTTCATTCTTTATTATTTTGTTGGAATATCCTGTCTGTGCGGATTACGCATGACTTGGTTCCATTCTTTATTATTCTGTTGGGAATAACCTGTCTGTGCGGTCTATCACATGCATGATGAATTCTTCTGTTATTTCATTCTTTATTATTCTGTTGGAATAACCTATCGATGTGGATTACCGTAATGTAACGAATGATGTGGTAAAAGTCCTCATTGGCCTGTAGTTCATTGATGGACAGTTGTTGGTATGATTATAACCGGGGACTATTCGATATAATCATGACCATTGATGATTACATGAATATCCTTGGCCGTGGAGCATGGATGATTTGATTTTATTTATTAAGCTGAGTCTTAGTGATAAAGTTGATGAAAAACTTTTTAAATCATAGAAAATAGTAGATTTTATTCTATACTTGACTCTTCTAATGGATTGCTTATTTTCGCTACAGTTGTTGATCTAAAACTTGTTGTCTATTGTATTCTATCAGTTGTTATACTGTTAAAGGCTAAAGATAATTTATTTTGCATTATCTTAGTCATAATATTTCTTATTGGGCTAGTTGAGCTCACCCTTTCTTTCATTATTATCTTCAGGAAATGAGAATATAGCTGGGACGAATCGGGGAATGGAGTGATGGTCCAGAATAAATGGCTTTAATAGTCCTCACTATTCTACGGAATAATGTGATAATAATTGTAATGAGGACACCATTAAGTGTGGATATTGTCTAGAAGATAATATTCTTGTTTAAACTCTCAGCTATGTTTTGTCATATTTTACACGACTGTTGTATAATTAAGTTGTATTTGAATTTATGTACCATGTATCTGGCGACTCAAGATGGTTGATGTATACCTATTTTGGGGGCATGACAAGTATCGTTTCACTGAAATATTTTTCTGGACATTCTTATTAAATTTTAATCTTTTCATGCCAGGGTAATATTCATGAGGTATTATTCACAAAGTACTCTTCATGGGATACTATTTACTTGGGTACTATTCACCCGTGGTACTATTCACGACAAAAATTAATTTCTTTTCTGTCTAAATTATTTTTGATATATGAATATTATTCTTGAATTTTACTTCACAAAGCAATTATCATGTTGACAATTTGGATATTTTTAAACTCTGGATAAATTAAAAATCTTTAATATTTATCCTTGATTTCGTTTGATTGATGCTTATATCATTGTCATCATCCTCATACTTATATTGTGATGAAAGTCATCTTTGGCTCGTAGTGCATAGATGGATTGTTGATTGGTATGATTATGACCAGGAATTATGTATCGGTATAATCTTGACCCATAATGTTACAAATGATGTGGTGAAAGTATTCATTGTCCCGCAATGCATTGATGGACAGTTGTTGGCATGATCATGACCATTGGTGATAATAACGAATATCATTGGCCCATAGTGCACGAATAATTCGTGGATGTGATACTAACGAATATCCTTGTCCTGTAGTGCATGGATAATTCGGTGATGTAGATTATTTATTGAAATGTGTTAGAAAGATAAAATATTGATTATGAACTCTTAAATCATATAGAAAATAGTAGATATCATGCTCTACTTGACTCTTCTAATGGATTGTTTATTTCGCTGTAGTTAGACTTGTTGTCTATTGTATTCTATCAGTTTTACACTGTTGAAGGCTAACGACAATTTAGTTTGCATTATCTTAGTCATAATATTCTTTTCTGGGCTAGTTGAGCTATCCATTTGCTTTCATTGTTCTTTTCAGGAAATGAGAATTAATATAGCTGTGACTAGTTGGGGAATGGAGTGATAGTCCAAGCTGGTGGTTATAGTAGTCCTCACTATTCTATGAATAGTGTGATAATAATTGTAATGAGGACTCCATTTGAGTTTGGATATTTTCTACGAGACAATATTCGTGTTAAAACTCTCAGCTATATACGTTTTATCGTATTGTATAAATGAAGTTTGTATTTAAATTCTGTACCATGTATTTGGTGACACAGAATGGGTTGTGTATGCCTATTTTAGGGGCGTCACACCCGTAGGCTAAGCGCATCGACCACTCGATTCAAGTTTACAGCTAGATCCCTTAATGTAAAAGTAAACTCTTGCAAAAACGGCACCCACTTGGCATGTTTTCAACTCAACTTATGCTGGCCATTAATGTACTTCAAGGCCTCATGGTCGGTGACAAGAATGAACTCCATTTGGATTAGATAGTTACGCCAATGCTTTAGAAACTGAACAATGGCATAAAATTCCAAGTCGTAAGTAGAGTACGTAGTTTGTCTTTGACCCTAATAACTTTTTGCTAAAGAAAGCCACTGGTCTACCCTCTTGACTGAGAACACCACCAATACCAACTCCCGATGCATCACAATTAGCTTCAAATGTTTTCTCAAAGTCAGGAAGTGCCAATACGGGTGCTTCGATCATCCTTTTCTTAACCATCTGAAAACTAATGTCGGCCTCCTCGATAAGACCAACTAAATAATTTTCCTTTTAAGCACTCTGTGATAGGTGCAATTAATATGCTAAAGTTCATGATGAATCGGCGATAGAAAGAAGCCAAACCATGGAAACTTCTAACATCATGCATCTATCTTCGACTGATCGGCATGAACACCTTCGGTAGAAATAACAAAATCAAGGAAGATTACCAAAGTCGTAAATTAAGAACTCTCTTTTTTGATTGATAAACAAATTCTCCTTCCTCAATACATTAAATATAGCTCGAAGGTGCTTATGGTGTGACTCCCAGTTCAGACTTTAAATTAAAATATCATCGAAGTATACTACCACACACTTCCTCATGAAAGGTCGCAATACTTGGCACATGAACCTCTTAAAGGTATTGGAAGCATTAGAAAGGACGAAGGGAGTAACTATCCACTCATATAACCCATGCTGAGTTTTGAACAATGTCTTCTTCCATTCATCTCCAGACCTTACCCTTATCTGATGGTATCTACTCTTCAGATTGATATTTTTTTAAAAAAATTTTGCTTCAGACAACTGAGCTAACATATCGTCCAGGCTAGGAATTAGAAATTTGTAATTCAGTGTAATCTTGTTGATTTTTTACTATCAATTACCACACATTCTATGAGACCCTAAATTTATGAAATGAAAGTATTCAATTTTCTTATAATTATTATTCTATTTAGTAAATGGTTAAATTGATAAAAGGTTAAAGTTAAGGGTGATATTTGAAAATTTTGCAAAGTAAGCAAGTTGATATAAAATATTCGTTGTGTCGGAGAATATTCGTTTGGTCGGGGAATATTCTTTTTGTCAGGGAATATTCGTACGACGACACAATCATTGGTGAACTCGACAACAGAATTATTGTCGTAGTTAGAAAACGACAGAAATATCTTTTTATAAAAATAACGGCGGAAGTTTTACCGTTAAACTGTTGAACTACACAGTGGTAAAAGTACAGTAATACGCGTGGTTGCATAGTAGCACACGATATTGATTATTGATGCTTACGTAAGAAGCCACTCAATTTACTCAATTATTTTTACAGTAATTGTTTCATAGTATCTCACGTTATTTGATTAAATTATTGTCACAGTATCATCTGCATAATATTTTATATTATTAAATCAATAATTGAGACGACAAAGTTATTCATATTATTATTTACAATATTGACAATGTCTAGAAGTTCTGTCAAGGAGAGGTTTGGTCACCTAATTGCGCGCCAATAAGGAGAAATCCTTATTGGAAAGCCCCCTCTTTCCTAGGAATGACCTGGTTGTTAAATATTGTGAGTTATAATATTAGTGATGAATAATTGTTGAAGTATTAAAAATGTGTTTATTGAAGATAAATGAATTACAAAAGTTAGAGGGGAATAATGCAAACTTGGAAAACTTTAGGTGTACTAAAGTGTAATAAGTTAATTAATCTGGACCATTAATGGTGGTTTTAATAGTAAATCAATCTGAACCGTCGGTGGTGATTTTAATAGTAAATCAATCTGAACGGTCAGTGGTGGTTTTAAAAGTAATCAATTTGGACCGTCGGTGGTGGTTTTAAAAGTAAATCAATCTGGACCGTTTGTTGTGGTTTTAATAGTAATCAATATGGACCGTCCGTTCTAATAGTAAATCAATCTGGACTATTCGTGAATTAGTTACTATTTAGTCATTTCTCCTATAAATAGAAGCTTAATTCTTCTTTCATTCTCACCAATTCACTGAGATTCACAAGAGAAGCTATAGAGAGAGAAATTATAGAGAGAAAGAAGAATAGTATTCTGCTACTTTACTATTGCAGTATCCAGTCTTCTACTAAGGTAAGGGATGTTATTTCTTTTATATTCGTAAGGAATATTATTTATTATATTCGTAAGGGGTGTTATTTTTTTCGTATTCATAAGGAATACTATTTTTCGTATTCATCCTTTAGTATGTCGGAATAACCTGTTTACGTGGATTACGTACCGTATGACATGCGAAAATCTATTTGTAGTTTTTGTATGTTATTTCGTTTCATATTCTTAAATCTAAACTTACTATGGTAAGTATTGCTTATATAATCCTTGAAATTAGTGGAATATCCTTGAGTTTTGCGCTTCATGCAGTATCATTTTATTGGAATATTGATATGAACTTCTTATTAAATATCAATATTTTCACCTGGGATACTATTCACGGGTTACTATTCACTCGATTACTATTCACTCTAGTGTTATTCACTCGGATATTCGGGATACTTTTCGTGTCGGAGTACTATTCACGAGTTACTATTCATGAGTTACTATTCACCTTATTACTATTCACTATAATATTATTCACTTGGGTATTCGGGACACTTTTCTTGCTGGGGTACTATTCACGAGTTACTATTCATGGGTTACTATTCACCCAATTACTATTCACTCAAATATTATTCACTCGAGTATTCGGGGCATTTTTCGTGCTGGAGTACTATTCATGAGTTACTATTCACTAGTTACTATTCACCCGGTTACTATTCACTTAAATATTGTTCACTTGGGTATTCGGGGCACTTTTTATGTCGGGGTTACTATTCATGGGGTGCTATTCCCAAAGTACTATCACCCGAAAAATTTATTTCTTTTCTATCTAAATTAATTTGATACATGAATATTATTTTTGAATTTATTATTCTGTTGGGAATAACCTGTCTGTGCGGTCTCTATCGCATGCATGGTGAATCCTTCTATTATTCCATTCTTTATTATTCTATTGGAATAACCTGTCTATGTGGATTACCACATGCATGGTGAATGATCCTTTATATTCATTCCTTATTAAATTGTGGAAATGATCTGGTTACGTTGATTATGATGAGAGTCATAATAATAGCATTGGACTAATGAAAATCATGGGTATATGAAGTATTAGTAAGTGTTATGATGAGTTATGTTGGTTATTATATGAAAACTTGAAAGTTTATTAGAAATCACAAAGGGTTGAAAATCAGATTTTGGTAAAAATGGAACATGAAATTCAATTGACCATATCTCCTATTATATTTTGAATTTTTTAGTGTGGTCAAGTTTTAGATTTAGATCTATGAGTTTTGTAGCATCTCCAAGAGGAATCACTGGAAAAGGTGTTGTAAATTTTTGTGTGGACTGATTTTAGCAAAGGAGTCAAAAGCTGGAAATTACCAAAATGCTACTGTCCAGAATTTTAGAACGGATGTTTCGGTCACTTAATTTGTGAGAAAAATTCTGGCCTTTTGGGACATGAAAGTATATAGTATAAGTTACCTCCTGTCCAAAAATGAACTCATTCCGACTTAAAATGAGCAAATTATGACCATTTCAATATTTAAGTTTTTTAGACGAAAAACGCTATAACCGGAGTTCTATAACTCCGATGACCATAAAATTTAAACTGAAATCTCATGTTAACATGTGTAAGATCCTGCCAAGATTTGGGAATTTCTGGAGTTAAACTTGAGGTAGCTAATTTCTTAAGGAATTAATTAGAAATTGATTTTTGAAAAATAGTAAATGATTTTTAAAAATTCTGAGAAAAATATATGTTCATTATGGGACTATATTCTGCTATATCCCAGGGAAAAAAATATTTTGTGGACTGATTTGGTATTTTTCATAAAAATGGTTTAGTTACGAACATATGAGTTAAATATGTTATGTGAAGTAACAAAGTTGGAAAATAGGATTTTTTAGCTTGGAAATCCTATATAAGGTATATGCATATTTTTGATGAGGAATTTAATCATTGGTGATGAAATCTTATGAGTATGACATTTTTTGAATGATTAAATGCATTATTTGATAAATTATAAACAATTGAAATAAATTGTTTATAAGTTTAAGAAGTGATTAAAATATTGTTATAATAGATTATGAGTTTATTAAGTGATTGATAATATTTGGATAAATTTAAAGTCTTTAATATTTATCCTTAGTTTTCGTTTGATTAATGTTTATATTATTGTGCATCATTCTCATGTTTATATTATGTTGAAAGTCATCTGTGGCCTGTAATGCATATATGGACTTAGGTATGATTATAACCAGGGAGTATTCGGTATAATCATGACCGTAATGTTACAAATAATATGGAAAAAGTCCTCATTGGCCCGTAGTGCATTGATAGACAGTTTTTGGTATGATTATGGCTATGGATTCTCTTCGGCCAAGAGTGCAAAGATGAATTATTTTATGGCATGATCATGACCGTTGATGAAAACACAATTATCTTTGTCCTGTAGTGCATAGATAATTCGTGGTCGTGATATTAACGAATATCCTTGGCCTGTAGTGCAGGGATGATTCGATGATAGTGGATTAATTATTGAGCTGAGTCTCAGCAATGAAATATTAATTCATGGATGTGATTTAATGAATATCCTTGGACGTAGTGCATGGATGATTCTATGATGTGGTTTATTTATTGAGCTGAGTCTCGACAATGAAATATTAATTCATGGATGTGATTTAATGAATATCCTTAGCCGTAGTGCAGGGATGATTCGATGATGTGGTTATTTATTAAGCTGAGTCTCAGCATTATTGGTTTTACAGTTGTATATCTTTGGCCTGTAGTGAAAAGATGGACTGTTGGTTATTGGTTTTACAGTTGTATATCTTTGGCCTGTAGTGCAAAGATGAACTGTTTGTTATTGGTTATACAGTTGTATATCTTTAACCGTAGTGCAAAGATGAATTTGTGAGTATGATAGCAGGAATTATGATTTGGTATAACCATGATTTTTGATGTTTCAGGTGAAAATAGGTGATGAAAATTATCTTCGTCTTGGGTGCGAAAAGGAAATTCAGAATCACAATTATGCTTATGAGTTATTCATATAATTGTGGACAGGAATTGTTGATTGATGTTACAGGGATAAAACATTTTTTGGTGGACTTTTAAAATTGAGAAAATAATAGACCTGATGGTCTATTTGACTCTTTTAATGGAATGCTCGTTCCGCTGCAACTATGGTTGAAAAGTTTTATCATCTACCATATGTTCTAAATCTCTGATTTATTATTGACAAAAGCTATTGATATTTAAATTATCTTTAGTCATGATATTCTTTACTGGGCTAGTTGTGCTCACCCTTTTGCTTCACAATTCCTTTCAGGTAATAAGAGTGTAACTGGATCGAGCGGGGATAACAGTGAAATAGTGTGATGGTCCGAGACTGTCGATGTTTCTCAATACATTATAAAACAACATGACATACAACAGATAATTGTATTGAGGACCTCAGATGTATGTGTCATATTTTATGCATCACTTAATAATTGATTTTGACGAACAACAATAGGGTAATGAGAACCCGACTTTGAAACCGTTAAAAGTGCACCTCATTAGAATGAATATGATAGTAATCTTATCGTTCTTCTTTGGGGTCTTAAAATATTTTCTGCTATATTTTATATGTCATTGCAGCAATTTGAGTTGGATACTGTCTACAAGACAATATTGTATTAAAACTCACAGCTTATCTGTTGTCGTACTCTGCACGACAGTTCAACAGTTGTATAAATGAAGTTTGTATTTGATTTTTATAGTGTGATATCTGGCGACTCAGAATGGGTCGTGTGGACCTATTTTGGGGGCGTCACATTCTCGTTCTTCGTTGGGGTCCTGAAATATTTGCTGCTGTATTTTATATGGCATTGTAATAATTTGAGTTTGGATACTGTCTGTGAGACAATATTGTATTAAAACTCACAGCTTATGTGTTGTCGTATTTTACACGACAGTTCAACAGTTGTATAAATGAAGTTTGTATTTGATATTTATAGTGTGATATCTGGCGACTCAGAATGGGTCGTGTGGACCTATTTTGGGGGAGTCACACATTCTCCAAGATCCATCCATATTTGGTACTAATAACGCTACTACTACACATGGGCTCATACTTTCACGGATGTAGCCCTTTTTTATCAATTCCACTACTTGTCTGTGACGCCCCCAAAATAGGTATACATCACCCATTCTGAGTCACCAAATATATGGTACATAATACAAATACAAACTTAAATATACAGCATTAGCTGTGAGTTTTAATACAAATATTGTCTTCTAGACAATATTCAAACTCAAAATAAGTCCTCAATACATTTATTATCACACTATTTCACAGAATAATGAGGACTACTAATGCAAACATCTAGACTATCACTCTGTTCCCCGACTAGTCCCAGCTATATTCTCATTTCCTGAAGAGAACAATGAAAGCAAGGGGTGAGCTCAACTAACCCAGTAAGAAATATTATGACTAAGATAATGCAGAATAAATTATCGTTAGCCTTCAACAGTGTTAAACTGATAAAATACAATAGACATCAAGTTTAACTGCAACGAAACAAGCAATCCATTAGAAGAGTCAAGTAGAGCATGATATCTACTATCTTCTATGAAACGACAAGTGAAACGACAAGTGGTTCGATGCCTGTAATGTGAAACGACAAGTGGTTCAACGCTTGTAATGTGAAATGACAAGTGATTCGACGCCTATAATATGAAACGACAAGTGGTTCGATGACTATAATATGAAATGACAAGTGGTTTGACGTCTGGTAAAGACAAGTACTATTGGCGAAAGTGACTCTTAGATGATGACATATGGGCCCTATAGAATAAACCAAATTTATAACAAACGTCTCATAATAGACTTCTTATTTATATCAAAGATTGAATAAATATTTACTACAAATCATTTTATCTTCAATCAACACATTTTCTTAATCTTTCAACAATTATTCATCATTAATATTATAACTCACAATATTGACAACCAGATCATTTCCAGGAAAGAGGGGGCTTTCCGATAAGGACTTTTCCTTATTGGCACGCAATTAGGTGACCAAACCCCTTTCCTCGACAGAAATTTCTAGACATCGTCAATAATATAAATAATAATATGAATAACTTTATCGTCTCAATTATTGATTCAATAATATAAAATATTGTGCAGATGATATTGTGACAATAATTGAATCAATAACGTGAAATACTATGCAGCGATTACTATAGCAATAATTGAGTATAACTGAATGACTTCTTACGTAAGCATCAATAATCAATACCGTGTGATACTATGCAACCATGCTGTATTACTGTACTTTTATTACCGGGTATTTCAAAAGTTAACGGTAAAACTTTCGCCGTTATTTTTATAAAAAAATAATTTTGTCATTTTCTAACTCCGACAATAATTCTTTTGTGGGGTCCACTAATGATTGTGTCATCGTACGAATATTTTCTGACAAAAAGAATATTTCCCGACCAAACGAATATTTTATAAGAACTTGCTTTACTTTGCAAAATTTTCACATATCACCCTTAACTTTAATCCTTTTATCAATTTAACCATTTACTAAATGAAATAATAATTATAAGAAAATTGAATACTTTCATTTCATAAAATTTGGGGTCTTACATTGTCTCTATAACTCCTCAAACTCTTTGGGACTGAGTCTGTATGCCAGTCTATTTGGTAAACTCGGCGACCCTAGAACAAGATCTATTTGGTGTTGAATCCCTCATCGGCGGTAGTACATGTGGAAGATTTTTGGGCATCAAATTAGTAAACTCTGATATAAGGTAACTTCTGTACATCGGCTGGTATTTCTAGGTTTATTTCTGTCAAGTTGTTGCCACAAGGGAGTAGAGCATAAATTATACCTTCACGATCGACCTCTTTGAGGAATCTAGACATGAATAGCAGGTTTGAGTTTCTGATTGCTAGAACTGAACTACTTTCTTCCTGCCGAGGTGCCAACACAACCTTCTTCCCTTTTATACTAAGGGAGTATGTACGTAATCTTCTGACCATCATGAATTATATTTCGGTCATATTGTCACGGTCGGACCAACAACACATGACATACATCTATTGACACCACACCACACCAATCGTTATCAAAATATTTCTTACCTATTGAAAAAGACACTAAACAATTTCTATCAATTGTTACTTCATTGCATTTATTCAACCATGACAGCTTATATGGTTTGGGATGCCGATCTATTTTCAACTGCAATTTCTGGACAGCCTACTCTGATACTATATTTTCACAGTTGCCACAATCAATGATCATCTTGGAAACCTTATCTACCACTGTGAAAGTTGTATGAAAGATATTGGTTCTCAACTAATCATTTTTTGAATCACCTTCAGGGGTCAACAGATTCTTACGAATCACTAAAGTCTCTTGCCCATCACCATATAACATATATTCTTCATCATATACGGGTTCTTCGAACTCTTCTGTCCCATCGACCACATCTTCTTCGATCAAAAGGTTCTTACATGCATTTCTGGCTGATAGGTTTTCTACATTCATTCGCTCTATGCCCTTGTTCGCCACATCTTGCGCTGCAGAACGAGGTTGTTAATGGTGTGATGGTTTACTGCCTGTATTGCTCCTCATCACCGGTCTCTTATTCTGTTGTTGCTTGGCATCATGTGCTCATTGGTATACCTCAGAAACAATCCATAATGAGTGAAAACTGAGGGCATCTTGTAGGGACTGCCGTAAACCACCCAAATACTATGCCATTAACTGTTCCTCTGATTTAGATAGGTCATTACGACATCAATTAGTAGAATTCTTCTGTATAATCATCAGGTGACCTAGTTCCTTGCCTTAATAAGTGTAGTCACCTGAATAAATATTGACTGTACCCAAAAGGAAGAAAATGGCCTTGCATGTTTTTCTTCATCTTCTCCCAATCCACGATTTTAGACCTTCCATGTCTCTCTCGTGATCGCTTCCAGTGCTCCCACCAAGTATATGCTTTGCCTTTGAGTTTGATGGCAACAAGTTTCACCTTGATATTGTCTGGAACTTCCTTGTACTCGAAAATACGTTCAACTTCTTTCATCTAATCGATAAATTCCTCAGCTTGCAATGTACCCGAAAACTTTGATAGCTCCACCTTAAACCCCAGTATTGACGATCATCTCGACCGCGTTGTTCCCATTGATTCGTATCGTGATAATGATGATATTCAAAACTGGACTCAAAATCGTAATTTTCCTCTTTATGATTATCTAGATTTTGCGCCCCTAGACGCTGGGTTAACTCTGCAACTTGTCTCTATAAATCCTCAATCATCATGTCATAAACGTTACGATCACGGAACGGGACTTCCTCAATCGGAACCTGCCTAGGATGGCCACGACCACCAGCCATTGAAACTGATGAAATCTATTCCCAAGAAGATGTTGATGCTTTGATCATACCAACTAACGCCAGGCAGAATAACGATTATCATGCGAGCTTGGTAAATAAATAAATTCATAGGCAAAGTAAGCAAAAGAATTACCTTAAACACAGAAAATTCTCTAATGCTTGAATTAATATTATCAAAACAAAAGCTGTCCATAATTAAACCCACAAGTCGAGTTTTTATAGCTAATTTTTTTTCAACACGCAACAGAATTCCTATGACTATGGGGAGAAACTTCCAATAGGAAACAACTTCCTAATAATCCTCATATATTTATCACTACTACAAAACAGTAAATAGACAACGCGGAAAAAACGTTGTGATTTCTGTCAGAAAAATGTAGTAGTTAAGGGTGTTGTCTATTTGACACTCTTACACAACGTTTTTAAAACGTTGTAGTTAAGCACAATACACAACATTTTTTAGAAAAAAACGTTGTAGATTTGTCTTCCAAAAATTAGCAGATGCTTAAAAACGTTGTAGAATGTATGATTTCTCAACGTTTTTGGATAAAAACGTTGTTGTTTAGTATATTAGACAACGTTTTTAACCAATTTATACAAAATTTTTAAAATGTTGTAGATAAAGAAAAAAAAATAAAAAAAAATTATGGTTCACCTATATTACCAATGCACCTGCAATATACTAATGTCATGATATATAGTTAAAAGGTCTAAATTCTCATTTAAATTTAAAACCAAAATGTATCAACCATTCAAAATACATCGATCCCAATAATATCATTCGTTTACAGTTTCAAATATCTCAAGCATTGATTATGAAACAACATGAATTAAAAAATACAAGTGAAACTAAATAAAGCAGTAATCCTTAAAGAACTCCAGTACACCTTAGTGGCCTTCTCTAGGTCCTTTAAAACCTTCCATTTATTAGTTGCCCTGTAAACAATATGAGAAGAGGCAATGATTTCACATAAATAAAGCAGCCTCATGCCAGTTATTGAAAGGTTAATGAAAACAGTAATCCTTAAAGAACTCAGGACACTTGTACAAGTCACTGCCTCATGGCTTTTCATAAATGCACCAAAATGAAGTCAATTGAAATGACATAAGCTTGTGACTTCTGTTAAATTCACACTTTCAAGTCAAACGTTCCAAACATCCAAAAGCAACACTGG
Organism: Panax japonicus; assembly: GCA_020205505.1. Classification (NCBI taxonomy): domain Eukaryota; kingdom Viridiplantae; phylum Streptophyta; class Magnoliopsida; order Apiales; family Araliaceae; genus Panax; species Panax japonicus. Next base: position 58,718,536 of record CM035108.1, on the reverse strand, counting down.
TGTTTAAAAAATTGTAACCCCAATTGTAAATGCATATGGAACAAAGGTAACAAGGGTAAAAGAGAACAAAAATCCAAATAATAAACAGCTCATAACAAGAAAAACAAAACACACCTACACACATGGGAAGCCCAACCCTCTTAAGTAAAATTATATACATAAAATTGACCAAACCAGTTTCAAGAAAACACTTAGTTCTCCAAAGAAACGGGAAATAACAAACAACCCACTTCACAAAATTCCATTTTTCTTCATAATAAAACAAAAAAAAAATAAGAATATGGAATGGAATCTAGTAGTATGCAAGAAAAGAGTCCACTTGGACAGAAAGCATGCCTCAAAAATCCAATACCAAGGAACAATAGCCAAGTGAGTTTGCAGAAGATCAAAAACCCATGAATAATTCATTTGAAAGCCACTAGAATGAAATCCTTTCAGTTTATTGACAAAGACTATAACAGGTAAAATCATACCTTCCTGAGAGGGACCAAGGCCAAAAGCCCAACAAAACTGCTAACAAAAAGGAAACCAGTCATCCAACCAACCCCAGGTTCCTTGTAGCTCCCTGGTGAATTTCCCTCAGTATCAATCCGTGCCTGCTCATACGTCTTCTTTTTTAATCCTAACAGATAGGAACCAAACCCACCTAAAATACCATAAGCAAGCAATTAAATACTTATTCATTGAACCAATATTTTTATCGAAAAACAAAGAAATATTGGGGTAAAACTAAAAATATCAATAATCAAAGGATCTAACCTCCCACAGCAATGCTATAACATTACATACTGTCAAATATACTGTCAAATATCTTTGCAATCCATAGGTCTTCAGCAGACAGTCAAATGTAGCCTGCAACACATTACATACTGTCAAATATCTTTGCAATTCATAGTTATGAAAAGTAAACTATCTTTTAAAGGGGAATAAATCATAATCTAAATACTTAATGTGGCCTAGTACTTGGTTCACACTACTAAGTACCAAACATTGAGATTCTACAACATACATATATTTAATGTTAATATATAATAACATAAATAAATGATCAAAAATAACCAACTGGCTTGACATGAGCAATATAGATGTGTACATTTAATGTACTGTTCCATAATCTTAAAAAACAGAACAATTACTATTCATCTCAGAGAGTGTTTCATTGATATCCAGCATGTCAGCTACCATAACAACATTGAAAGAGAAAGACAAGTTCAGGGAGTGAGCAACACTCATTAGCTTCTTACATGTCTCCTTTATTTTATGCTTTGATTTAGTTCCGATAACAGTAAACTTAAGATGCTCAACGGGATATTCAGATCGACCTGCTAAAGCTTCCATCAAAACTAAAAATTGTAACCCACATCTTATCTCAATGTCAATTATATGGATCTTTTTTGTCTCTGATACATTTTCTATTATTGCTTGCATTGCAGTGAATAAAATAACTTGAGAGAAGGGTACCTATTGGTAAAATGCAAGGGTGTTCGGGCTTGGGTCCATCAATGCAAGTGCCTGCATTTTTCTCAAATCCTTTAATGTCCTCCTTCCAGTTTGTTGTTCAATCCTGTGTTGAAGAGCCTCGGAGAAATAATACACCAGTCTTTGAACATGGCTTCCTTTTTTGGAAGAGTACTCATGACAATAGTTGAGGAGCTTGCTTGCACGTTCAAACTGCTGCTCCCCTACTTTCTCAGCAGAAGCTAGAAGATTCTGGATGAGTTCAACATCTCTAGTTTCCTCATCGGAGAGACCAACGAATGAACTTGAGAATGGATATCTAAGCACCGAGAGATCATCAAAACAGCTACAGCAGCGTAGCACAGTGCAGCCCATGGCTTATAAAAGTGAACTCTAACAAACTTATTTACAGCAACTCATCAATGTTTTTTCATTTGTTCCTTATTCAAATAAATCAATGTTTTCTCATTTGTTCCTTATTCAAATAAATCATATGATTAGTACCAGAACAAGAATGAGAAGAAGGAAAAGAATAACTCAAATTATAATTAAAAGTGAATTATATTAGAGGGAATGGTTTCTCAAAATTGTAGTTGCTTTTTGCCGAAATATCATAGTACTGCAAGTTTTTCTTCTTGTGGAATGTAACCTGCTTTGTCTTAACCTGCTTGTTCTTCACATCAACCTTGTTTCCATAAAGAACAATGGGAATATTTTCACAAACCCTGTAATTACCACAACGGACAAGTCAACTTAAGATCAAAGTGATTCACAAATAAATTGTGAAGATTAACAAAACATCATAATATAACCCAGGTGACAAAGATATTTCATAACTATATGACTAACCGACATAGATCGCGATGCTATGTAGGAACATTCTTGTAGGTTAGTCGAGCAGTAACATCAAAAATAATGATTGCACATTGCCCATGAATGCTTCATGCAAATATACGAACCTCTTTAAATATATACTGATCAAAAGAGAGTAAAAGGAAATTTCAACATGAATAAGATCTTCACCAGAGCAACAACTGACAAACTTCATACAATCACCATAAAAATAATTAGAAATCAGGAAGAATATTAGCAATTGCAATTAACCCTTAAACTACTTTAATAAAATAGAAAACTAAGAACAATTAAGGAAAATAGAAACAATTGCCAATTATGCATGCCTAAGTTTGATTAAAAAATGTTAATTCATATAACATAACCAAGCCTTGTTGTGCCATATTACCATACTTATGGCATCATAACATAAAAATTTATATTGACCTATAAAAGGGAAAAAATAGTACTACTACTTAAATGGTCGAAGATTGGCAACATAAAATAAAAATTTCTTTTAGAAGTAATACCACATAGGTTCCAAACTTATAAGAGAATTCAAGAACCGCTACATCCCTACTAGGTCGGAGATTAACAACTTCGAGTGGGCATTGCACCTAGACAACCAAAACTTGCTATCAAACATGTAAGACCCCGAAATTTTTTAAATAAAAAGGAATTTCCTTTATTTATTTTTTTTGAAATAGTAAGGATGAATTTGATTAATGTGGTTAGTTATGAGTTTAATGCGCAAATATTTTAAATAAGCAGGTGGTTATGAAATATTCCTTGTTGTCGGGGAATATTCGTTTGGTCGTGGAATATTCTTGCTGTCGGAGAATATTCGTACGACGGCGCAGTCTTTTGTGGGCCCCATAACGGAAAGTGATTGGATGAAGAAAACGACAAATATAAGTTGTTTATAAAAAACGACGTAGTTGTTACCGTTAACACTGTTGGAATACCCGATGGTTAAAACACAGTAATACGCGTTGTTGCACAGTAGCACACGGTATTGCACCAATTATTGATTCTTACGTAAGAAGGCACTACTCAATAATTGTTACAGTAATTACTGTTCAGTATTTTATGTTATTGATTCAATAATTGTTGCATTGATATTTTATATTACTGTTGTTTCAATAATTGTCACTACACAGTATTTTTCATTATCGAAGCAATAATTCATATTATCTGAATAATATTATTTGATAACATTATTGGCAATGTCTAGAAAGCTCTGTCTAAGGAGAGGTTTGGTCACCTAATTGCGCGCCAGTAAGGAGAAATTCTTATTGGAAAGCCCCCTCTTTCTTTGGAACGGCCTGATTGTCAGTATTGTGATTCTGTAATATTATTTGTGAATAATTAAATTATTGATTTATATGATGAGGAAAATATTGATTTTATGTGGATATAGATGAAGAAAATTTTTAATGTGACAATTGTTGAAAATTAATATTTTATCTTTTTCTGATAAAATAATTCATTTAAATATATTATTTTAATAATATATTAATGGTGATATTTTTATAATGAATGTGGGATATATGAGTATATGAGGAGGAAGAGTATTTTTGTGGCATTAAATGTTTAACACATATTTTGTGTGTTGGTGGACACAATTATTGACTGAAATTTGATTATAGTCTGTAAAATCGTCCGTTTATGGATTTCGGTCAATTTCTGTTTGGAATTTGGAAAAACTTTCTTCTGCAAAGTTGTAGAGAATTGAATTTCCTATAAAAACACGCGAGATTCGAATTTTCTGGCAAAAAGGGCTATTTATTATGAATTATTGAAGTTCCGAAGCTCCGAAATAATTGATTTTTGGAAGTTTTAATTATTTTAAATAATAAAAACGTTTTTTATTTATTTTTCTAGAAGGGAGCATGTGTTCAATGGCTGAAAATCAGATTCAAGGGTTGGCGTAGATGATTATATATATATATATATTAATATTATATTAAATTTTATGCTTTGGCGTTCTAAGCAATTTCCTATAAATAGGTGCTTAGGTTAGAATTGAAAATCACAACAGAAACTGAAGTTTCCTCTCTCTATATTATCGAGCGTATTCTTGTGAGTATTTTGAGTATACTTCTTGCTATACGGTGCAAGTTCAAGTCATAGCCTATATTCGGTGTTTCAACTAGAAGTACTGTCTTTCGAGGTAAATGATGTTATTTTCTTCTCAAATGATATTATTTCTTCAATATCATTATGCTGAAATATTGGTTGGAACTTTTTATCAAATTTGGAACTTTTTCATGTCGGGGTTACTATTCATGAGTTACTATTCACGAGTTACTATTCATGAGTTACTATTCACGAGTTACTATTCACGAAACGTAAAGATGTTTTTGTGAAATTTCTATCTTTTGGTGTCGGAGTTACTATTCACGAATACGGCACTATTCACTGAAAAATGAAATTTCTTCTTTTCGTCTAAAATATCTATTGTGGATACTAGCTTTGATCGTATCCATGTTTTGATCATTCTTAAATTTTACTTCAGTATGATTATTTATGAAGTATTTTTGAACTCGGATTGTTTAGAGTACAAATCCTTAATACTTGTTATTTTGTTTCACTAGATTCGTTTCTTTTAAAATATTTTTCATCATCCTCAATCCTAAATGATGGTGTTACTGAATATCTTTGGCCTGCAGTGCAAAGATGGTTGATTTTATTATGAATATCTTTGGCTCGTAATGCAAAGATGTACAGGTGTTGAGATGAACATGAACAATTGATGAATATCTTTGGCCTGTAGTGCAAAGATGAATATTTGATTTGATTTGAGACATATATTGATTGATGTTACAGGGATAAAATATTGATGATGGACTTTTAAATTCATAGATGTTAGTAGATTTTATTCTCTACTTAATCCTTCTAATGAATTGTTGTTTCCGCTGCAGTTGTTGATCTAAAACTTGTTGTCTATTGTATTCTATCAGATTTTCCCTGTTGAAGACTAAGGATAATTTGTTGTACATTATCTTAGTCATAATATTCTTTACTGGGCTAGTTGAGCTCACCCTTTTTCTTGTTGTTCTATTTTTCTTCTCAGGAGGAGAGAATGTAGCGAGTACTAGTCAGGGTATGGAATGAAGGTTCTAGAGAAAGTTGTTTAGTAGTCCTCACCATTTTTGTAAAATAATGTATCAATAATTATGATGGGGATTTATTTGCATGTGGATATTGCCTAGATGACAATGTTTGTATTCAAACTCACAGCTTATGGGTTGTAAAAGTTGTAGTTGTTTCTGTACCATGTATTTGACAACTCAGAATGGGTTGGGTGGAATGGACCTATTTTGGGGGTGTCACAAAACATTATAAGTTAAAAATAAAATTTCATAAGAGAAACATCTAATTAGCCTTCAATAACACTTAGAAGTTCCAAATTAGCTCCAAATATCAAAAAATTTCTAATTAAAACCTATATTTTAGGGAAAATTAACAAGTGAGAAATTAAAACCTAATTTTAGTGGAGGAGACAGAGAAACCACCACTGCTGCCACTGCAGGCACCAATATATATGCTACCAATATGAAAGCAGAAAAATTATTATAACAAAATAAATGGAGCACCTCAAACACGTTTATATACAAAGACTGTAAATGGGATGAAAATAAACATATGTAAGAACAAATTCAAAGAGATGAAGAACTTACGATGAAACCCTAGCCCCAAAACAGCTTATCTTCAAACTCAGATTTCAGCCTCAGAGAGAAGGTACACCCACTCACCGAACGTAAGGCAACAGGGCATAACGAGAGAAGAAAACTGAAAGAGAAGGAACGAAGACTAAAGAGAGAAGGAACGAAACTGAAGAGAGAGGAACGAAACTGAGAGTGGAGGAACGAACCTCTGCAAGGACATGGGAGAAGGCTCTGCACGGAGAACGACGATCTAGCACAGAAGAGAGAGGAACGAAACTGAGAGTGAAGGAACGAACCTTTGCAAGGACTTGGGAGAAGGCTCTGCACGGAGAACGACAGTCGAGCACAAAGATAATATCAAAGACTGGCTAGCCTCGTAGAGAAAAAGACTTTAAGTCTTTTAATTTTAAGAGCTCTGTGTTTTTCTTCATGCTCCGTGTTTTTCTTCATAGATAACGTTTTTAAAAAAAACGTTATCTAATTAAAATATAAAAAATGCTCTTTTAAATAGATAACATTTTTTCATATATATCTACAACGTTTTTTTTAAAAACGTTGTAAAAAAAAATACCACAACGTTTTTATAAAAAACGTTGTCTATTAAGTGTTGTCTATTAGGTACTTTGTACTGGTGTATGGTAACAACACTAATGAATAACAACCTTCTATTAATTAAAATACTACCATAAAAGATGAAACAAATCTAAAATCTAAAAATAAGAATGCTGATAAAAAATATTCGAACTTTCGAAATCATAGTCGAACCAGAATTAATCGTCAATAATTCGTTCGAGACGTCCGATCCCCGACCACGCATGCGTCGATCCTCCAACTCATGATAATCCAATGTCATCAATGTATTATCCGACATCTCAGTATCATCGGTCTCAGATCCTCCTACATCAAAAAGGGTCACATTTATTAAATATTAAGGACATATTTTTATGTCAAGTATATTATTAAAAATATTGATAAATTAGTTTTGTGTTAGTGCGCCATATGATCATGAAATTATGATTGTTAATTTATTTTGTCATCCGGTACTAGCGTCAGTGAAAAGTATACTCTTTTAGTAAAACAAAAGTTTGAGAAATGAGAATATACATGTAGAATTCCGACTAGTCCTTCTAGCACATACCCAATATCATCAATTTGTATGTATCTATTTTGTTGATGCTAAATTCTATATACTTTGACAGACAAATATTTATTATCGATCAAATTCAACTTGATAATTAGGCAATGGAGGAAAAAGATCGTCCCTTTTGATCCACAAATTCACAGGAATTAATAGATGACCTTAGCTTTTCTTTTCCTCTGTGTTGGATGCCTGTGATTTCTCACGATGCACGTGATAGAAAGTACATGGAAGTTGAAAAGCAAGCAAAATGGAGTCACATATATAGATCTTTCTAAATGACTTTAATGGCAATTAGTCCACACGAGCGTGGAATGTTGAGTTTTCCATGGGAAAGCAAAAAGATTTCCCATATATATATATATATATATATATATATATATATATATATATATATATATATATATATATATCGGTCCGGATCTTAAGCTCACCCCTTATCTAACTCACCCGAGCTCACCCTCCATTTAGCGACGGACCCGACGACGGTTCGGTCATACAACCGTCGTCTATACTTTTAGCGACGGACAACATATAGTGTCGCTATAAGTATAGACGACGGTTGTATGATCGAACCGTCGTCGTTTCCGTCGCTAAAAGGGGGTGAGCTCGGGTGAGTTGAATAAGGGGTGAGCTTAAGATATATTCCCTATATATATATATATATATATATATATATATATATATATATATATATAGACAGAGACCAAGGTCAATGTCATTCCCATGTTTATATGACTTTTTTAACGCACGACTATATATGGGTTAATTATTCGAATGTTAAAATCCTCTACAAAATCTTAAAAAGAAAATAATAATGCTCTATATATATACACTAGTTGGGTCCCGTGCCTCCGGCACTGTATGGATAATATAATTTATCTCAAATTTTGAACGACCAAAATAATTTATTGAGTGAGCGGGAAATTTAAAGTCATTTGTATTTTATTAAATTATTATTAGATTATTAGATAGATAGATGTATTTTATTAGATAGATGTATGAACGGTGAGATTTATCCCAAACTTTGAACGGCCCGGATGATTTATTAAGTGAGCGGGAAATTCAAAATCATTTGTATTTTATTAGATAGACTAGCTGGGTCCCGTGCCTCCGACACTGTATGGGCAGTGAAATTTATCTCAAACTTAGAACGGCCCAGATGATTTATTAAGTGAGCGGGAAATTCAAAATCATTATTAGATAAATTAGATAAATAGATGTATTTTATTAGATAGATGTATGGACGGTTGGATTTATCTCAAATTTTGGACGACCCAGATGATTTATTGAGTGAGCGGGAAATTCAAAATCATTTGTATTTTATTAGATAGATAAATAGATGTATTTTATTAGATAGATGTATGGACGGTTGGATTTATCTCAAACTTTGGACGACCCAGATGATTTATTGAGTGAGCGGGAAATTCAAAATCATTTGTATTTTATTAGATAGATAGATAGATATCTATATTTAGACAGAGACCAAGGTCAATGTCATTCCCATGCTTATATGACTTTTTTAACGCATGGCTATATATGCATGGGTTAATTATTCGAATGTTAAAATCCTCTACAAAATCTAAGAAAGAAAATAATAATGCTCTATATATATATGTGTATCACTTAATTATACGTTTAGAACTTTTGCAAATGGAAATTTATTATAAACCATGAATTCTAGCATTCATATATATCGGTCGAGAGTTCTAAACTTTAAATCATATTCTTTTCATTTTGAATATCACTTTTTAAATAATTTACGAACTGTAATGTTGCTTTTAAGTTTGAAAATATTTAAAATTAATATTTACACAATTAATTATATCTATGATATAATTGAATTCAGGAACTTAATTCTTATGCAGTGGGAAGGATATACAGTACTTGAATCCCAACTCCCAAGAAGGGACAGTCCGTGATTCTCGACGAAAAGATATATAGTGGCGTCTTTTCTGATACATAGCGACTCCTTTCGCCTCTCCATATCACCAACCAGAACCAACTCCTTAACACATGAAACTCTCGAATCAAGATCCTCTATAAAGATTTCTCATTAAAAATTTTGTTATGGGATTGATAATATATTAAAAAAAGATTCAACGGCTCACAAATTTTATCAAAAATTTTTAAAAGATTATATGTAAAAATAAACGCGTTTAGTGGCTTCTAATTTTTTTATCAACTTGTAAAAAAATTTCTTATAAAAAATTTGTGAGCTGTTTGATCTCTTTTTTAATGTATTATCAATCCCACGACAAAACCCTCACAAGATCCTCAAAGAGAAATCCTCATAGAGGATTCTGATTCGAAAGGATTTCTCACTAAAAATTTTGTTATGGGGTTGACAACACATTAAAAAGAAGATCCAACGGCTCACAAATTTTATCAAGAAATTTAAAAAAATTATATGTAAAAATAAACGCGTTTAGTGGCTTCTAATTTTTTTATCAACTTGTAAAAAAATTTCTTATAAAAAATTTGTGAGCTGTTTGATCTCTTTTTTAATGTATTATCAATCCCACGACAAAACCCTCACAAGATCCTCAAAGAGAAATCCTCATAGAGGATTCTGATTCGAAAGGATTTCTCACTAAAAATTTTGTTATGGGGTTGACAACACATTAAAAAGAAGATCCAACGGCTCACAAATTTTATCAAGAAATTTAAAAAAATTATATGTAAAAATAAACGCGTTTTGTAAAAATTTAAAATAAATTTTATCAAAAATTTGTGAGCTGTTTGATCTCTTTTTAATGTATTATCAACCCCACAACAAAACCCTTACAAGATCCTCAAAGAGAAGTCCTCGTAGAGGATTTTGATTCGAAACTCTAAGTTTCTCCGAGTAAAAAGTGATTTATGAGTTTTAAAATGGACAGAAAAAAAAAGAAATGAATGAAAAATTTAATTTTTCTTTCCAATTCTTATGTTTCTGAGTTTTTTAATAAACGGAAAAGAAAAAAAATGGATAGAAAACTTGGCCATTTTTTCTGTAAGTTTTTCGTTCAAAATTGGCCTTATTTGGACGGAAAAGAAATTGAAATAAGTAATATTTTTATAATTCCCATATTATCCTCAACTTTTAATATAATAAATTTTAATTTACAACTCATGTCCTCAATTTTAAATTTTCTATTCTTTTTTTATTAAAAACTCAGAAACAACACAAAAGGAAAACTTCAAATTTTCTATTCTTTTCTTTTCTGTTCAAAACTCAGAAACAAAGTGTAAGTTTCTTTAGATCAATTGCTAATGTTATCATTTTTTTTTCAGAAAAATCGTTAAATTTATATTTGAACAGACAATATTTACATCATTGTTTTTACAATAATATATATATATATATATATATATATATATATATATATATATATATATATATATATATATATAACATCTCTTAGGGAAAAGATTAAAGGTCATTATGGTAACCTTAAAATTTTTTATTTCTATTTTTATATTGTTTAAAGGGTAATAATATCCTGGATAAAGATTTTTGTTATAAGTAGGCACATTAATAGATTACCATGAATTTGTATTTATTTACACAGTAGGCACATAGTCGGTTATTTTGTCTAATCGCAAGAAAAATTACAAAATTTTGTTGCAAGATATAACACGACTATTTTTGAAATCTGTAGCAAAAAAAAACTTATGTATTCAATTATAACGGTACAAGTAGTTATTCCAACTTCAATAAGATTCAAACAACAAATCTTATTAACTGTAGTACAAAATTTAGTGAATATGATGATCAAGTAATATAATTGCCTGATTTGCACTTTAACTAGTGAAAGCAAGCGAAAGTAAACATGTGAAAGTGAAAATAATAGACAAAAGTCATGAACAGTGGCGGAACCAGAACGATTTTATAGGGGGTCAGAAATTTTTATCGGACACACTAATTTTTTAGATTCGTTTGACAGGTCATAATAGGTTCCAAAAATGACCGGACACACTAATTTTTTATTTTGATTTTAAAATGCCTTTTCATGATTCGATTTGCCCTAGCTCTTTAATTAGCTATATAAAGCATATATGTATCTAGTTTGGTCTTGACTTTGCTTAATTCTTAGTTTTTAGCAAAAACAGTCCTAAGAGGACTTTTAGCGAACATGTATGTGCACCACTTTAACAATCAGATTTCTTAGCCATTTCTTTGTGTTCCAATCCGAATTCGCCATCCTTATTACTCCGCACACTAACAACTATACTCCATGTCACTAATTCTGTCAAAAGCTAACTGATTTATACCATAAAGCATACATAATCTATCTATCAATTAATGACCAACTGACCAAAGTAGTAATGGGAAAAATAATTAAGAATAACTGAAGAAGCACCAAAGCAGTAATGGCCTAATGGGAAAAAAAATTATGGCAAAATGATTAAACGAGTACAAATTATGGCTATGGCTATTTAATTATTACCTGGAGTCCTGGACCAAAGCAGTGGACTGGTGGAGGCCAACTGGCAGAGCCGCCGAGGCGTGGTCCGCGTGGAGCACTGCACTGAGCAGTTGAGTAGAGTCAGCAGTGAGCAGACAGCGGCGAAGTTGAACTCTGACTGTCGGAGAGAAGATAACCTATTGTTCCTGCTCGCCGGCGCCTGATTGCGCCCCCCGCCTCAGCCCCCTGCCCCGGCCCCGGCCCCGGCCCCCACCACCCCTATCTCCGCCTGGACCGCCACCCTATCGGGGGCAGCTGCCTCCCCTCCGCCCCCGCCTAGTTCCGCCTCTGGCCATAAATATAAAAAAGTTGCCAAATAATAATCTTATATATCAGATTATCCCATAAATTTGTAACTTATATATCCTCTCTTCACATAATAATGCAATTAGCCTAATGCTATATATATATACTAAGATATATATATATATATATATATATATATATATATATATATATATATATATATATATAATAGTTGGACAAATAGCTAGAGAGAGAAAGAGATGTGCTTTCTTTAATTATATGTCAAGGGCAAAGGCTTTTCATCATTCCCAATTCTATCATCATATGCTTCAAGGGCTTTCTTACTACTTTCTTAATTAGAAATAACCCTTACAATTCATCAGCTCATCAGGCTTCATGAAGGAAAAGAAATGCAGTATATATGGCATCAAATAATTTCTTGATTAGATACCACAAGGCACTGATCCCTAACTGTTTCTTGATTCATCAATTCTGAGAAAAAGGGATAAAAAAGAACCAATGAAGAAAAGTGATACTAGTTCCGAAGATTCCAAGACGAATGAGAAGGAAGACGAATTACAAGAAGAAGAGCTCATGAGTATACCTAAAAAGGGAGGAAGCTCAAGCAACAGCACAATCGAAGAGAACGAAAAGAAGGCGGCTTCTGGATCATCATCAGTGAGGCAGTACAATCGTTCTAAGAACCCGAGGCTTCGCTGGACACCGGACCTTCACCGTTGCTTCATTCACGCGGTTGAAAAATTAGGAGGACAAGAAAGTGAGTACTACCTCATGTATACGTATAGTTTAATTATATTTTTTTTTAATTGAGAGTCAGGAACCATTTTTTAAAATGTTGAAAACAAAATTTTACATTATTACTCTATATATCTATGATAATTAAAATTGTAATAATTTTGTAACTATCATGAATTTTCTGATGGTGGTGTAGGAGCAACACCTAAGTTGGTTCTTCAATTGATGAATATCAAATGCCTTAGCATCTCTCATGTCAAGAGCCATCTTCAGGTAATTACTCATTTAATTTGATCGATAATTAACCCGATATTTTATATCATAATTTACCAGCTTTAGTACACAATATAATTATGAGATTCGATATTCATCATCGATCATAAACGTTGTCTTAATTATATATACTTGTTGAACTAATTTTTTCTCCTTGATTAGATGTACCGGAGCAAGAAAATTGATGACCCAAATCAAGGTAACATATATGCACTAGTCATCCGTGTGTGTATATATATATATATATATATATATATTGCAAAATTAGGGTTTTCTGTATATATATGTTTTTTAATTAAAGCCTATGATTTAATTTAAGGGGAATACTTTTTGTCACTTTTGCCAGTTATTTCGGAACAAGGGCTTCTTAGTGATCATGGCAATCAAGATCACCATATTTATAACCTTAGCCAGCTTCCGATGCTACAAAGTTTTAATCATAGCCCTACTTTCAATTCAAGGTATGAGGAAATATTCGTTATAAATTAACTGTCACCACTAAATTTTGATATGAGCACTTTATGATGGTAGATCAGTTCTGTTAATGATATATTATATGTTGTTTAATTTCCTTTTTTTATAACTTTTTCAAGATACTCGGATGCTTTGTGGAGTCGCCATTCCAATCCAAATATTTATAGGACTTTCATGGGAGGAATTTCGTCGAATAGTATAATACAACAAGGGCTTTTTGATTCAGTGGTTGAGAGACACAAATTTGAGATCGGCAATTTACATTCATTTGGTTCCGATTTCAATAGGGCTAATTTTCCGTTCAATGAAAATCAGCCTAGACTATTTCCAAGTCAAGACCCGTACTGGCAAACCCATGCTAGAAGAAGCTCGACGGAGCTTAATTTCATCAAAGAACATCAAGCTGATAGAGGGAGAGACGATCAAGAGAAAAAGGCACAAAAAAGGAAGGTTTCGGATTCAGATTTCAACCTTGATTTGAACCTGTCACTGAAAATATCCGTGACACCGGAAAATAATGGACGGGCTAAGAAAAATGTCGACGGCGACGATGATGATGATGAGGTTAATACTAGTAGTTTATCTCTTTCTTTATTCTCATCTTCAATTTCAAATTGTACTAGCAGATTAGAAAAAAGTGATCATAATGGTGGTAAAAAGCATGCAACAAGTACCCTAGATCTGACTTTGTGAATGAGACGATTCTAAGTGAGATTTTGTGGTACTTGTCCCATTAATAATGCTCAGATCGATTGATCAGTACTGTCATGTGCATGCCAGCATATAATTAAGGTAATGAGACTACTACTTGTTCTTCTTATATATTGTTGTTATTATGGATTATTATGCATTACTAGCTAGCCATATTTAATTAGTTATATATATGCATGCATGGTATAAATATCTTTAAGATTAGTTTAAATTTCTATTTTTTTGAATATTCTAGTTCATTGGCAATAGGTATGCAGAATGATAACATGACTACTGTATTATATATATCCTGCAATCTTTGTCTGATAATAAATCTAGAAAATTTGTTAATTATATATATGTGTCAGGAGGTTTGTTTTCTTGAGAAACTTAAAGAAACAAGGATTCTTGTAATCTGCATATATATCGGATCTCGGAAACATCTCACCATGTTGATGATCTTTTCAGTATTCTGAAAATTGTTAGAAAGGTAAGATTTATATATATATATATATATATATATATATATATATATATATATAGAGTCCGGATCAGGTCCGGACTCCCGGATTTTATAAAATCCGGACCTTTTTTTTTTTTTTTTTTGCTTTTTTTTTTTGAAACAACTAAAAAAAATAAATTATGGAACTGAAATTTTTCCATAATACAGTGTTTTGGGTGTGATTTGGATGCATATACCAAAACATTTCTGTACAGTCTGGACAGACTGTACATACATTGGTTGGTATAGGTATTAAAAACACACCCAAAACACTGTATTATGGAAAAATTTCAGTTCTATAAATTTTTTTTTTTTTTTTTTTTAGTTGTTTCAAAAAAAAAAAAAGCAAAAAAAAAAAAAATTTTGGGGTCCGTATTTTAAGTCCAGTCCGGTCCCGGACTGGATCCGTGGTGTATATATATATATATATATATATATATATATATATATATATATATATATATATATATATATATATATATACACTCTCATGATCACTATATAAAGCCTAATATGTTTTGAAAAAAACCCTTAATTCTTTATGAGTTGTTTTAATATCATAAACTATAAATAGTTATTCAATAAAAGATCGATGAATAACTTTTCATATGAATAATTTAGTAACTACAAGTTTGATAGCTCGTAGGATGTAAGAACTAGTTTATTAAATTTTTTTTCACAAAATTTTGATAATTCTTCATATAATTGGATTTCTTTGTTACAGATTGAAATTATATTTAGTATTTTAAGAAAAAAAAATCATATTCTTCCTCCATGATTAAAGGTAATTTAATTATTATTTACCAGTTAAATATTAAATGTAATAATAATCGTCCGAATTAAGTCATGGTCAATTGAGCTAACTCCTAATTAATTAAGAGATAACCTAATTTAGGATCGTTGGTAGAATTTTTATATTTAGGTATAGATATTCCCTGCAGTAGTTTGCTTCTTCATCTGAGCCAAATTAACTGAGTTGGTTTTTAATTATTTTATTTTATTTTTGAATTTTATATATGATTCCTTTCTTTAGTTTATTTTCAAAATTATATTCCATCCCTCATGCATGCACCGAATTTAACACTTAAGCAAAAGAGTGTCAATTCAAATAGGATTAGGATGAAAAGATTTTGGTGTTGATACAATAAATTCCACAAATGTGTGTACGTGTATGTCGAGTGACTCATTCTTTCTTCTAATTTTGAAAGTATCGATAGATACTATCGAGGAACAGGCGAATCAATTAATGAAGTTTAATTCTCAAAAACATCATCAAAAAAACGGAATGGAATTTTTTGAAACAGTAGAAAAAGAAATTTATTTTGCTATTTAAAAAAAAAATTCTAATTCTTAAGAACTCAACATGGTTCCTTCTTTGTTTGTATGATAAGATTATGTATGTTTTTGAAACATAAACAAACTACTTATAAATTTATAGTTGATGTTTTCGAAATAAAAAATGGTAAAGATAATTTCTTTACACTCTGTTTCTAAGTTTTGAACAGAAAAAAAAGAATAGAAAACTTAAATTAGAATAGAAAAAAAAGAACAGAAAACTTGAAGTTTTTCTTTGTGTTGAGTTTTTAATAGAAAAGAATAGAAAATTTAAAATTGAGGACATGAGTTGTAATTTAAAATTTATTATATTAAAAGTTGAGGATAATATGAGAATTATAAAAATATTACTTATTCCAATTTCTTTTCCGTCAGGTCAATTTTGGACGGAAAACTTTGGCAAGAAAAATGACCAAATTTTCTATCCATTTCTTTTCTTTTCCGTTTATTAAAATACTCAGAAATATAAGAATTGAAAAAAAAACTTAAATTTTTAGTTCATTTATTTTCTTTTCTGTCCATTTTAAAATTCAGAAACAAAGCGTTAGTGTGAGTGTGTATACACACCGATACACACACGTACACAACCCAAAAACAAGTGATACACTTGGACATATATTCTTTATGGTAACAAATTTTAGTCATATAAACTTAATATTCAAAAAGCTCATAAAAATTACAACCCAGAAACAAGAGGTACACTTGAACATATTCTTTATAGTAAAAAAATTTAGTCATATATATAAACTTAATATTCAAAAAGCTCATAAAAATTCTTTTATCCGATCAGTGTATTTTAAGCGAACATTAATATTAATGTGGGAAAAAAATTAGAAGCTAAAGTAGCTAGAATGTTTAAAAGATAGGTACCCTCCAGCTCTAGATGACTGGCATCAGTTTTTTATATTGTATTAAGTATTGATCATGTTAAAGAAATCAAATTAACAGCCTAATTAGAGAGAGAGAGAAGATTATGTTGAAAAATATGTTTTAAAGTAAGATATATAACAACAATATTCCTGCTTGAATCGAATGGTTGAGCACTCTTTCCTTAAGACTATATTCGCTCCTTACTTTTGCTACACAGGGTTACTGCGAATTAGTCTCCCAAGATAAGACAAACCCATATTTTATTATGTACTAGAATTTATTGTGTAGGAACAAATCTAGTGCTAAACTATAAATGAAAGAAGAAAATTATAACAAGAAAAATATATAGAATAATAATTTTTCTTTAAGCACTTGAAAAAGATTGAATGATTTTCTGTGAGTTGAATTGGGTGAATTTGTGACCTATTTATAGTTTGCCCGTATCCCAATTCTGATGGGTTTGAATCGTATCCCAATTTAGATTTGGCTCAATTACGATGTCGTATCCCAATTGCGTTGGAAATATTATCGGCTTATCGTTGGAAATATTGTCGTTGTTGGCTTACATTGTTGGCCTTTTATAATTTTATTAAAAATATATATATCAAATTAACACCTTTCACCCAGTTGCTTATTTTGTAAAATTTGCACATTTCACTCATAACCAAAGCATTATATCAAATTAACACCTTATTAATTTAGAATAATGAATAGAGAAAATTCAATTTTATTTATAATAAGTTGGGGTCTTACAACCTCACCTCCTTATAAAATTCGAACTACCTACCCTAATAATTGGGCTACTTCATTTGAGTTTAATATTTTTACTACGAATTCAAATATATATATATATATATATATATATATATATATAGAACACGGATCAGGTCCGGACTCCCGGACCTGATCAAAATCCGGACCCAATTTTTTTTTTTTGTAGAACAACTAAAATAAAAAAAAATTATGGAACTAATTTTTTTTCATAATACAGTGTTTTGAATGTGTTTTTAATACCTACACCAACCAATGTATGTACAGTCTGCCCAGACTGTACAGACATGTTTTGTTATACGTATCCAAATCACACCCAAAACACTGTATTATGTTAAAATTCAAGTTCCATAATTTTTTTTTAGTTGTTTTAAAAAAAAAGCAAAAAAAAAGGTCTGGATTTTGTTAAAATGCAGGAGTCCGGACCTGATCCGGACTCTCTCTCTCTCTCTCTATATATATATATATATATATAGATAACTATGCATACTCTCATGATCACTATATAAAGCCTAATATGTTTTGAAAAAAACCCTTAATTCTTTATGAGTTGTTTTAATATTATAAACTATAAATAGTTATTCAATAAAAGATCGATGAATAACTTTTCATATGAATAATTTAGTAACTACAAGTTTGATAGCCAGTGGCGGAACCAGAACAAAATTTAAGGGGGGGGCAAAATTTGAGAGCGGTTATCGAAGGTCCGGAGCAACAACGTGTAGGAATTGAAGCGAAAGGAATAGATGGCTAAAACTAAGCAGGCGTTAGAGAGGAAGAAAAAGTTGGTAGAAAAAGTGGCCGCTAAAGTGATTTTTTTTTAACTGATGAAGCACTCAAACAACATGAGTTAACTTATAGCTCATGTATGTACATCAATTTACAGAGAGAACCCGTTAATTTTCATGTTTTAACCAAATTAATCTCTTTATGGCATTTATACAAACACATGGTATGCAAGCTTTAAAAATTCTAGTTTCATGAAATCCAAACATATAACCACATAATCTCCATACAATATTACATCCTTATATCATCTAAACACTTCATAGTTCCATAATCAAAACTCCCACAACCAATTTCACATCAATAACAAATATATTCTATCCAATTTCTATAAACTTATTTTACATACCAATTTATCGACCCTGCAATAAAATCCAAGGGGCAACCGATTAGGAGTTCAAAACTCAAATCCTGTTCGGGCTTAACCAGGTAGTTCGCACATCGATAGGCACTAACAACTTAAATCACACATCGATTGCATGTAGACAAGCCACTTAACAGCTTGAATCAGTCCTTCGAGAATCAACTTCCATCCAAAATTGAACTCCTTTCAATGCACCCACTACATGTTTAAAACTTTCATGTATATTAATTAATCACTACTTTCATTTTATCTCTGTCGTATTTGTGATATCTTAAGAAAACCAATTGACAAAAGTGGATAACTAGCGCCGGACCTCCTCTGTTTTGGCAGAAGCACTGAAGAAGAAGGAAGAAGCAGCAGTTGACTGGCAGAAGAAGAAGATGACAGAAGAAGGAAGAAGATGATGATGGCAGAAGCCAGAAGAAGAAGGAAGAAGCAGCAGTTGACTGGCCGCCCCCCGCCTCCGCCCCCGCCCCCGCCCCTGCCCCTCCTCCGCCCCTGCCCCTCCTCTCGTTATGCCTGGACCGTCCGGCTACCGGGGGCAGATGCCCCTCGCGCCCCCCTAGTTCCGCCGCTGTTGATAGCTCGTAGGATGTAAGAACTAGTTTATTCAATTTTTTTCACAAAAATTTGATAATTCTTCATATAATTGGATTTCTTTGTTACAGATTGAAATTATATATAGTATTTTAAGGAAAAAAATTCATATTCTTCCTCCATGATTAAAGGTAATTTAATTATTAGTTACCAGTTAAATATTAAATGTAATAATAATGGTCCGAATTAAGTCATGGTCAACTGAGCTAAATCCTAATTAATTAAGAGGTAACCCAATTTAGGATCGTTGGTAGGATTTTTATATATAGGTATAAATATTCCCTGCAGTTGCTTCTTCTTCTGAGCCAAATTAACTGAGTTGGTTTTTAATTATTTTATTTTATTTTTGGATTTTATATTTGATTCTTTCTTTGGTTTATTTTTAAAATTATATTCCACCCATAATGCATGCACCAATTTAACACTTAAGCAAAAGAGTGTCAATTCAAATAGGATTAGGATGAAAAGATTTTGGTGTTGATACAATAAATTTCACAAATGTGTGTATATCGAGTGACTCCTTTCTTTTTAACTTTGAAAGTAACTGTTGGGTCGTGATATTTCTCATATTGGGCCGAATGGATTGGGCCTACTTATTCAGTTAGTCCACTGGGTCCTCACTATATGGTGTTGACATTATTGGGCCTAATCACTTTATTATCTTTGTTAAGTCCTTATAGTATCGGACCAAATCAGTGGATCGACCCGTTAGATATTTTAATATCTCTATCTTTGACTTGTAATGATGAAAAAGTATAACAGTTGACTAAGTCACCTGCCATGCATTAATGTGGATGGGATCATAGACGGCCGGTAATAGAAACAGTGTTCAAAAGTAGTAGATAGACTACATGCAGTCGGCAGACCCCATCAGATCAGAGGGGGTGTTAGGTAGTATTGGTTGGCACAGTAATTCAGGCGGAGATAGTATAACCTAGCAAGGAAGTTTTCATTAACAGGTACGTTCTCATACCTTTTTCTACATTCATATTCTCTCACCCATACACACACGATCAAGGATTATTATCTCTCTAGACACTAGACATTACACTCCTTCATTGTTAACCTTGTGAACACATACTAATTCTCACGCCTGAGCTATCCCCCGACGGAACCGCTGTCAAGCTTGTGGTATTTATCGTGTTTACTGTGCAGGATCAGGACGTCTTACGTGATTGGGACGTGGCAGAAGATCTTGGCGTTAACATTGGCGCTAGAAGGAGGGATGTTTTCTAGTGTTCTTCAGCTATCAATCACAATATTTTCAGTTGTTCTACATCGGAAGTTATGGCACAAATCAGGGGGTTCTCATTCGGGAGCCCACGGCGAAGCCCGAAGATGGTTGGTCTTTGCTGCTGACAAAGAACATGATCATGGCCGAAGGCAAGTAAAAGGCACCCCGCCTAAAACTCGGCACCGAAGTGATCAGGCTAATGAAGATGGTGGACGAGAAAGATAGGGCTTTGGAGGTTCTCTTGGAGCGGAGCGAGGAGGTAGCTTAGCAGAGCAAGAATATAATTGTGCCGACTCTTCGGATTGCCAAGCTAAGGGACAAAGCGTTCAATTATGTCCAGTCTGAAAAATGTGGTACACCTAAAGATGGACAACCGTGAATTGGAAAGCAGTCTGTACACTTTGAGGACGTGTCTCAAGGTGATCCTCATGACCAAAGAAGACCCAACAGGCATTTTCTTGATTGACCGAAGAGGGTATTCCGCCCTATTGGTCTTCGGGATTATGGTCGGAGCAGAGTAGATGAAGACCCAACAGCCATTTTCTTGATTGACCGAAGAGGGTATTCCGCCCTATTGGTCTTCGGGATTATGGTCGAAGCAGAGTAGATAAAGAACCAGCAGCCATTTTCTTGATTGACCGAATAGGGTATTCCGCCCTATTGGTCTTCGGAATTATGGTCGCAGCAGACAAAGGAGCAGCACAAGAGGATATTCGCCCGAGAATGCAAAAAAGGCAATCTGCCTTGAGTGTTCTCGCCACAGCAAAGGACTTGTTACCAAAGCAGATCTATAAGCCACACTCCTAGAAATCCGAACACTTCGGCAAATATTTCCAAGATCGGTTGACATTGTGGTCGGACAATTCTTTTCTGAAGCTGATAATAGTTAAAGAGAAGCTGAGGAGTCCGACAAAGCCGTTGCAGTTCTTCAGCAGAAGTAGAGTTCGCGGACATTGCATGCAGATGGATATTTTGTTTCGTACATCAGTACAGCAGGCTATCAAGGGGTCGATCATAATAATAATTCCATTGCTGATGCATTATCGAAGTTGGCTACTACGGATGCTTATAACTTTGATTGCATATGGCGTCTTTCCTTCGGATCAGATGCTGGCAAAGTAGACCAAGTGCAAGAGTGTCAATTTTGCTCTCATTGATGAGAATCTTTATCGAAAGACCTTTTTCGTCATCATTGCTCAAACATTTGGTTCCATCCGAAGCAGAGGATGTTCTTCGGGAAGTTCACAAAGACATCTGTGGCGATTATTTGGCCCGAAGTTGTTGACCAACAAAGCACTTCGGCAGAGATATTCTTGAAAGAACTGGGGATTCAGCACAGAAAGACTTCGGTGGCTCATCCACATTCACTTTTTCACAATTGATCCTGGTCCTATTTGTCTTATGGTCACTATGGTGTAAGGAGGTATGGTAGGACTCGCTGGCCATTCGATAGCAGCCCATTTGTTGTTCTACCCCGAGCGGTAGACAAAGGATCCTATATTGATTTTACCAGGGTGGTAAATCAATGGTCAATATTGATCCTGGTCCTATTTGTCCTATGGTCACTATGGTGTAAGGAGGTATGGTAGGACTCGCTGGCCATTCAATGGCAGCCCATTTGTTGTTCTACCCCGAGCGGTAGACAAAGGATCCTATATTGATTTTACCAGGGTGGTAAATCAATGGTCACTATTGATCCTGGTCCTATTTGTCCTATGGTCACTATGGTGTAAGGAGGTATGGTAGGACTCACTGGCCATTCGATGGCAGCCCATTTATTGTTCTACCCCGAGCGGTAGACAAAGGATCCTATATTTATTTTACCAGGGTGGTAAATCAATGGTCACTATTGATCCTGGTCCTATTTGTCCTATGGTCACTATGGTGTAAGGAGGTATGGTAGGACTCGCTGGCCATTCGATGACAGCCCATTTGTTGTTCTACCCCGAGTGGTAGACAAGGGATCCTATATTGATTTTACCAGGGTGGTAAGTCAATGGTCATAATTGGTCCTTATATCTTGGTCCTTACATGATTGTTTCACCCCGAGTGGTAAACAAATGTCCTTATATACTTGTTCTACCCCGAGTGGGAAGCAAGATTTTGATGGGGCAAAGAGGATCAGCCGAATTCACCTCACACATGGCCGATTTCACACTTCTGAAATGATAAGTATACATTACTTTATTTTGTTCAAGTGTTGAGTTCTGTTCATTAAATTCTGTCCATTAAATTCAGTTCACTTCATTTCATTATTAACTGTTATATGCCTTATCTAATTCATGCCCTAAGTTAACAATGCCCGAAGTAGAATGCCCGAAGTTTTCAAGTTGATTGTTGATCCATTATTGACAAGAAATGTTCTCACAGAAGTAACAAGGCATGAAGTTGATATTTTATTAAATTACAAAATCAGAAACTTTTTACACAAGTCCTATAAATTGAAGGAAATAAGATCATTTTCAGCTAGCAGCTTCATCTTCGGAGTCTAGCAAAGATGGATCCAGTTGGGCAGCCACCATTTTTTCCTTGACCCGACTCCGACACTCTTCATACCCTTCATAATATACCTTCAAAATCTCTACACCGAGCTCGTCAGATGTGCGGTAATCCGCCTGTATTTGCTTGATCAAGTCCTTGGTCAAAAGAGGGTCTCGTTCTCGAAGTGCCTTTACCTTACCACGAAGCTTGCGACGCTTGGCCTTATGAACTTTCCTATCAGATCGAGCCTTCGTCTGAACTTCGTTGAGTTGAGTTAACAAGTTCTGATTGTCTACAACAAGCCCCTCTTTGGTAGTCTTCAGAGCTTCGGTCTCAGCAGTAAAACGAATATTCAGAGTAACTAATTTTTGTTCGCTGGCTTTTTTCGTCTTCAGTTCTTCTCTGACCGAGCTCAGCACATCATAAGTTTCTTTAATGTCTTCCTTCGTTTGGGCCAATTCCCTCTGAAGACTTTCGTTGGCATGAAGAGCAGATTCGCGTTCCTCTCTCTCTCTCGGGCCAGTGTGGCCTTCAGCATGTTGTTCTCCCTCCTCAAAGTCTATTCATCAGACTCGGCATTTATATGCTTGGGACGTAAACGCCCGAAGACTGCATTCGCCTGCATATATTCAACAGTATCTAGTCAATTTCAAATATTTCAGCAAGTGAAGAAGTGTTTAATTAATAAAACTCTCACTTACCTTTGCCAGATAACTCATGCCTTCATCAAGAAAATTCCCGTTCGTATGAGTATCAAATCGATGATCATCATTCTCCCGAACGAAGGCATCAAACAGATGAAAGGGGAAGTTGACGTTGTACCGAGGCCATAGAGTCGGCGCTCCGGTGGCTTCATCGTGGAAATTTTGTGTTGAAGGCCTTGGGGGGGAAGGCATCGGTTGATCATAAACGGGAGAAGGATCCATGTAGATGTTTTCGGGGGAAGGAGATCGGGCTGGAGAAGGATCTCGAACTGGTAGAGTTGAAGGCGTTGGACTAGAGTTGTTGTCAGTTAGTCGTTTTCTCTTTCGAGATGGCACTGCAGTGGACTCATTTCTTTCTTCTTCATTTACAGTTGAAGTCTCCACAAGCTTTGTTGAAGGGTGAATATTTGAAGAAGGAACTCTAAGCTCATCAGGGGTTAGGGGGATGATTTTGGTTCTCAATTTTTTGATTCGAAGAAGTTGTCTTCGATCATTCGCAGGAAGATCCAATAAACTTGTTCGAGCCAATTTTGGGACAGCAGTTGGCGGTATTAGGTCATCGTTCGGTGATATTGGGTCAACAGTTGGTGTTGGATTGGTAGTTGAAGGTAGCGGATTAAAATTCGGTTCG
This sequence comes from Panax japonicus, assembly GCA_020205505.1. Lineage (NCBI taxonomy): Eukaryota > Viridiplantae > Streptophyta > Magnoliopsida > Apiales > Araliaceae > Panax > Panax japonicus. The sequence continues at coordinate 58,694,273 of CM035108.1, read as the reverse complement.
GATTCGGAAAGATCTTCGGAATCTGATGGGATGGAGATCGGCCTAGGCTTTCGGATGACTCTTTTCTTTCGACGAAGTTGAAGAACTTTTTCTAGAAGAAGGGGTTCGTCATCTTCAGGTGCATGGGTCTGAGGCTCGTTGGTTGGTACTTCAGTAGGTGGGTTGAATTTGGAAGAGGCCTCTGGTTGTGACGGTTCAACATCGACACCTACAGATTTGCCGGCTGCGTTTTCTTCAGACGAGACTTCATGTTGTGAAGAATCAACAATAGATTCTACCGGTTTTCCAGCTAACAGATCTTCTAAGTATTTCACTTCCGAAGGAAATGGTTTGATCAAAGTTACTACAAAAGATTACCAGTTCTACGTCAGAATCTATATCACAAAAATTTCAAATATTCACAAAATGAATTCATATTTACGTTTGTGGTTATACAACCACGATTGGTTGGAAAGAAGTTTATAGTTCCATTCCTCCATCGGGAAATTGTCCAAAAGTTCTATCATCTCGGCCTCACGTTCTTCAGAAACATCCCCGAAGTCCGTGGAAATCTTCTCATCTGTGGCCCAGCCCGGTAAGGAGAGGACTTCGGGTCCTTTAACGAAAAACCATCTTTCATGCCATCCTTTGTTGCTTGAAGGAGTATTCACTAACGAGCGTCTCTCGAACCTCTCCCCTATTTTTGAAGAATGCTTGCTTATGGTTTTAAATCCTTTCTCTCTGGACCGACCGACCTTGTATACAGTAAAGAAGAAGTCGAGCGCAGGTTCGACGCCAAGTTCGTGGCATAGAGCTATGAATGCCAAAATATGAATATATGAGTTCGGCATTAGTTGGGCGAACCCAACACGCAGAAACCCTAATAGAGTCAGCACGAAGGCGTGTAGAGGGAACCGGATCCCTTTCTCCAGAATGGTCGTCGTAACAGCCATCCATCTTTCAGGGCGTTGGTACATTCGTTCTCCAGACCTGGGAATTCTCATCTGGTGGGTATCTGGAATGTGGCAACGAGTTCAAAGCCTTTCCAAGTCAGCCTCGGTAACTTTCGAGGGGATGTTGGCATGAACATACTGCTCTCTGTTCCTATAGAATCCGGAAGGACTGGGGGAGAATGTCGTTGTTGGTTTCTTCTTAGCCGTTGCCGCAGCCTGATCAGAACTTGAAGCATTTTTGGTAGAGTTTGGGTTTGGAGGAATGGAACAAATTGGTGTCACAAGCAAAGGATGACCTTGCTCAGAATCTTGAGACGCCATTGTTAACGATTTGTAGAGAATACCAAGAAGGCTCGAGTGGTAGAGAGAAAGCTTCAAGGTTCGAAATTCAAATTGGCAGGTAAAATTGTCAAAATTGGTAAAGTTTACCTTTTATATTGACGGTTACACGGTAATCGAAGGCGGCACAGTTAATTCACAGTAATAATGGTGAATTGGAAGAGGCGTTGCCCGGCTTTGGGTCTAAATATCCTAACCGGAGTGGGCTTTTCTATTGGGCTTCCGGTTTCTATTTGAATTGTTGTTTGAGATTTACCAGATGGGCTTCGGTAAACCGTATTTTGGGCCTTTATTGATCTTATTATAATTCCTTTTGTCCTGAACCGATGCCATTTATAGTTTCCTATTAAACCTCTTGTTTAATAAAAAACTAGGGGGCAATGTTGGGTCGTGATATTTCTCATATTGGGCCGAATGGATTGGGCCTACTTATTCAGTTAGTCCACTGGGTCCTCACTATATGGTGTTGACATTATTGGGCCTAATCACTTTATTATCTTTGTTAAGTCCTTATAGTATCGGACCAAATCAGTGGATCGACCCGTTAGATATTTTAATATCTCTATCTTTGACTTGTAATGATGAAAAAGTATAACAGTTGATTAAGTCACCTGCCATGCGTTAATGTGGATGAGATCATAGACGGCCGACAATAGAAACAGTGTTCAAAAATAGTAGATAGACTACATGCAGTCGGCAGACCCCATCATATCAGAGGGGGTGTTAGGTAGTAGTGGTTGGCACAGTAATCTAGGCGGAGATAGTATAACCTAGCAAGGAAGTTTTCATTAACATGTACGTTCTCATACCTTTTTCTACATTCATATTCTCTCACCCATACACACACGATCAAGGATTATTATCTCTCTAGACACTAGACATTACACTCCTCCATTGTTAACCTTGTGAACACATACTAATTCTCACGCCTGAGCTATCCCCCGACGGAACCGCCGTCAAGCTTGTGGTGTTTATCGTGTTTACTGTGCAGGATCAGGACGTCTTACGTGATTGGGACGTGGCAGAAGATCTTGGCGTTAACAGTATCGATTGATACTATCGAGAAACAGACGAATCAATTAATTAAGTTTATTTTTCAAAAACATCATCAGAAAAATAAAATAGGGTTTTTTGAAACAACAGAAAAAAATTTTATTTTGTTATTTAGGAAAAAAATTCTAATTCTTAAGAAGTCAACATGATTTCCTTCTTTCTTTGTGTGATAAGATTATGTATGTTTTTGAAACATAAATAAACTACTTATAAATTTATAGTTGATGTTTCCGAAATAAAAAATGGTAAATACAATTTCCTTAGTGTGAGTGTGTATACACACTGACACACACACACACAACCCAAAAACAAGTGATACACTTGGACATATATTCTTTATGGTCACAAATTTTAGTCATATAAACTTAATATTTAAAAAGCACATAAAAATTACAACCCAGAAACAAGAGGTACACTTGAACATATTCTTTATAGTAAAAAAAATTTAGTCAAATATATAAACTTAATATTCAAAAAGCTCATAAAAATTCTTTTATCCGATCAGTGTATTTTAAGCGAACGTTAATATTAATGAGTGAAAAAAATTAGAAGCTAAAGTAGCTAGAATGTTTAAAAGATAGGTACCCACCAGCTCTAGATGACTGGCATCAGCTTTTTATATTGTATTAAGTATTGATCATGTTAAAGAAATCAAATTAACAGCCTAATTAGAGAGAGAGAGAGAGAGGATTATCAAGCTGCTGTGATGAACAGTAATTGTCTTTCAAGCTGGTTATTGAATTAATTAAGAGAATGATATTACTACATTCCAAATTCTGCCAATGTGATTATGTGATGCCCCAAATTAAAACTTGGGAAGTATACTGTAACTTATGGACACCCATAATTTTCCAAAGAATCTTATTATGGAAAAGTTTTTATCGAATTAACCCATTAGAGGAGGAGGCTCTGATGCAAGCATAATATATACTCCATCACTCCCAAAATTATAAAAATCCTCTATTAATTTTTTATGATCAAATTGGTCATTTTTTAAATCCTCTGTTAATTATTATGTGTCTTTACTAGAGCTTTTAAATTATCATACTGAAAATAATAATCGTTATAAAACAACATATCAAACTGCATCCAATAGCCATAATCGTTCTTATTTTTTAGAACAGTTTAACTAATCTGAACAATTTATCGTTTTAACTAAAAACTCTATACAGGAAGAAACCTGTCGGCTTATAGTTTTGGGAAGACCCCCAAATCAACAGTAATCAGTAACTTTATGAGATCATATATGTAATAATTTATCTGCTAATATATATTTAATATGCCTTTAAACATTCATGCCATCTTACTAGATGAAATAGATTAAGATTGATGTCTGATTAAGTGGAAACGTCACCCAAGTCGTGTTTTAGGACTTTGCCTTTAGCCGTGTTATGGCGTTGTGGCTTTTATCCTCTGTAAATCATTGACAGAATGTCAGCCTGATAATATCACCGATCATGACACCTCCATAAATAGTTATAAATGTAAGAAAGAAGGAAATGTCTCAAATGAAGTAAGTAAATAGATAAGTTGCAATAAATGAACGCTTTACGTATGTATGTAGAATACTAATTAAGTTTCTAATCCAAGTAGATTTTAAAATGTTTTAAATTTGGATTGAGTTTATTAGCTATGAATACAACGTTGCAAGTGTGGCTAAAAAAATGTGATGTGTCATCTGATGTATGCAGGCAAGTCGCTCAACGTTCCCAGGTACGAAAGCTTCAATACATAGCTGAGCTGGAAAGGAATGTACAGGAATTACAGTCAAGTGTTAACGAAAGCTAAGAAAGACTTTAAAATGGATTTGTTATATTTAATAAAAAAGGATGATCATGTCAACTTTTTCTAATGAATGCAGGCAGAAGACTCTGAAGTTTCTACTGAACTTGAATTTCTGAATCAGCAAAACCTTATTCTGAGTATAGAAAACAAAACCCTGAAACAACGCTTAGAGAGTTTAGCCCAAGAGCAACTTATTAAGTACTGTAAGAATCTATTCTTATCAGTTATTTTTTAGATAAACCTTTATACCTATAACCTATTTCTGTTGCTTGGTACTCTTATCAAATGTCTGTGATCTTAATATTGAGTTATGTTAGAATAAATACCGGTTCTATGTTATCTTTAGTTGAAGCATTAATAAGAAACACGGGTTGGAAGTGAAAGTAGGAATATGAACAAAGAATTTGAATAGTTATTTTTTGATATGTTACTACTTTTATGAGTTGCATAGGAAATGACCAGGGGAAAAAGCTCCCTGATTTATATGTTTGAAAGTAATATTGCACTGGACATATTGGACTGGTGTTGCATGAACTTAAATCAATGGTGTGTGTTTGTGTGTGTCAAGAGAGAGTGTGTTGTGGAGACATCTCTCTAGGTGCAGTTTTCTTTGTAATATCTTACCATAATTTATTTGGACACTAATACAGTCAATGCTGTTTTAGTGGAACATGAAGTATTGGAGAAAGAGATCTGATCCCACCTTCATGGAATGATTGTGTAAAAGTTCTGATCCCAGAAACTTTTTACTAAAGTAAAGCAAATTAGATGAATTCATTGCATTGTATTTGTTGGAAATTTATGTTTGGTAGTTGTTTTAGAATTTATATTTTTCTTTCATTGTTTAATACAGTATGAAATTTAATTTTACAGAATTTGGTGAATTACATAATTTGCCAAGTTTGAATTACCGTTGAACCATCCAATTAATAATCTGAATCATACATCAAATGTTACACTTTGAATGTTTTGTGTATAATTGGGTTAGTTGATTTGGGGGAACTATCGGGAATTGCATCACAGGAGTTGTTTCATACTCCAAGGGATTGTACCTGTAATACCCGAAAATAATAATAATAATAAAATAAAATTACCTTGTTTAAAACATATTAATTAGATTTCGTCATTTATTTTGGGTCAAATTAGTCATTTAATTTATATGGGCTAGTAAATATTAATAAGTGATGGATAAACTAAATTTATAAAATTGGGCCTTAAAACTAATTGGGTTTAATTTATATTTGTATAATATTAAAATCCTATTAAAATTGATAAATTAATAATATAAATAAATACATTAATGAGTAACAAAAAAACTTGAACCCTAAATATTATACGCTATTTTATTCTTCCAATAAAAAGGAAAACACAAAACAACGGCTGCAAAGAGCTATTGAATACTCGGAAGATTTTTGCAGGAGGAAGAGGGAGTGTTTTCTTTCAAGGTATTTATACTTGTATCCTGAGATTATAATTCGCTAATAATTAATTCAGTGAAGTGGCGCAAGTTTGACCGAATTTGTAACAATATTGTGCACCATATTTTACTTGGATTCTATTATAGGCATTCTGTAATATCTTTTGCGGTACTGGTACATGATAGATATCATGTTATTATATATATATATATATATATATATATATATATATATATATATATATATATATATATATATATATATATATATATACTGAATACTGATTGCCGAACCTGTTGCTAAAAAAAAAAACGTGGTCATGATGTAATCAAAAGCTGATGTCAAATAAAAAGAATTAAGTATATTATGTTATAGGTGTTATGCATGTTGGGTTGCTGATGGAGTAGATTCATTATATTATATTTTAATAATCTTTTAGCATATATATTTAAATTATCATTTGGCCATGAAATTTGTATATGAAATTAGTAAATTAATTAAAGATATTTATATTAATTTGTGTTAATTAATTTTGCCGACATAGTTATAAAAGTTTTAACAATAAATTTAATAGTATTATGTTATTAATGATTAGATTGTAATAAAATTTTATTAAATTATTTAGATTGAGCGAAGGGGGAGTCTAAACGAGTTTTTGGAATATACCTTGGGTATTACATTACTTAATCCAGGTACGAATTCCGTACTCTTTCAGCAAGACTCTTTTGTTTTTAATTCGTTCGTTTCGTTATTCGTTTCGAAATTTAGTATTGTCTCTCATAATTATTCCTTGTCAATTTATTGTGATAAATTTATTTTGGCGTTGTATTAGAACTCACATTGTACTCTTTAGACTAGTGTGTCATGTCTAAATTTTATTTTTATATTTATGGTGATGTACATGTTAGTATATTTTAGAGACTTGTGTTGACGATTCGTTCGATTTAACATGTACATGTTAGAACCCCTTTTTGTTGATATTATGTCGCATGTGTTGTGACATGGTATCCTTGTTAGAATACCGTAGGGTATACCTGAGCTATAACCACCTGTGGGGGTACCACAGGCATGTCCTCTTGGCACCGAGGCATGACACCTTCCGTGGCGGTGTGATCAGTCCACGGCGTCTCCGTTTTGTGCTCCAATGGGAGTTGGCCATTTGGTGTTTTGTTGTGGGAGGCGTATGGGTCGACCCTAGTTTTCTGTTCTGCGGATTGGTGATGTTTGTGCCAAACACACCTTCCGATTTTGCACGCATCTGGATTGCGCAGTCCGATGTGTGATTGCCTGTGTGGCATTATTTTGATTGCCTGTGTGGCATTATTTGACTTGCTTGTGTGGCAAGGTATATTACTATATTTCGAGCTCGGTATGAAATATCACCCAGCCATTTGATTCAGCCTATCATTTCATTGTGTTAGTTTTATTCGTTTCGTTTCAGTTCGCTTCATTTCATTTAATTCATTTAATTGTGTTAGTTATTCCGTTACATTATTCTTGCATTCTATATCCGTACTGGGCATTTAGCTCATGCTGTGTTTTTCTTCCGGCAGGTAATTAGGGGGATCAAGGGCAAGTGTGATGAGAGCTCCATTCATTCTAATGATTTAGAAATATTCTGTTTAGACTTGATGAGTCAGTTACTTGGAATTGTAATAATTATTTAGACTGTAGTTTGAGCCAGTGTGGCATTTATTATGGTTTATTTTATGATATTGAATTATTATGAGATTACTCTTTTGTGGTTTAGAACCTTGTGATCTTCCTTAGTTCTGTTGTGTTTTGAGTAACCTCTCTTTCTATTTTGGAAAGGGGGTGTTACAGAGTTGGTATCAGAGCTCAGGTTCTTTCTTGTAGAAAACCTATTTAGGTTTGACCTGTGAGTTATGGGTAGACTTCTGGGTTAGATTTTTGTTCTGATTGATTTTCTGTTCAGCTATCATATCAGCCATATTCGAATTTGTCTCTAATCTGCTTTGTTTATATTCGTGATCTCTTTCTTAGATGGCTCGAAGATCAGCTAGAGTTGCTGGGAGGCGAGGTAACAACAGGGGAAGAGGTGAAGGTCGGTCCAATGAGCAACCTAATGATCAGATTAATGCTCAGTTGGCTACCTTGGTGAATCAGGCTGTGAATCAGGCGTTACCTCAGTTAGTTGCGCAGGTTGTACATGCAATGCAGCAGCCGCCACCAGAAATTCCTGAACAAGAGAACCCGAGAAATAATGGTCTACAAACAAACGACGTGGAAGGAAATGTGGATGGCCTTGATCAGCAGGTGGTTCCAATGTATGTGTGGTTGGAGAGGTTTCAGAAGCAGAAACCACAGTCATTTAGTTCAGCTCCAACTCCAATTGATGCAGAGAATTGGATTGCTCACCTAGAGAAAATATTTGATGTGTTGGGGTGCTAGGATAATCAGAGAGTATTACTTGCTGCCTACAAGCTGGAAGGGGATGCACAGAGGTGGTGGAAAGCACTGAAGACAACCAAGGGTGATGGGTACGTGGAGACACTTCATTGGGCAGAGTTTTGTGAGGTCTTTTATCAGCAGTACTTTCCAGCTGCTGATAAAGAGGCCTATGCTAGAGAGTATCTATCCATTCGGCAGAAGGATGATGAGTCCATTACCGATTTCATGACCAGGTTCACCAGGTTGGCAGGTTTTGCGGGAACGTCTGCAGGGACTGCAGCAGAACAGGCGGAAAAGTTTAAGTGGCGGATTCATTATAGGTATCGCCAACATCTCATTAACACCAAGTTTACGGATGTATCGGCGGTGGCTAATGCGGCCAAGAACATTGAGATGGAGCGGCAGGACTTTCGGACTTCCAAACCGGAAGGGAGTCGAAAGAGGGACAGAGATGACCAGCAGGGTCAAACTTCAGTCCAGCATGGAAGAAATCAGAGTGGTCAGTTGAACAGGAATCGTAGTGGCCAGCAGGGGCAGTGGCGTGGCCAGAATCAGAATAGGGGCTATCAGCAGATGCCTCAACAGGGGCAAAATCGTCAGCTTCAGCTACCTTGGTATGGACAGAATCGTCAGCAGGGGAATAATCGTCCGCAGGGGCAAAATCAGGGTCGTTATCCGGGACCAGCTGGTGGGGGTAACCCGAATCTTATTCCGATAGCTCCTTGTGCTATTTGTGGGGCTATTCATCCGGGAAGGCAGTGTCACAGACTCACCGGTGCATGCTTCTTGTGTGGACAGATGGGTCACATTGCTAGGGATTGTACCGGTCCACGCGGAAATGGTGGAGGTAGTAATAATGGTGGCAATGGAGTTTAGCGTCAGGGCGGCCGAGTGTTTGCTTTGACGTATAACCAGGCGGCGGGAGCACCAGGTACTTTTCTGGTACTCTTTTAGTTGGAAATTGATAGAAACGTAATTCATACATTTAATTATCCCTAATTTTGTCCTTTTAATTATATTAGTTTATTAAATTAATATGTTTTATTTTATTTTGTAGGATTTAATAGGTGTTGCAATAAAGTCAAAATCTTGGTGATCAAGCTATATTTAATGCTCTTATTCATATAAGGATTGTCCAAGAAGAATCCTACAAGGAGAAGGAAAGAGGTGGAACAATCTTAGTGCAATTCAAATCCAACAAGAGAAAGAAAAGTCTATCTAGAAGATCTTTTTGAAGTTGATTGCTACTAGGAAGTTGAATTCTACATGGAAAGGGAATGATCAAAGTGTCCAAGTTCAATGAATCTAAATTAGGGTTCAAAGTTATTTTCCCTATAAATAGGCCTCTTGTTTGAGAGAAAAAGGCACCACTTGTTATTTTCTTTTTCTCAGTTTTTCACTAGTGTAGGAGGGAGTAACATATTTAGAGTTTGTCGTTTCTCTTATTCCAATCACGTGTGGAACATACTGTCAGGGAGTATTTGTGACTTTCTTTTATTTATATTATAGAAATTCTCTTTTTAATTATTGTTCTTATTTCATGCGAATAGTAGTACTAATATTATTTGTTTTTGTTTTTAATTCCATGGCTAGCTAAATTTTTAATACCTAGGATTATGATGAAGCTAAATATTTCATAACTATATTTTCTTTCTGTTCCTAAATTAATGCCTAATTATTTTCACCTTCATATTTTCCTCCGCATAAATTGCATATGATTTTTATATTGATTGCGAGGTTTTGATAAGTTATAGTTAATCTGTGAATTTTTCATAACTTATGCTTGCCCATATTAATTATATGAATCATTATTTTTAAAGGGAATGGGAAATAATTTGGGAATTGATTTAGGAAATAAGAAATTATTTATTATGTTAATATTTGGTGGATTCTAATTCCTAGGTATCTTTTCTCATTAATAGTTTTCATTATTAATTAATAGTTTGCATAATTTAGTTAAAAAAAAATCTTCTCCACCATTTTTATTTCTAATTTGCCTAAAATATTAATTAAGGATATATTAAAGAATTAATCTAGTCTCTGTGGGTTCGACCTGTACTTGCCAGTTCTTTAATTCGACACTGTGCACTTGCAGTACATATTTTTAACACATCAAGTTTTTGGCGCCGTTGCCGGGGACTAGAATTAATTTTTATTTATTCCTTAATTTTTATTTATTCGAATTAGTTTTAACTCATTTTTTTTTTCAGGATTATTGAAGCGGATCGAAGAAACGAAAAGATAAAGATTTTGTTGCTGTGCTTTCTTCGGTACTTCGTATCTCCATATTTTTTTTAAAATAAAAAAATAAAAAAAATAGTAGTTTAGTTTTTTTTTATATTTTTTTTCGCATTCATGCATTCACTCACGTAGAGCACATCCTGTTAGGTTTTATTTTTATTTTTTAATTTTTGTCAAATATAAACTGTGATGATTGCTGGAGGATTGAGGTACGTCAAAATTTCTCCTTCTTTCGTAATTCACATAGTTTTAGGACATTTTATTTGTTTATAGTTTTTTTTATTTGTGCATTTTCATCTTTAATCTAACATTAAGGGCACAACCTGTAACAAGATAAGGTGGGGATTTCATCACCCTTCCTTGGCCCACAAACAACCCAATTTACATTGTGCATGACCATGACCTAATAAAATCAAGTAGACGTTGACCCCTAGGACTCTCGAGCTCAATTAGGACAAGAAACTCCAAGAGGAGTCTGAATTTTAAATTAATCAAACTACTGGTGTCTAGGCAAGTGGTTCAAAAGGTATACGCCTAAAGATTGTGTGGTTATTCAATTAGTCACCGTTTCTACGGAGAGACTCCCGCCTTTCTTACACTTACCTGACTAGTGGTGTGATTAATTTCGAATTTGGTGGACCTTGCGGTGTAACTTGGAACAGTTAGGAGCTGTCTAGATTTTATTTAGGTTGACCTTAGAAGTAAATTTTTTTTTGTTTATCTGTTTATTTGTTGAGTAGTGTATGCAAAAAGTGTGGATTAGGGACGAAACATCACGATTAGTGAGAAAACTTAATTTTTCGGATTTCACTTTAAAAGATCTCACTTTAACAAAAATGGAGGGTGCCCAAACTGTTTCTTTAAGGGATCGATGTTATCCTTCCCGCTCTGCCCAACCTTCATGTATTAGTCTACCACCGGTAACTGGTAATAATTTTGAACTTAAGCCACATTTTATAAATATGTTACCTAAGTTTACGGGGATAGAAGATGCATATTTATTTATTCAGGAATTTGAGGAAGTTTGTGCCTTAATGAAAATTCAACAACTGTCTGATGACTCAATTAGGCTAAGATTTATAACATTTGCTTTAAAAGATAATGCAAAAAAATGGTTATATAGCCTACCAAATAATTCCATATCAACCTGGGAGGGATTTGTTGTTACATTTCTAAAAAAATATTTTCCAAATCATAAAACTGCTAAAATTCGAACTGCAATTCATCAATTTTGCCAACTTGAAAAAGAGTCCTTTTGGAAATATTTTGATAGATTTAAAAATTTGTTATCCCAGTGCCCACACCACGGAATTGAGAAATGGAGATTATGTCAAATAGCTTACAAAGGTTTAGACTATCCCACTAAAACAATGTTAGAGTCAATGTGTCAAGGGGATTTTTTGAATAATGATGAGGAAAAAGCTTGGGAGTTTTTAGAAGACTTAGCAGAAAAAACCATGCAATGGGAAACCACCCGAGAGACCGATAAACCTAGTTCATCTAGGGGTGTTCATACAATTGACAATTCAATTGCTACAGAAGTTAAGTTGGCTGGTGTACTTAAAAGACTTGAAGATTTAGAAACTAGGGGATCACACGTGAATCAAGTCTCAACACCTACACCTTTGTGTCTAAAGTGTAATTCACCAAGCCATGCGATTGAGGAATGTCCTAGAGTCATAACCCAATTTGAAGAATATGAACAAGTCAATGCAATGTTTCAACGACCTAGGAATGACCCATTTGCACCCACTTATAATCCTGGTTGGAGGAATCATCCTAATTTTGCATGGAACCAAGGACCCTACCCAAATAATTCTTCAAATCAGGTCAATCAGTCTCTAAATCAATCTTTTTAACCTTACCAAAAGCCAAACCCTGGTTCATACCAAAATTCAAGTTCAACAACCCAATATGGTCCACCAGGTTTTTCTAATGAAAGTGAGAAGAGACTTAACGTTTTAGAGAAGAGCATAGATACTTTAATGAAATCTCATAATAATTTCAATAATTTCATGCAAAGCACTACCCAAGCCATTTCTCGCTTAGAGATCCAAATGAGTCAATTGGCCACTGCAGTTAGTGAAAGAGAGAAGGGTAAACTTCCTAGTCAACCCGAGACCAATCCAAAATTTTCAGCCCCTACTCAAAAACCTTATCATGTTAATTCACTTGAAAACAACCAAGTCAATCATGTGAATTCTGTAATCTCTTTAGGGTCTGGAAATTATTTTAACAATCATGCTAGAATTGATAATGAAGAAGAGAAAAAATTAAATGTTGAATCTAACGATCCATCTTCAAAGTCAACCCAGCCTGAAAGTCCCACAAACTCTGAGTCAGTAGGCCCATCCTCTAATCATGTTTCAAAACATGATTCAACCACACCTTATGAGTCAACTGAAAAAGTCTTCAAACCAAAAGCCCCATTCCCTCAAAGACTTATTTCAAACAAGCAGTCAGCCCAATTGGACAAAATTCTAGAAGTATTCAAACAAGTGAAAATTAACATTCCCCTTCTAGATGCAATTCAACAAGTTCCCTCATATGCTAAATGTCTAAAAGATTTGTGCACACATAAAAGAACCATTCATGTTCCTAAGAAAGCTTTTCTAACAGCCCATATTAGTTCTATCTTGTCATGTCAAGTCCCAGTAAAGTATAAGGACCCCGGTTGTCCTACTATTTCATGCATCATAGGTGACACATTAATTGAAAAGGCTTTGCTTGATTTAGGAGCTAGTGTGAACCTGTTACCATTTTCTGTGTATGAAACCTTAGGCTTAGGAGAGTTGAAAAAGACAAGTGTCACACTTCAATTAGCTGACCGTTCCATTAAAGTGTCAAAAGGAATAGTTGAAGATGTACTTATTAAGGTTCGTGATTTTGTCTTCCCTGTTGACTTTGTTGTCCTTGAAACCCAGCCTGTTGTCAATCCCAAGGGTCAAATTCCTCTAATTTTAGGTAGACCATTTCTAGCAACTTCTAATGCGTTAATCAACTGTAGAAATGGACTAATGAAATTGACATTTGGGAACATGACAATTGACTTAAATGTGTTTAATGTGGGAGAGCAACCTAGTGATTTGTTTAATCAGTCCGTTGAAGTGAACATGATTCAGAAAATGTCGGGAAATGAACTTACGGGGGAAGATGAAATTGTTAACTTTTGTCTAAATCATTTTGGTCAAAATTGGGATGAAATTGAATACTTGAATGAGGTCAATGAGATGTTGGACTCAACAGCCCAAAAATCATACTCTAGATTGGAACCTATAATTGAATCAAGTTTGACGCATTTTGAGCATTTTCAAGAGAATCAAATTGACCTTAAATCCTCTTATGATCATTTTATGTCTACCATGGGTCCATCCGAAGCATCTTCTAGAAACACTAAATATGATTTAACAAATGAACCAAAGGTTGTGGACAATGATAATCTTCCATGTTTAGATAATGAGATCATATCTCCCATTTCAAATAATGCATGTGATAATCCAGTGGTATCTAAACATCTTGGTATAACAATTATTCAAAAGGATGAAAATGTTTTAGTGCCCCTTAGTAACAAATTTGGATGGCAAGTTTGGATAGATTTTATGAAGTTAGAATTTTTCAAAAGGAACTATCATTTTTCGTTATCATTCCATGACTCAATTTTAAAAGAATCAGTCGGGTATGCTCACAATTGCTCTTCTGTTGCAAATTCTAACTATTTCCAATTACCCAGACCTCCTGAAAATCATACGAAATCCACTTTAGGTTGCTTGTTTGTATCATTGATCATTTACAGTCGCATAGTTTTTAGGATGCATAAAATTTATAGATATGTACATTTGTTTTCTTTCTCACCACATCTTCTTGCAGAACAAATGCCCCGCACACAAGGTATAATTCTTTCATATCTTTGTTCTCTTTTCTTCATTTGCATACATTGAGGACAATGCATGATTTAGGTATGGGGGGAGTTTGTTTGTATTAGATTTTTTTTTCTTTTTAAGAAAAAGAAATTAAAAAAAAATTGTTTGACTTTTTATGAATTGAATTAATTCTAATAAGTGTTTATGGAGCAAAGCGCATGAGTGAGATTGAAAGATTTAGAACTCTTGAATTGTTGATAAGATACAAAATCTTAGTTCAAAACACCATCTGGATTTAAAATTGATTTCACAAGCATTTTTGCACTTCACGTTTGCACTAATTCTTAGTTATGGGGTATAAACAATGATTCGAGTAATTTCAAAAAAAAAAAAAAGAAAAGAAAAGAAGAAAGAATGAAAAAAAAAGTTGAAAAAAAAGAAATAAATAACTGCTTCAATGTCCATTAAACGAAATAACTGGGTATCCAAGCCTTGGGAAGCATCGATATTCACGCTGAAAAGTATGATGGATAAAAGCAGCTTGACTAGTCTAATTTTGTGGCCTTTGTTACTCGAGTTAGTAAATCCTTAGGGGTGTCTCTACACCTAGTGCCCTAAAGCCATCTGGTTTGGGAGTCATTGGTCCAACGCTCGCTCTATATGGGTAACTCTGAAAAGCCTAAAAAAATGAGACATTGCACAAGTCAAGAATAAAAAAAAATGGAGAAAAAGAAAGAAAAAAAAAGAGTTTGCTTGATTTTCATGATAAAAATCCCTACTAAGAGTTACATCACAAACACATGCATGCATTACATGAAATTGATTTAATGAAGGATGGTGTCTAAAATGAAGATCGAGTATTTTTAAGGTGAAAGTGTGATTTTGAATTCAATCTTGCTTATGTATAATGCCCATAATTATTTAGAAGTTTTCTTTCAATTTCATAATTTATTGAACCCAAAAATATTTTTAAATTTTGTGGGTATATTCACTGCAAACCCTCACGAGACACAACTCGTCCACTTGGGGTAACCTTGGGGTTTAAAGGCTTGTTGCACTTGCTAAGTGCAATCGTGTTTCCTACAAAAATGGGGTATTGTAATTTTTTTTTTATTTTACTCGAGGACGAGCAAAAGCTAGGTATGGGGGTATTTGATAGAAACGTAATTCATACATTTAATTATCCCTAATTTTGTCCTTTTAATTATATTAGTTTATTAAATTAATATGTTTTATTTTATTTTGTAGGATTTAATAATTGTTGCAATAAAGTCAAAATCTTGGCGATCAAGCTATATTTAATGCTCTTATTCATATAAGGATTGTCCAAGAAGAATCCTACAAGGAGAAGGAAAGAGGTGGAACAATCTTAGTGCAATTCAAATCCAACAAGAGAAAGAAAAGTCTATCTAGAAGATCTTTTTGAAGTTGATTGCTACTAGGAAGTTGAATTCTACATAGAAAGGGAATGATCAAAGTGTCCAAGTTCAATGAATCTAAATTAGGGTTCAAAGTTATTTTCCCTATAAATAGGCCTCTTGTTTGAGAGAAAAAGGCACCACTTGTTATTTTCTTTTTCTCAGTTTTTCACTAGTGTAGGAGGGAGTAAGATATTTAGAGTTTGTCGTTTCTCTTATTCCAATCACGTGTGGAACATACTGTCAGGGAGTATTTGTAACTTTCTTTTATTTATATTATAGAAATTCTCTTTTTAATTATTGTTCTTATTTCATGCGAATAGTAGTACTAATATTATTTGTTTTTGTTTTTAATTCCATGGCTAGCTAAATTTCTAATACCTAGGATTATGATGAAGCTAAATATTTCATAACTATATTTTCTTTCCGTTCCTAAATTAATGCCTAATTATTTTCACCTTCATATTTTCCTCCGCATAAATTGCATATGATTTTTATATTGATTGCGAGGTTTTGATAAGTTATAGTTAATCTGTGAATTTTTCATAACTTATGCTTGCCCATATTAATTATATGAATCATTATTTTTAAAGGGAATGAGAAATAATTTGGGAATTGATTTAGGAAATAAGAAATTATTTATTATGTTAATATTTGGTGGATTCTAATTCCTAGGTATCTTTTCTCATTAATAGTTTTCATTATTAATTAATAGTTTGCATAATTTAGTTAAAAAAAATCTTCTCCACCATTTTTATTTCTAATTTGCCTAAAATATTAATTAAGGATATATTAAAGAATTAATCTAGTCTCTGTGGGTTCGACCTGTACTTGCCAGTTCTTCAATTCGACACTGTGCACTTGCAGTACATATTTTTAACACATCAGCAATCGCGAGGCTTCTATTTTATTTGATACGGGTTCTACTCATTCCGTTGTTGTTCAGTCTTTTGTTCGGCACCTGGGTGTGCCATCTCAGTCTTTGAATTCTTTTATGTCTATTGCTACCCCGATGGGGACTTCTGTTGTTATTTCTGATTTGTATCGGGGGTGTTCGATCAGTTTTGGGGATAAGATCCGTAGTGTTAATCTTCTTCCGATGTGTATGCACGATTTTGATGTCATTCTTGGGATGGACTGGTTGTATAAACACCAAGCCACTATCGATTGTCAGGCGAAGAAGGTTATATTCGGAGATGTGAAGTCTCCAGAATTCGTGTTTCAGGGCTCTCAGCCGAGTAGAGTGTTGAAAATGATTTCAGCTTTGAAGGCTGGGAAGTTGGTAGCAAAGGGTTGTGAGGGGTATTTGGCGTTTGTGAAGGATACCTCTAAGGGTGAGTCTCTTATTGAGGATGTTCCTATTGTTCGTGACTTTCCCGATGTGTTTCCTGAGGAGTTGTCAGGGTTGCCACCGCAGCGAGAAGTGGAGTTTGCTATTGAGCTTGTTCCTGGTGCGGAGCCTATCTCTAAGGCGCCGTATCGGATGGCACCGTTGGAGTTGCAAGAGTTAAAGGAACAGTTGCAGGAATTGTTAGATCGTGGTGTGATTTGCCCGAGTGTTTTGCCATGGGGTGCTCCGGTCTTGTTTGTTAAGAAGAAGGATGGGTCTATGAGGCTGTGTATAGACTACAAGGAGTTAAACAAGATTACCATCAGGAATCGGTATCCATTGCCGAGGATTGATGACTTGTTTGACCAACTTCAAGGGGCGAAGTATTTTTCGAAGATAGACTTGAGGTCGGGATATCATCAGTTGAGGGTGAGGGATGAGGATATCCCTAAGACGGCTTTTCGTACTCGGTATGGGCATTACGAGTTTTTGGTGATGCCATTCGGTGTGACTAACGCTCCGGCGGTGTTTATGGATTTAATGAATCGGGTGTTCAGGGAGTACCTGGACCAATTTGTCATTGTCTTTATTGATGACATTTTGGTTTACTCTAAGTCTAAGGAAGAGCATGAGGAGCATCTTCGCACAGTGTTAGGAATTTTGCAGAAAGAGAAGTTGTATGCTAAATTCTGTTAATGCGAGTTTTGGTTGGAGCAGGTCGCATTTTTGGGACATGTTGTTTCTGCTGAAGGCATTAAAGTGGATCCTGCGAAGGTTGAGGCTATCACTAAATGACCGAGACCTACTACAGTGACCGAGATTAGGAGTTTCTTGGGTTTGGCAGGATATTATAGGAGGTTTGTGGAAGGGTTTTCCTTGCTTGCCTTGCCATTGACCCAGTTGATGAGAAAGGGCGTGAAGTTTATGTGGAATGAAGAGCGGGAGAAGAGTTTCGAGGAGTTGAAGAAACGGCTTGTGAGAGCTCCTATACTTGCATTACCGTCGGGGACAGGAGGCTATCAAATTTATAGCGACGCTTCTAAGAAGGGCTTGGGGTGTGTTTTGATGCAACACGGTAAAGTGATTGCTTATGCTTCTAGGCAGCTTAAACCTTATGAGGTGAACTACCCCACACATGATTTGGAGTTGGCAGCGGTGATCTTTACCTTAAAGATTTGGAGGCATTATTTGTATGGAGAGACTTGTGATATCTTCACCGATCACAAAAGTCTTAAATACATTTTCACTCAGAAGGAGCTCAATATGAGGCAGAGGCGTTGGTTGGAGCTACTAAAAGATTATGATGCGAGGATTCAGTATCACCCGGGGAAAGCAAATGTGGTTGCAGATGCTCTTAGCCGAAAGAGTTCAGGGAGTGTAGCTGCCCTTATTACACAACCTCAGCTTATTTCGGATATAGAGCGGATTGAGTTGAAGTTGTATGTACGAGGTTCAGATGGGCTTTTGGCGGGTATGAGAGTGGAGCCCTCTCTTATCTCGCGAGTCAAGGAAGCTCAAAAGGAAGATGAGGAGTTGTGGAGTATGACGCAGAATTTAGAGGAGGGCAAGCAACCCGAGTTTCGTATTGATGACCATGGTGTGATTTGGTTGGGTGAGCGATTGTGTATACCGTCCGATCCAGTCATTCGGGAGGCGGTTTTGGCTGAGGCTCATAGTTCGCCCTTTTCAATTCATCCAGGCTCTACGAAGATGTATAGGGATTTGAAGAAGAATTTTTGGTGGAATGGGATGAAACGAGACGTGGCTGAATATGTTGGGAAATGCCTCACTTGTCAACAAGTGAAGATAGAACATCAACGAGCTAGTGGGTTGTTTCAACAGTTAGACATTCCAGTGTGGAAGTGGGAGGATATCACGATGGATTTTGTGACTGGGTTGCCGAAGACTTTCAGGAAGAATGATGCCATATGGGTAGTGGTGGACCGGTTGACCAAATCGGCACACTTTTTGGCTATCCATGAGGGTTACTCGGTGGATAGGTTGACACATATCTTTCAGCAGGAGATTGTTAGACTTCATGGTACTCCGGTGTCTATTGTTTCAGATCGGGACCCACGGTTCACTTCACGGTTCTGGAAAGGGTTTCAACGAGCTTGGGGTACTCGGCTCAACTTCAGTACTTCTTTTCATCCGCAAACTGATGGGCAATCCGAGCGGACTATTCAGACGTTGGAGGACATGTTGAGGTCTTGTGCACTTGAGTGGTCGGGTAATTGGGATGATTACTTGAGCCTAGTTGAGTTTGCTTACAACAATAGTTGGCACGCAAGTATTGGGATGGCTTCTTTTGAGGCACTGTATGGTAGGAAGTGTCGGGCACCAACTTGTTGGGATGAGGTTGGCGAAAGGGCCATAGCAGGGCCTGAGTTGGTTCAGATCACTACGGAAAAGGTAGCAGTGGCTAAGGAAAAATTGAAGTCGGCTCGATCACGGCAGAAGAGTTATGCTGATAAGCATAGGAGGACTTTAGAGTTTGAACCTGGTGAGCATGTGTTTCTAAAAGTTTCTCCTTGGAAGGGTATTCGGCGATTTGGGTTGAAAGGGAAACTTAGTCCGCGTTATATTGGTCCATTTGAGATTTTGGAGAGGGTTGGTGAGGTTGCATACAGGTTAGCTTTGCCTCCACAGTTAGCTCATGTGCACAATGTGTTCCATGTGTCGGTTTTGAGAAGTTATCATTATCATCCTTTGCACGTGGTGCAATATCCATTCGATAAGATTCGAGAGGATCTTACTTGTGAGGAGCAAGCCGATGCGATTTTGGATCGTCAAGAGCGAATTATGAGGAGGAAGACTATTCCGTTTGTTAAGGTTTTGTGGAGAAATCATTCAGAGCGGGAAGCCACATGGGAGATGGAGGAGTCTATTCGAGCGGAGTATCCGCATCTCTTTGAGAATTAGGTACGTTCCATTCTTTTGATTCCGGGGACGGAATCCTTTTTAAGGGGTAGGTGATGTAATACCCGAAAATAATAATAATAATAATAATAATAAAATAAAATTACCTTGTTTAAAACATATTAATTAGATTTCGTCATTTATTTTGGGTCAAATTAGTCATTTAATTTATATGGGCTAGTAAATATTAATAAGTGATGGATAAACTAAATTTATAAAATTGGGCCTTAAAACTAATTGGGTTTAATTTATATTTGGATAATATTAAAATCCTATTAATATTGATAAATTAATAATATAAATAAATACATTAATGAGTAACAAAAAAACTTGAACCCTAAATATTATACGCTATTTTATTCTTCCAATAAAAAGGAAAACACAAAACAACGGCTGCAAAGAGCTATTGAATACTCGGAAGATTTTTGCAGGAGGAAGAGGGAGTGTTTTCTTTCAAGGTATTTATACTTGTATCCTGAGATTATAATTCGCTAATAATTAATTCAGTGAAGTGGCGCAAGTTTGACCGAATTTGTAATAATATTGTGCACCATATTTTACTTGGATTCTATTATAGGCATTATGTAATATCTTTTGCGGTACTGGTATATGATAGATATCATGTTATTATATATATATATATATATATATATATATATATATATATATATATATATATACTGAATACTGATTACCGAACCTGTTGCTAAAAAAAAAACGTGGTCATGATGTAATGAAAAGCTGCTGTCAAATAAAAAGAATTAAGTATATTATGTTATAGGTGTTATGCATGTTGGGTTGTTGATGGAGTAGATTCATTATATTATATTTTAATAATATTTTAGCATATATATTTAAATTATCATTTGGCCATGAAATTTGTATATGAAATTAGTAAATCAATTAAAGATATTTATATTAATTTGTGTTAATTAATTTTGTCGACATAGTTATAAAAGTTTTAACAATAAATTTAATAGTATTATGTTATTAATGATTAGATTGTAATAAAATTTTATTAAATTATTTAGATTGAGCGAAGGGGGAGTCTAAACGAGTTTTTGGAATATACCTTGGGTATTACATTACTTAATCCAGGTACGGATTCCGTACTCTTTCAGCAAGACTCTTTTGTTTTTAATTCGTTCGTTTCGTTATTCGTTTCAAAATTTAGTATTGTCTCTCATAATTATTCCTTGTCAATTTATTGTGATAAATTTATTTTGGCGTTGTATTAGAACTCACATTGTACTCTTTAGACTAGTGTGTCATGTCTAAATTTTATTTTTATATTTATGGTGATGTACATGTTAGTATATTTTAGAGACTTGTGTTGACGATTCGTTCGATTTAACATGTACATGTTAGAACCCCTTTTTGTTGATATTATGTCGCATGTGTTGTGACATGGTATCATTGTTAGAATACCGTAGGGTATACCTGAGCTATAACCACCTGTGGGGGTACCACATGCATGTCCTCTTGGCACCGAGGCATGACACCTTCCGTGACGGTGTGATCAGTCCACGGCGTCTCCGTTTTGTGCTCCAGTGGGAGTTGGCCATTTGGTGTTTTGTTGTGGGAGGCGTATGGGTCGACCCTAGTTTTCTGTTCTGTTCTGTTCTGCGGATTGGTGATGTTTGTGCCAAACACACCTTCCGATTTTGCACGCATCTGGATTGCGCAGTCCGATGTGTGATTGCCTGTGTGGCATTATTTTGATTGCCTGTGTGGCATTATTTGACTTGCTTGTGTGGCAAGGTATATTACTATATTTCGAGCTCGGTATGAAATATCACCCAGCCATTTGATTCAGCCTATCATTTCATTGTGTTAGTTTTATTCGTTTCGTTTCAGTTCGCTTCATTTCATTTCATTTAATTAATTGTGTTAGTTATTCTGTTACATTATTCTTGCATTCTATATCCGTACTGGGCATTTAGCTCATGCTGTGTTTTATCTTCCGGCAGGTAATCAGGGGGATCAAGGGCAAGTGTGATGAGAGCTCCATTCATTCCAATGATTTAGAAATATTCTGTTTAGACTTGATGAGTCAGTTACTTGGAATTGTAATAATTATTTAGACTGTAGTTTGAGCCAGTGTGGCATTTATTATGGTTTGTTTTATGATATTGAATTATTATGAGATTACTCTTTTGTGGTTTAGAACCTTGTGATCTTCCTTAGTTCTGTTGTGTTTTGAGTAACCTCTCTTTCTATTTTGGAAAGGGGGTGTTACAGTACCGACACGGAATCTAAGCTTTGAAATTTTGCAACAAAAAAAGTATCATTTTGTTTCTTATTTTCTGAGGTTTTGATTATTAGCACAATTATAAATCATGTGGATTCATGAAGACTTTGCTTGCAAAAATTATCTTAATCCTTAAATATTCAAAAATATGTATTAATCTTAATATGTAATTGATTCCTAATTCATACGATAGTTGATAATTCGAAATCTTCAGACCTGAGTCTTAATATTTCATATCCATTAGTATTTAATTTTTAATATTAGATTGAATTTTTTAAAATATTTTGTGCAATTAATAAATTAAAATATCTTCAAGTATCATGACTCGGTTTTGCCCATTGTAGAGTGTAAAGATCCCTTAAAAAGGACAGAATTCATTTGAGCAACACTACTTGCTTTATTTAATTTTAAGATTTTGTTGTGCATTATTTTTGCTGGTTTCAGTTGTTGAGATGAATGACAGCTAAAGATGTGTCAGTTTGTTGCAAACTGCAACTAAGACGTAAATACATCATATTTTACTTTTTAAAATAATTACTAGTTCCTTTGTGAGTTTTAACTGTCCAATTGTTGGCTTTTATGGGCGCTAGGCAACCTTTATACTGTATTGTTGTTAGGTTCTTGCTGTTCAGAGACTAGATTTTATTATAATTGACTGTTTTATAGTTTTAGACAACATATAGCTGCAGCTAGAGTTTATTCATTAGTTTCTGTAGGAGATAATACTAACTCTTTTTTTGGTCTTTTACACTTATGTACCAGGAAAGCCTACGAGTAATCTTTACAACAAATAAGGTTGCATTCAAGTTTCTTGATGGTATGTGCCTTCTTGATATGTTAGAGATTATGGGGTATCTTACATGCATGTATTATCATTAAGTAAAGTGGTCACACATTCTAGCACAAATATTTTCTTTGGTTTGTGGTTGGTTTCTACACCGACGAAATCTGCAGAACAGTAGGAAATTGCCTATCGAATTCAGCACAGATTTGCCCGTATCGGTTCGGATCGATGATTCTCGGTAACTTTTCAATATTCTCTCTTGCATACACCATGTCCAATTCAATTACCAACATTTTACTTTTGTCCAAGCACTAAACTAAAGAGTGGGTTTGCCCCTGTCCATTGGTATCTTAATTATTATTTGGTAAAAGCAAATAACTCATGCTCTATGCTGCTATTTCTTCTTGAAAATTGATAATTCAATTAATCTTTCAGGTGTATGAAGGTGTCGTCTATATGCATCAAGTAAAATTGATTTCTGTCAAGAAGCCGACTTGAAGTATTACACAAAAACTCGTGATTACACCGATATTCACGCCATTGATGGGAAAATTTTATGTGGATTTTAATTAAATTACCTTATTTCTCCCCCTTTTCCATGTGATACAATTGCCATTGAAAATGAAACCTATTTAATTTTGTCTACTTATCTATTGTTGACATTTTACTTTAATAACATGGGAACAAGGGAACTGCAGTAATATATTTAGATGTGAGAGGTTACCATTTGAAATGTCACTTTGATGCTTCTTTGCCTTTTTTTGGATGTTGTTCTCATGTGTTGGTATTACATATATTATATAATGTATTGTTTGTAAGAACTTTCAAGCGAAAATTTATTTTTGGAGGAATATAATGTGTGGCCTTTTCAGAATTTCTTGGGACTGATTTGCATCAGTTCTGGAAGGATTGAGCATTGATTTCGTTGATGAATATTCTTTATGGACTAATTTGAGTTGTATGTGGTATGCATTCTATGTTTGGATATATAATGATTTACTGATGTTGAATTTATTGTGTTCTTAAATGCTTAATATAATATATGTAGGGGATCTATTTTTTCATTTCTTACCTCAGTTTAATCATTTAGATATCTAATGTTGTAATTTAAATAAATATGTTACAGATTGTGGGGTATCTTACATGCATGTATTATCATTAAGTAGAGTGGTCACACATTCTAGCACAAATATTTTCATTAGTTTATTGTAATCTTTGTCTTTGGATTTCTATATCCCGTGCTTAGCAAATGTGAATTAGTTGTGTTTTTGCAATCCGTTCATTTTCCGTTAAACTAACTATGATTTTACACCTTTGAATCCTATATTCATGCAGGTAGTTTACAATATTGAATAGCCTATTTCGAATAAAAACTCCAAAAATTGGGGAAATCAACCATTGTCAAAAGACAAGGAAAAACATAAAGAATTTACTGTCAACCAGTTCGACAAAACACAGTCAAGAATGCGTAGGAGGATGATTATGTTGGAAAAACAAGAAAAAAAATGCAAAGTATACTTTCTAATTATTTATTCATTAATTGATTGTATAAAAATATTTTGCACATCTGCTAAACTATCATATGCATATTGATTGTGTTAGAATCCACCAACAAAATGAGCACAAGTACTACATCTGTGAGAGCAAGCAAAACATCCCGGATGCATCTGAGTGACATTTCAAATGGTAATGAATTCATTCAATCTTTGTATTTATTTTACCTTCAGAATAATTTCTTATCCTAATATCATATGATTTTTTATGTAGTTTGTACAAATCTCAATTTAGCTTTCGATGAAGTTGTTGTTAGTCGTACTGATTCAGTACCTAATGATGGTATTCACTCTGATTTTCTTTATTTTTGCACTTTGAAATTCAAATTAATTTCATGAAATCTATTTTTTTTTTAATCATGACGCACAAGTTATTCAAGGAAAGTAAAACACTCCGGTTAGCAGAGAAAATTGTGTTCATCTTTCGGATAATGGTATTTGATTTTCTCATTTTAATTTTCTTTGATTTAATAAATTGAAAATGTTATAATAATTCAACAAATTTTATGTTAGATTTATAAATGTTCGTGTATTTGTTATTATATTCTAGGTACCTATCCAATGAACCTTTCTACTTTATTGCTCAAATCATCCGATACTCCCACTGGAAGAGATTTACTTAATAGGAAACATAACATGTCAATAATGTCGATGTCCGACATTTCAAACGGTAATAAACGTCTACTATTTTCCTTACTAGATGTGCTAAACTATGAATACTCATCATAGCCATAAATTTAATTATTTTATTCAGTTTGTACAGATCTCAGTACAACCTTTAATGAAGTAGATGCCAATCATCCTGAATCATGTTCTACTGAATCGATGAAAGTATCCAGGTTTAATCAACAATACACTCCGCATTCCAACATACATAATGTTACTCAAGCAAGTTCTGATGAGAGAGCTCAAAGAACTGAAAAGTGGGATCAATTCGTGGAGGTTTCGATATCCTCTATTGTTTCTCTGTGCGGTAAGTATTTCGAACCCCATTAATATTTTAGCTGGTTATAATTTTATATGTTGTAAGTGGGTGCTTTCATCTAGAAACTGGGTTTTCTCTATTTTTGGGTGATTGATTTGATTATTGATAAAGTACCTAATCATGAAGTTATGTATGCCCATTGGAGAAATTATCAAAATTTATAATCAAAAGGTTTCATCTTTATTTTACTGAACCTCATTTCAAATTATGTTGTGAATATGTATTACTAAATTTTGTTGTTGACCATTTGGTCCTTAACTTCATATGTTAACTGTACACTATTAATCTCTTTTATGAATACCAACATATTTTATACTCAAAGTTTACTCATCTTTATTTGATACTCAAGGTTTATTCATCTTCTCCTAGGTAATGTGATATTCAACTACATGTTTACAATCTTTGTTACCAAGAAGATGTGAAAATTATAGGACTCAAACAGAAAAATCGCTTCCCTATTTATTTTTTAAGAAGCTCAACAACTTCGTCAATGGCTGCCTACTTATATGTAAATATATAGACTTCATCTCTTTCTAAAACTGAACTCCACAATGAGCTCTGGGTCTTCTAATCTTAGGTCTCTGAAGCGGTGAAATAAGCTCTCTCACTTTTATAGTTATTTTTTTCTTGCAATGGCAGTGGATTCAAGGGAAAAGTTGGGATTTATTACTCAATTCTACCTAGATTTCTCTAATTCTAAGCTGCATTTTAGTGTTTCTTCGTACCCATCAGCAATAGAAGTTTATTCCCGATTCAACAAATCTCTTTGCATTAATCTTAAAAATCGTTCTGCTTTATTTATCTGGAATCTTAGCTGGTTTATTGAGCAATCACATTGTGTTAGTGGTCCCCGTTGTTTCCACTGAGATCACTACTACTAATTAAGAATAATTAGCATAATTTTGTTAAATTGAAGATGGTTAATAATTGTACCACAACTCTAAACAATGAGTGGAAAAAAGGAATAATATTCCCTCTGTTATATTTGCAAAATTTGCAAACTTTAAGCATATTTTCCCATGGGTATCCTTAAATACAGTGAGTATTTAGTTTTTAATAGTGATGGCATTGTTGTAACATTGTGATGTTAAATTTAAGGACATGTGTCATTTTATACAATTATCAACAACAAAAAGGCTTTTTTTAAGAACGAAGGGTAAACACTATTTACTGCTTTTGGTTTAATTTTGTGGGAAAGTATGGTTTTAGTTCCACAAGACAATTTGTTCTTAGTGAATCTATTTTTGTTGAAGGAATGGAGAATGACATGATTTGTTTGGATTGGTTCTAAAACATTCTTTTCCACATCATATCATGAAAAATCTCCAGTCCTCCATTAAAAAATGACATTGTTTTATGTACTACATTGAGACTCCGCAAGATTTGAATGTGGGCAAGATTTGTTTCTCCCTTTTCTATCCTTTTATCTTTGTAAAGTGACCCTCTTATTTTCTTTCTTTTTCTTTCTTTTTTTATTTATTTATTTGTTTTGTTGGTTTGTAGGCAGTTGTTGTGGAAAGTATGATTTATATTTGTTTTATTTTGACTCACATATTTCGATAATTTTTATATTTCAAATATTTTCAGGTATACATTGAAGGATACTTGGTGTAAGATGTAAAGAATACTTGGTGTAATCTGTAAAGTAATGGGTCTTATGCTCAACATGTTGTTTCTCTATTTTTTGCATGTTTGTATTTTTTGTGTTCCTTCTTTTGTAAAGTTAACTAATTATACATGGTTATGATGATTTTTGGGTATGGAATGATGATTTTTTTGGTGATTTGGATATGTATTGATGATTGTAAATTTTGTAGACATGTTTAGAATTTTCCGGATATCTATTTTTAAAGCAAATTCTGCCGAAATTTCTTGAAATTAGTACTGACTAGCTTGATGTTTTGGTGGTTGGATGTGTTGATGATTGAGTATGTATTAATTGTTGTGGTAGTATGGTGAATTGTGGTGGTATGTTGTTTGCTTTTCTATGACAATTAATAAAAGTCAGGGGCAATCTCTCTCACATGTTGGACTGTATTTGTCACGTCCAGTTTTTAGCCATGGCCAATTGTATGTAACAGTATCACGAGTTACAAGCAAAAGTGGATTGAAAATATTAATTTGTGACAAGGATGAAAAAACATACAATACTACAAAGAATGTAGTTTTCAAGGAAGTTTTTCACAATTTAATGTCGAAAGGTTTGACATCTTCTAGCTATTATATTTTTGCTGCTCATTATTAGTGTAAACCATGATTATTTTATTATTACATCTCTTGAAATTATTTGGATATAATGATCGTTATATCTAATAACTTACAACTGTGGTGTCTATGGTTTAATATGTTATGTGTAGAACTACATGATCTAACTCATGTTATTTTATCTTACTACGAAAGGCATGGTCATACCATCATGATGTTGGTTGATACATCTTCTTATATTCTTTGAAGCATGATCTTCACTTTAAATTTTAGCTTCTAAATTGGTGTACTATTTTTGTGGGAACAATCTCTTTTCACACTCAGAAGCAATAGTCACATACTTAGAGTGTAATGCACAAACCAGCAATAGTCACATATTTATAGTGTAATACACAAACCGGTAAACTTTCACCACTATCCCCTACAATGTATATTAATTTGTTTTTTTGTATAAAATTTGATCGTCGCACAACAATTTACCATTTTTTTATTATATTTTAATTTATTAATTATACGTACACATTTATTATTTAAAAATTGAATAATCCCGCCTGCAACGCGCGGGTTTGTATCTAGTAATTAGCTAAATTAAACACGTCACAACAAAATTCTAGGGATAGATGAACTCGGGTAATCATTGGCGACGTCAAAATTATACTTGATGCAGGACAATGTCTATAAGGGATTAAAAAGCAATAAAGGGAAAGAAAGAAGGGAAAAAGGGAAAGAAAGAAGGATACCCGAAGGCTAGAATGACACAAAGCCTGAATCTAGAATCAATCTATTAAGATCTGCCTTCTAAAAATGGGACTACATGAGTTTAAGGCAACCTAATTTAATAAGGAGCAAACTCATAATTATTATTTGCAATAAATAAGAGACAGAATAATTTACCTACTATAAGTAAAAGATACTCCATAATTTAGTAACAACTTATTTATCCATAAATAAAAATATAATATTAATTAATCTCTTGATTTTTTTGGCCCTTTCTACATCAATATTTGTCACTACCAATATCATATACTCAATCTTGCAACATCACTTGATAAATAAAAGCAATAATCTTCATTATGTGTGGATAACTGGACACATGCATGATGCATCAAAAACTTCACACCATGACCATAGTTATAAGCACCATATGTTAACATTAAGAGCAAATATTAATATAAATTTAATAGTTTCACTGTTTTTTTTTATCTTGTCCAGAAATCACAATAATCAAAATATGAGTAAAACGGACTGTTTTGTAGTGGGTAAATTTCGCACGTTTTAATTTTCTGAAAGTACTCCCCGACAAAAAACCGTAGTATTATGGCACATTTTGCATCCTATATTCAGAGCACTAAAACTAAAGAAGTTCAAACGTTCCCATCAATTAATATTAATATTTAAAAATAAACCATTGTACTAATACTAATTCTGATCCACCCGCTATTTAAAGATCATCCGCAATTTATAAATACAAAGTAACAAAATTTAAATACAAAAACAAAGAAATAAAATTAATAATCTAAAATTTAAGATGTATTTACTTTTCTTTTATGAAATCACATACAACCCTATTATTTTGTTAGGAATTGATATTTTTATAAATAAAAATTATAATTTGACAAGATTCTTATAGTAAATAAGTCTCATATTTATGTGTGAGATATTATAAAAACTAGTATTTCTAGCGCACACTTCGTGTGTGTAATTAAAAAAATATTTAAATAAATTACATGAGAATAAATGAGAAAATAGAAATTGATAAAAAAGTGGAGAGAGAAGAGAAGTACTACCCCCGTTCCTTAATATAGATCGTTTTAGAGTTGTGCACACGTATTAAGGAAATGATTGTATATACTATCAATTGTCTATATTGTCCTTGTATTGAAAAAAGAGAGTATTATTTATTGGTCAAAAAATTGCGAGAGAACCAAAGTTATATTTATTACTTAGGGTAATATTGAAAACTAAACAATTAATGCTTACTTAAAATTCTCAAACGACTTATATTTAGGAACAAAAATATTTCTCTAAAACAACCTATATTAATAAACGGAGGTAGTAATTAATTGTTGGGTATGACAAATTCTTTTTAGATTTGAATTTAGGTATTACCTATAATTCGTTTTGGTTTAGGAAAATTATCTTTCTTAGTCATACTTAATTTAATATTTTTGATCTTATTTGGTTATGAAATTTTTTTATGACCTATAAATATATAGGTGTTAGGTTTTTGGAAAATAGACATTCATAAACATTTTAATAATTCTCATAGTTATCTCTTTATCTTATATGCTTTATGCATATTTTTATTTAGTGGATTTGTTCTGCCTTTTTTCGTGTTTTTTTTTTCAATTTAGGTTTCCACGCAAAATTTTGTGTTAGTCATATCTTTATCTTTCTGCGTTGATTTGTTGTGTTTGTCATAACAAACTGGTATCAAGAGCATGGTTATTTTCGATCCATATTATGGCATGAGTTTGACTTCATATATCAACGAAATTTGATATTGACAAATTCGATGAGAATATTAGTTTCAATCTTTGACAGGTTCGGATGAAGGTTTTTCTTACTCAACAAGGCTAGAAGAAAACCATTATAAGGAAGCCAGTGAAGTCTGTATATATATGTCTGATGTGGATTGGAAGACGAAAAAAAGCTAGCAAGATGTCTGAGTCGAAATGAGAAACTGTGAATGATAAAGCACTTTTGACAATTTAATTGTGCCTTTCGAATGATGTGTTACGGAAGGTGTTAGCGAAAACTACAATTGCTGCTTTGTGAAAGAAATTAAAGTATCTCTATTTGACAAAATTCCTCACCAATAGATTGATTAGACTTAAACAACGTCTTTACACCTTGCATATGTAAGAAGGTACTCAAATCAAATCTCATATCATTTAGTTTAATTAATTAAATTGTAACTGAGTTACAAAATATTGATGTTAAGATTGATGATGAAGATCAAGTCCTATTATTGTTAGTCTCATTACCTCATTCATATAAGTACTTTAAATATACTATGATCTATGGTAGAGACACTATCTCCATTAAGGATATTAAGACGAATCTTATGAGTAAACAAAAATTAGATTCTAAGATGACTTTTGGGAAAAATGATGATAAAGATATTGGATTATTTGCCAGAGGGAAGTCAGTTGAGGAAAGTTCATAAAGTGGCAGTACACACAGATTGAAATCTTAGAATAATTAAGAATTTCAGCTGTAACTTCTGTCATGCAAAGAGGCATATAAAGCATAATTGTCCGAAGTTAAAAAATAAAGAACAAAGATGAGACAATCATGGTCAGATTAATAGTGGACAGAATGTGCAGAACTAGCAGAATCAAGGGGTAAGAAAGCCTGCTCAGGCTAGTGTTGCTGAGGATAGTGATGATCTTCTTCTGGTAACCGATGACAAATTTCAAGTGTCTACAACAAATTAAGAATGACTTAACAGTGACTGGATTTTGAATTTTTGGTCTTCTTATCATATGTGTCCTACTGGTGATTGGTTCTCCACATATGAATTGTTTTGATGAGAAATAATTCTAAATATAAAGCAATTGACATGGGTACAATTAAAATTAAGATCCATAATGGCATAATCAGGACATTGTCAGATGTTAGACATGTTCTAGGTTTGAAGAAGAATATCGTATCTTTAAGTACACTAGATGAAAACGGTTGTAGGTACACAGTTGAAGGTGGAGTTATATATGAAGATTAACAGATACTTTCTTATGTTGATGAAAGGTATGTCGACAATTTATATAAGTTGGGGGGTTCTATAGCTACAAATTCAAATGCAGTTTGTTCTTCAATTACTGCAGATCATGACACCATCAGGTTGTGGTATATGAGGTTGGGCCATATGAGTGAAAAAAACACAGATACTTTGAGTACGGAGGGGTCTTTTGTCTGGACAGAAAATAGGAAAATCGAACATTTATAAGCATTGTGTCTTGAGGAAGCATAAATGTGTTAGTTTCAGAATTGCGATTCGTAGACCAAATGAGACCTTGAACTATATTCATTTAGACCTTTGGAGACCTTCATGGGTTCCTTCCAAATGTAGCGATGCACATTATTTGGTAACCTTCATTGATGCACATTATCTAGCACTTGGTTAGTGTTCAATGCACTTGAGTTGTGCATTTGAGAAGAGGAGAAAATTCATTATGTGTTATATTTGGAGGATTCAAGTCAAGGTGGAGATTTGTTGGGTATGATATGAATATTTATTGGATTTGAATTTAGGTATTACCTAAAATCCGTTTTAGTTTAGGAAAGTTATATTTCCTAGTCATACTAAATTTAATATTTCGTATCGTATTTGGTTATAGAATTTTTCTATGGCCTATTGTTAGAATCGTAGCTTCGTAGAGTCAAGATTGTTGTTGAAGACATGACAAGGGTGATCCCTGTCCTTAAGATTTTTAAGCCCTCACCATTATCGATTTGCTAAGAGTTACAGACGATATACCTCCAGGGTATATGTCAAGCCTTGGTGAATTATCTATGATAGCAATTCACAGAAAATTCCAATATAACACTACTTTGTAGTAGTTGTTTGTTTGTAAAAATATCGGAGAAGATAGAAAAATACATGTGCAAAATCATATATGTAAAACTTATGTATATATATATATATATATATATATACAAATATGTAAGTTACATAATATACTATTTAATTCTATATTTAACCATACTTATTAATATTAAATATGTAAGTTACATACTAGTTAGTATTAATGTAGTGGTTAATTAGACTTTAAATAGCACTCAATATTTTTCTTTTGTTTCAAAAAATAAAATAAAATAGACTTCTATTAAATGGAACTAAGGAAAAATAGTTTTTATCAAATAATTTTGCACCTTATTAAATGTCTCACTATAGACACTAATCAAATGATTTCTACACAAATCAAATAAAATTCTCTTTTATTCTCCACGTTGAGGACATTAATTTACACCTTTTATACTTACTTAAGTTATGTCCACAGATGAGTTTTATCAAACTCAAATATGACATATTATAAGTCACAAAAGTACAAAATAAGGTGCAATATATAACAATCCCCCACTTGTTTGGAAAAACTATTTTTTATCCAAACAATTTTCTATTAAACAACTTTAAGGCATGTGTGCATAAAAGAGGGTATGACGAACATTGAATCTTCCCTTAGTGTAAACAACTCAAAGTCACATCGAAGTTGAAGGTCTCCGTAGATTGAACCTCTACTTCTATATGATATGAGCGGAATTGTAACACACACACAAAATCCTCTTACCACGGTGAGTATTCTCAATTATTTTGCGCTAATATGGCCATGTGTAATACCCTGTTTCATGAATCTCTAAGAGAGTAAACAACAACCCTCTATAAGAAGCGACTCCACTTCTAGTTCATATATATAGGCAATTAGTGTTTCACATGTGTTTCTGTTGCTAAGAACACAACAACTTTGTTAAGAGTATAACTCAGCCTCGGTCGTGCAACAGACGTTACTATCTTAAACTACATATGAAACCACATCGATAGTAACACAGTCAGCAACTGTGACTTATTTTTCCCATTGAACATATAAACAAGGGGTAACCTAGGAATAGGTTGTGTTCCCATCACCCCTGACTCAAAGTGGTTTAAGTTCCATATCACAAGTAGTTAAACTTACTAAGATCTCGTCAAAGTCTTAGTAAAAAGATAAGTCAAGTCATCACTTGACTTTCTCGTATATAAATATTATAATACCTTCTTGTGTATCAATTATCTAACAAAAAATATGTCTATGACCAACATATCAAGACTTACCATTAAAGGTAATCTCATATGCTCTATATAAAACAATTTCATTATTACATCATAATGAATTAAGCAATGGAAGTGGCCACAATTTGATGTTTTAACAACAAATTTTGATTCCATTTGTTTTCTCCACCTACTTGTAAAAATATAATTATATATTCACCTACTTGTGAATATTTTCATATTAATTCAAGATCACAACCAGTTATAAATCCAAGATTAATAATTTGTACTACATAAAAAATTTCACTAGCACAATATTGTGAAATAGGAGGCTTTAGACTAGGCTACAATCAATATTTTAACAAACACCATAATCCATTAAACTTCCCTCATAAAATAATAACATTAGATTCATATTTTGAAATGGGAAATACTCATTTGTTTTTTACTCATCTAAGAAACAAAATCCAAGATTGAGTAAAAATTCACTTACTTGTAAATTTATAATTTTCTCACTAAAATATAAGTGACACTTATGTGATCTATTAAAACATTGAGAGATCTAGCAAAAAGCAATGTAAATCATTAGTATACTAAGTTTAAAACTGTATGTAATATCTGATCTCGTGCATTGCATATCAAACACAACGCTCCCACTAGCGAATGTGTACTTCAGATTTACAATAGCTATATCAAAATTTACTTTTAGTGTACCACTACTATTAAAGAATTATTAAATTCTTCAATCTCAAGGTATATCAAACTTAGTTTAGTATAGTCTCTCAATACAATTTAATTGGTTTAGTTGAAATCCTCACTATGTTTTCACATGATAATAAGATA
Organism: Panax japonicus; assembly: GCA_020205505.1. Lineage (NCBI taxonomy): Eukaryota > Viridiplantae > Streptophyta > Magnoliopsida > Apiales > Araliaceae > Panax > Panax japonicus. The sequence goes on along the minus strand of CM035108.1, from coordinate 58,660,196 downwards.
ACATATATTTTACAAGTCTTTCAACATAAAGACAAAAATAAATATTTCTTAAACTCGTTTACGTTAACAATACTATGTAAAATGATCAACATATCATTAATATACACAAAAAACTAACTCGTTATAGTTTATACAATTATAATGTTAGTGTAAACATATAAATAATTCTATATCCAATATAATCTCAAGGTTAATATGCACATATTATAACTTAATATGTATCCACTTAAATATATATAACTTAGTTTCAATCTCACTACTGAACTAAATCACAATAAATATTTTGGATCATATTTAGGCTAATAAAATAAGTTCACACTTCAATATTATTCAAAAAATTGTGTTTCAAAGACTTTTATTTCACAGAACTACGCAATCAAATTGAATTTCGTAACAAGAAATTCATAAGCCTTACTATTTCTTACATAAATAAAATTATGCTCCAAATAGTTCAAAGACCAAATAGTCTATAAATAAAAATCTTAAAGAATCACCCTCACACTTTTAAATAATTGAAATCTCATTGAATAATTTGACTTCACAATATTATACTCACCACTTAAAATAAATTTTAGATTAATTGACATTTTATGTGACAATGTTCCTATAAATATTACTTCCACATGAGAATATTAAGGAACACTTCTCAAAATAAAAAAATAAGTTATTGTACATTTTATGTATTAGTTATTCATATAAAGATTGCTTAACTTAAGAATCTTTTAGAACACCCTCACCTCACATAAGAAAATTAACAAGCTCTTATTTTCTGAATTACATAAAATCTCAAATCTAAAAAATTATTTAATATAAACACTTAAAATTATACATGTACAATTTTTAAGTATATCAACACGTAACACTTGACTCTATGTAAATAGTATAAAATTCATTATATACAAATTATAGCTCAACTCATCATATTGCACAAATTTATTTGTATATAAATAATAAAATTAAATTTATATTTACTTTCTAAGAAATTAATTTATCACAAAAAAAATTAATTTATGTAAAAAGCAAATAAAATTCACACACATGAATTAGTATATCCTCAAGTATTTTCTTGTCCCAACTTGGATAGGAAATATCATAAACAATATATCTTTTAAGTTTTAACATTTACAATATAGAATTCAAGACAATTCACATAATAATATGAAATACTTGAACTTCACTATATTTATAAAAATTCAAAAAATATAATGTATCTCTCAATTAGAATATACAAAATTCATATGATCACATTAAAATTTATTTCTTCTTGAACAAGAAGTACACATAAAAATAAATCAACATATACCAATTATGATTATCCCAAAAACACTACAAATATTATTTCTAAGTGTTTTCTCAACATCAAAATCATAATGTATACAAAATTTACTCAACCAAATTTACTTCTACAATATCTCTTCTAACTATTAGTTGATAATTAATTTATTATCCACAAACAAAGTAATTTATCTCAAAATTCATGCATACAAATACCAAGTAATATTACATACTAAATATTACCTCTAACTTTATATGCATAATTTTGTTCAAGAAGAACATAAATTTACCTTATTCTCAAAATAAATTAATTTACAAGTAATTTGTTATACATAGAGACAAGTAAACTTCTCAAATTTTACTATAACTTTCTCTTAATAAATTAATCTCAATTAGTGTATAAGAAAATAATTGTCTCAAATCTCATACATATATATATATATATATATATATATATATATATATATATATATATACACACACACACACACATCATAATATTTTATCTACTCATAAAATATTACAACCAAAATATATATATGCACACAATTAAATTTATTCCATCATGAACAAAAATTTAATTATTTTTCTTATCCCTCAAAATTAATTAAATAATTTATTACAACAAAATGTAGGTAAAATAATACTCAAACTTATAATATCATCTACACATGATATAATAAATAAAACATATACTTTCAAGTATATACACATACAAAATGATACTTATAAAAATAAAGGCTAATGTTAAAAAACACACCTTTTAGAATTAAATCCGAAGAACACCACAATCTCTTTAGAAAAAATTTAGGCATCAAAATTTGGTGTTTTCATGATGACTCTTCATCTTCTCCATATCAATTTACAAACTTGTAAATTGCAAATCTTTTCACTTTTATTTTTCTCCACAATCCTCTTCTAACAAGAATTATCAATAAAAATAATTAGCTTAATATCTCAATATATTACTAATTATTATAAAAATTTCATTGATAAAATAGATACAAGAAAAATAGCACTTATCTTTGAAAACCGTGTTGTCTTCCATCTCACCAAAATCATGACTAACAAATACGTAAAGACCTTAAGATTGTTAGAATCGTAGTTTCGTAGAGTCAAGATTGTTGTTGAAGATATGACACGGATGATCCCTGTCCTTAAGGTATTTATCGCCCTCACCACTATCGGTTTGCTAAGAGTTACAGACGATATACCTACAGGATATATGTCAAGCCTTGGTGAATTATCTTTTATAGCAATTCACAGAAAATTTCAATAGAACACTACTTTGTAGTAGTTGTTTGTTTGTAAATATATTGCATGTGCAAAATCATATATGTAAAACTTATGTATATATATCAACATATATACATATATATATATATATATAAGCTACATAATATACTATTTAATTCTATATGTAACCATACTTATTAATACTAAATATGTAAGTTACATACTAGTTAGTATTAATATAGTGGTTAATTAGAATTTAAATAGCACTCAATATTTTTCTTTTGTTCAAAAAAATAAAATAAAATAGACTTCTATTAAATGGAACCAAGGAAAAATAATTTTTATCAAACAATTTTGCACCTTATTAAATGTCTCACTATAGACACTAATCAAATGATTTCTACCCAAATCAAATAAAATTCTCTTTTATTCTCTTTTATAAAATAATTGTCAGTTCTCCTCCCACTTTATAATATAGAAATATAGATGGATAGATAAATTTACGGTATCAAATTTATTTGTAAAAATATAATTTTCATTTGTTTTCTTCCTAATTTAATTTATTTTTTTAATTCCATCATATCCAAATGTTTTTCCCTCGGAATATCCTTCCAGAATCTCGTCTTATGATAAATGATCGGTGCATAGTGAAGTCTTATCCTATTCTATCTATTGGGATTACTCGACACTATTATTAATGATTGGTGTACAGAATCTCGTCTTATGATAAATGATACTCCCTCCGTCCCAAATTAATTGCTCAGTTTTGACTTTTTAAAGTCAAATTGACCATTTTTAAAACTAATCTTTTTACTATTTTTGCTAAAATATAGGTGAAGAGATTATAACCAAAAGAAAGTATATACAATTTATTACTAATCCTAATTTTTATAATTTTAGAAATATATTTATATATGCTTAATTATTAATTCTAAAAATAGTCAATTTGACTTAAAAAAGTCAAAACTGAGCACTTATGGGGAAATTTCTCTCCTTTTTTTTTTATATTTAGCAAATGCAGTCAATAATTGCAATTTAAGCAAGCATCATAGGTAATACTAGTAACTAGCAAGTTGCAAATGAGATCGCATTCCAACTATTGCTCACCTGTCTATACCGGGCAAATGAATATTTTTATGTTTACTAGGTTTAAATAATATAAGAATTCAGCAAGAAAAAAACCCAGTTTATTATTACATATAGATTGACCTAAACTCAGAAACATATATTCACATTTATGCCATTTATTTATCAGAAAGAGGTTATTCATCCAACTGTTCTAGTTTCACTCTCTTCTCTTCAGTTGTGTTAATTACTCACTCCATCCCAAATTATCTCTCCACCTTTCATTTTTTTTGGGTCCCAAAATTATGGTACCCCAAACTTTAACTTCAACTTATTTGAATATTGTGAATTTGCAGTTTTTATAACATTACCTATTGGAACTTAACAAAACTTTTACTTTATCGGCAGAATTTCTTAAAACTTCACCAAATCTTAAAGAGGATAAATATTTTGGGACGGAGAATATGCATTTTATATAAAATAAATAAAAAATAAAACCTTAAAGTATTAGATCTATATAGCAATTTTCATAAATTAATGTTGATATATCGAGAAAGAAGACAAACCCATTAATTCTTCCAATGCAGTTATACAACTGTTCAATTAAATGATCTAAATGCCCATCATTTTTCTTCATCCCCAAACTCTCACCCACATCCGCCGAAGCATTAAAGCGCGCCCTTCAGTGTAAATGGTTTTGGTGAAGTGCTGGCGTTACTGCTGGATTTGTGGGCGCCATAATTGACACACATGAATTTGTAAAGGAAAGAAGAAAATAAAAGGATGGAGGATAACTCTTCACTATGCACCTGATTTAGTTTTTGTTTTTTTTAAATTCCATCCAAATGTTGTGAAAAATGATTAATGATAGTGTCGAGTATTCCCAATAGAATAGTGTCGAGATTCCCGATAGAGTAGGAATATCCAAATGAGGATGGTGATATTCAATTGGGAATACTCGACACTATCATTAATCATTTTGAGGTTGAACCTACCGATGGAGGGTGCATAGTGATGAAATCTGTCGCATATATAATATCCCCACGAACGAATGTTGTGATTCTGTGCACTATCATCTCGACCAAGGTAAAGTTATGTTGACCGTAGTTGTAACACCCCCTTCCCGAAAAGGAAAGGGAGGTCACGTACAAAGCACAACAAACCTCAAAATAAGAAAACAGAGCACTAATAACCTCAAAACATTAATAGTGGTGATCCATTAATAGCGTACTAAATACAATTCTCCAAATAGAGTCAAAATAATCAAAACTTAAAATTCAAAACAACCTAGATGGTCAAAGGCAACTCTCTCATCACACTAGCTAGCCCTGAATCACTCCTGCAAACCTGCCGGAAGAAAAACACAGCATGAGCCAATTGCCCAGTACGGATATAAAGATACAAAAGATATACAACTAAAATACAAAATCAACTGAGACAAAATATTGCCTCTAACAAAAATAAAATCTCTGAAGATTTGAATAGAATATATTTGAACCAACAGAATTAATGAAACAGATAGAATATTAAAGAAATAACGAACTGAAGTAACTAATCCGATTAATTGAACTGAACAGAAGCCAACAACTAATACAATAAAATAATAGGCTGAAACAAGGCTGGGGTTATTTTATACCGATTGAGCTCAGAAATATACCTTGCCACATAGGCAAGTCAAAACAATTTGCCACACAGGCAAGTCAAAACCATGCCACACAGGCAAGTCAAATGATGCCACACAGACAAGTCAAAACCATGCCACACAGGCAAGTCAAAATAATGCCACACGGGCAAATCACACTTTGGACCGCGAATCCAAATGTATGCAAATCGGATAGGTGTGTTTGGCACAACATCACCAATCCGCAGAACAGAAAACTAGGGTTAACCCATACGCCTCCCACAACAAAACACCAAACGGCTCACTTCCTCCGGAGCCCAAAACGGAGACGCCGTGGACTAATCACACTGCCACGGAGAGTGTCATGTCTCTCGTGCCAAGACGACATGCCTGTGGTACCCCCACAGGTGGTTATAGCTCAAGTATACCCTACGGTATATTTTAACAAAAATATCATGTCACAACACATGCGACATAATACCAACAAAAGGGTTCTATATGTACATGTTGAACCAAATCAAATTATGGTCACAAGGTCTCAAAAAAAAAGTAACAACATGTACCGCTCTACAATTATCAAAAATAAATATTAAACATGATAATCTAATCCAAAGAGTACAAATACGAGTCATATGTATCAACTCCAAAATGAAACTAATATATTTATTTCACAGGAAATAATTATGTGAAATAATAGCGAAATTTGAACAAGCGACAAAACGAACAAATCAAATTTAACAAGAGTATCGCAGAAAGAGTACGGAATCCGTACCTTAATATAGTACCAAAATAATTCACTGAAGTCAAATATCACCCGTTAGACTCCCTCAAATGCCAACGATATCAAATACGAAACATCATTCACAACCTAAATATATTCACCTCAAATTAAAAACAATCCACACTAATCGTTCCAAAATAATTCATAATCTATTTAATATGCCTTTAATCATCGCTTTATATCAATTATTAATACTCTAAAATTTATATTCCAAATATAACTCTTTAAATTCCCTCCGTTCGAACTAATTACATAAAATAATAATAAATATAAGTACACTTATAAAAAAATATATATTTTTATCATTAATCATTTAATTATTAATACAATTAAATTTATTGGCAGACAAATTTTATTACTATCATCAACAGAATGAATTAGTTCATTATGCAAAATTTCCAGCATAGCTTTTATAATCTTAACATTAAATTTAATTACTTATCTAAATATTATACAAATACATATATACTAATTAAACCATTTCTATTAGTCTTCTGTGATTCCATTTAGTAATATAATTAAGCCTCCATTCCCATTGATCATGATTATACATTAAACATTATATGTATATGTTATATATTAATTAGCTAACAAACAACACATAACTTATTATATATAGCAATTAAACAACTTTTGCAAATATGAAGTCACTTTCAATATTTTTATTATTTTAATCGGACAATTCCCTCCTTGATTGAATATATGCTGACTATTCACTCAATTGATACTTTTTACATTATTAGACATATAATTGCAGAACTCTTTTATAACTTATTCGAAAAAATTCTTCATAGTTATCTTACATGTACTTACATATTTATATTACTTAATATCCATCCATCATCATACAAATACTCAAGGAAAATATACTACAAAAGTGATTTTCAAACCATAATATACTAACCTGAATTGATTCTCACTATTGATTGTTAATTCCTCCTCCGTCTTGAGCCGTCGTCTCTCTCTTCCTTTATTTTCCCTCGAAATATTGTATAACAAAATAAGATTAGGGCTAGCTATTAATTGGGTTCAATGAATATTAAGGCCCAAATTTGTAATCAAATAATATTATCCATCACTTTAATTAGCCCACATAAATTTAACCCAAACATAAGAAAACTAACATAAATTTAGTCTGTCTTATAAAAAGTCCAATTAAAAGCTTTAATAATATATTTTATTATTATTATTATTTTATTTTTATTTATTTTTTTACGGGTATTACAGTAGTTAACATTTTGTTGTATATGTTGGGCTACATTGCATTGCACCTTCATCATGGTCCAGATCTTGCTCATGTTTGGTAGCTGTCATTGAGAGAACATTCACTATCTTGCATCGCAACACTATGACTGGTAATGTTGCTTTTGATATAATTCCCACATGTGCAGCTCAAGTACACACATGCATATCCACGTGGAATGTCAGTCGTGATGGCATCTTCAGTTGTATTGGTCACCATGTTAGCTTTATTAGTCCCCCACAAATTGGAGGGGCACAAGGGTTGTGCAACCCCAACTTGAAAGCTAAAAACCATTGAGGTAAACCTTTCCTAGAGCTTTGGTGAGAGGATCAGTTAGTTGATCCTTAGAAACAACTTTTACAGAAGAAATAATTCCAGCTTGCACTTTCTCCCTCACAAAATGACAATCAAGCTCAATATGTTTAGTCCTGGCATGATAAACTGGATTTTCAGCAATATCTATGGTTGCCTTATTATCACAATGAATAGGAATAGGACCAGTAACTGTGACTTGAAGATCTTTTAATAAACTATGTAAACCATAAAACTTCACAAGTAGTGGTGGCTAGAGCCCTATACTCAGCCTCTGCAGTGCTTCCAGAGGTGACAGATTGCTTATTGGACTGCCAATAAATAAGAGAAGAACCCAATAGTAGACAAAAGCATGTGACTGATTTTCGAGAGGTAGGACAACTGCCCCAATCGCTATCACAATATCCAGTCAAAACAAGACTATTGTTAGAAGGGTAAAATAAACCTCGACTTGTTGTGCATTTAGGGGTATCTTAGCAATCTAGTAGCTGCATCAAGATGCTTTTCCCCTGGATGTTGCATGAATTGACTAAGTGAACTGAATAACTAATGGCAGGTCTGGAAAGGGTTAAATATAATACCTTGCCAACCCAACTTCTGTAGATAGAAGGATTTGGAAGTAATACACCAAAAGCTGCATTGTCATGAAGCTTAGTATGTTGATCTAATGGAATAGTTAAAGGTTTGGCATCCACCATGTTAGCTGAAATTAGTAAATCAAGAATGAACTTTCGATGACTAAGGAAGATGCCATGGCGATCTTTAACAATTTCAAAACCCAAGTAATACTTAGATTTTTCCCAAATCTTTAATACCAAATTTGGAATCAAACATGTGTTTCAAAGCTGTAACTTGAATAGAATCATCACCTATAACTATATATATCATCCACATACACAACAACAACTGTAAAAAAAAATTATCATTCTTGAGTGTGAAGAGAGAATAGTCAACTAAGGAATGTGTATATCCAGTTTCTATCAAGCTGATGGTAAGCTTTGCAAACCATTGTTTGAGCCCATAAAGGGATTTCTGGAGTATTCACACAAGAAGAGGTGAGTGAGCTGGGACTTTTTAACCCTATATTAATATGTGTGGAAGTTTTACCGTTAACTGTTGAAAAACCCGGTGTTAAAAGTACAGTAATATTTGTGGTTTCATAGTAGCACACGGTTTTGATTATTGATGCATACGTGAGAAGTCATTCAGTTTTGTTCAATTATTGCTATAGTAATTGTTCCATAGTATCTCACGTTATTTGATTCAATTATTGTCGATATTTTATATATTATTAAATCAATAATTGAGATAACAAAGTTATTAATATTATTATTTGCAATATTAACGATGTCTAGAAGTTCTACCAAAGAGATGTTTGGTCACCTAATTGCGCGCCAATAGGGAGAAATCCTTATTGGAAATCCCCCTCTTTCCTGGAAACAACCTGGTCGATTAATATTGTGAATTATAATAAAGGTGATAAGTTTTGTTTTATTATTATTATATAAATGTAATAAAACAGAAAACTTTTTATATAAAACAGAATACTTTTATAAAGTTATTTGTTTTATTAGACTATAAATAGAATATATAATATTCTTTTATGCATAGTATTTGCATAGTGTCTGCATATTGTTTGCATAGTAAAATCTTTTTATATAAAATTGAATATTTTTATAAAGTTATTTGTTTTATTAGACTATAAATAGAATATATAATATTCTATTATGCATAGTGTTTGCATAGTGTCTGCATAGTATTTGCATAGTAAAATCTTTTTATATAAAACAGAATATTTTTATAAAGTTATTTTTTTATTAGATTATAAATAGAATATATTATATTTTATTTAAAAGATTTTGTTTTATTAGAATATTTTATTAATACTGCATAGTAAATTAATATGGACCATCTGTTTAAAAGTAAATCAATCTGGACCGTTCATGAATTAGTTACTATTCAGCTCATTCTCCTATAAATAGAAGTTCATTCCTTCATTATTTCTTACGAATTCATTGAAACTCTAGAGAGAGAAACTATAGAGAGAAAGAAGAAAAGTATTCTGTTACTTCACTACTCATATATCCAGTTTCTTCTAAGGTAAGGGGTATTATTTCTTTTGTATTCATGAAGAGAACTTCTGTTATTCCATTCTTTATTATTCTGTTGGAATAACCTGTATACGCGGACTATCCTATACTTGGTAAAATTCTTCTGTTATTCCATTCTTTATTATTATGTTGGAATAACCTGTCTATGCGAAGTACCGCATACATGGTGAAATACTTCTATTATTCCATTCTTTATTATTCTGTTGGAATAACCTTTATACGCGGATTACCCTATACTTGGTAAAATTCTTCTTTTATTCCATTCTTTATTATTATATTGGAATAACCTGTCTATGCGAAGTACCGTATACATGGTGAAATACTTCTGTTATTCCATTCTTTATTATTCTGTTGAAATAACCTGTATACGCGAACTACCCTATACTTGGTGAAATTCTTCTGTTATTCCATTCTTTATTATTATGTTGGAATAACCTGTCTATGCAAAGTACTGCATATATGGTGAAATTCTTCTATAATTCCATTCTTTATTATTCTATTAGAACATCATGTCTGTGCGTTTACGCATTACCTGGTTCCATTATTTATTATTCTGTTGGAATATCTTGTCTGTGCGTTTACGCATGACCTGGTTCCATTATTTATTATTCTGTTGGAATAACCTGTCTGTACGGTCTATCGCATGCCTGGTGATTTTTTTTGTTATTCCATTCTTTATTATACTCAGTTGGTTAAAGTTTTGGCTTCTATACTCCATGAAATTTGTAGAATATCCTGGATATTTGCGCTTCTTCCAGTATCTTTTCATGGAAATATTCTTCTGAGCATTCTTGAATTTTACTCCACAAAGCACTATCATGTTGACAATTTGGACGTTATTGGTTCCTGGATAAATTAATTCTTGAACTTATTTTATTGAATTCTTATATCATTGTCATCATTCTCATGTTTATATTATGTTGAAAGTCATATGTGGCCTGTAGTGCATAGATGGACTTGGTATGATTATGACCAGGGATTATTCGGTATAATCATGACCGTAATGTTACAAATAATGTGGTAAAAGTCCTCATTGGCCCGTAGTTCATTGATGGAAAGTTGTTGGCATGATCATGACCATTGATGAATACACGAGTATCCTTGGCTCGTAGTGCATGGATAATTTGTGGTTGTGATACTAATGAATATCATTGGTCGTAGCTCAGGGATGATGTGATTTATTTATTAAGCTGAGTCTCAACAATAAAAGTGATGAAAAACCTTTTAAATCATAGAAGATAGTAGATTTTATTCTCTACTTGACTCTTTTAATGGATTACTTATTCCGCTGCAGTTAAACTTTATATTTGTTATATTGTATTAGTTTAACAATGTTAAAGGCTAATGATAATTTATTCTGCATTATCTTAGTCATAATATTTCTTACTGGGCTAGTTGAGCTCACCCTTTAGCTTTCATTGTTCTCTTCAGGAAATAAGAACGTAGCAGGGACTAGTCGGGGAACGGAGTGACAGTCCAAATGATAGCATTAGTAGTCCTCATTATTCTATGAAATAGTGTGTTAATAAATGTATTGAGGACTTATTTTGAGTTTGAATACTATCTAGAAGACAATATTTGTATTAAAACTCACAGCTCATGTTGGATATTTAAGATTGTATTTGTATTCTGTACCATGTATTTGACGACTCAGAATAGGTGATGTGTACCTATTTTGGGGGCGTCACATTACTAACCAGGCTCAAGGGATGTTGAAGAAGAATTGGTGGAGGAGGAGGAGGAGGAGAACTGTTGAGGAACAAAACTGGAAGAATTGTAAGAGAATAGGGTTCCGGCGTAAAATGAAGAGATCATTACAAAGACAGCTATCAATAGTATCTGTGAAAGAAACTCGCGATTTAGACCTTACCTTTCCAACGTGAGTGAAAGAAACTCGTTGTGAGTTTCCAACGTCCGACGATGATTTCGTCACAAAAAGATTCCAGATCGATCAATTTCGCTGTGAGCTTCAATTTCGATTTAGGAAAAACGAGAAGAAGAGAGAACTGATCTGGTATTTTTTGACCCGACGCAAGGCTTTTTACCCGACATGATCCGCGTGTTTTTTTCCCCAAAAGCTCTCTGATCTGGGCCGTTGTTTCTCATCCCATGGCTGAGAAAAGAAATTCGGATTTTAGTTAAAATAAGGGAGCCCTGACCAGATCGGTTCCGTGTATATATATATATGGGAGTAGCAGCCAATATAAAAGAATTTGGTTGGTCGCTAGGGAGAGTAGCGGTCAAAATAAAAGAATTTGGCTGGCCGCTAGAGGGAGTAGCAGCTGGCTCCAACCCAGCCCCTTACATCTTCCATTGGACGGTTGAATAACAGTTAGTTAAAATAATGCTATGAACTAACGTTTTTCATGGATCATTTCCCTATATATATATATATATATATATATATATATATATATATATATATATATATATATATATATATATATATGTGTGTGTGTGTGTGTGTGGGGGGGGGGGTGGGGGTGGGGGTGGGGGGGAATGGACTTGTGTGTATTTTTTATAACTTAGTTTTAAATGACAAATTAGTAAAATGTCAAAACAACTATTAATATGATGAATTACCAAAAATATCATTAATGAAAATTTTAAAATAATAGAGCACACATAAATTTGTGTGTGTCCAAGACATACTCTATTTTCCTTATATATATATATATATATATATATATATATATATATATATATATATATGCACTCTATTTTAAAATTAGTGATATAATTTAATTTTTGAGGTCAAACGATGACCTATTAAACGTCAAAATTAGTATGACTCATAAAATTTAGAATGAATAAATTTTGTAATAAATAGTTTTTGTGATATACTTTACAATTATAATAATTCATGTATCAACTAAAAATAAATAAATTTACATCAATTTAAAATTTAATATATCATTATTTAACCTTAAAAATAAAATTATATCTCTAATTTTAGAACAAAAGAAGTATTATTACTGATAAATAATAGCTTAATTAATTCCATCCATGTAGAAAAGGTTAAAATTAAAACATACCAAGGAGAGAGAGACTAGAGAAAGGGTACATCCGTGTGCGGATAGATTAAGATATATAGCTACCTTTAGTTTCAAATAAATATATAATAACATCCTTATTACTTTCGGTCCAAAATTAAATATATAATTTAATTTTTAAAATCAGACGATATATTAAATTTTAAAATTGATATAATTTATAAAAATTTAGAATAAAATAATTTTTATTATATACTATATAATTATAATAATTTTATCAACTAAAATTAAATAAAATCGTATCAATTTAAAATTTAATATAAAATCGTTTAATTTTAAAAATTAAATTATATATCTACTTTTAGAAAAAGATAGAGCTTTATTACTATGTAGATATATTTAACTTTATGTAAAAAAACAAATTCTTATGACGATACATATAATTAAACACTGTATCGGGGATGAGATCATAACAGTGGCAAAATATGCACAAATTGATAAATTTATTTATATATCAATAAGATGTTTATTTTCAGAATTTGATATATCAATAAGATGTTTAGTGTATGTAATAAATATTTATCATGTATTTAAACGATATAAAATAGACTTATTGAATGGTATAATAGTAGATATTATGGTAAGTGTTTCTAATAGATATTTATCATGTATTTAAACTATATAAAATCATTTTAGACTTAAAAGGTTTATTTAAAATAATGATAATACAGTTATATACTTAATGAGGGTGAGGGTGGGGGTTGTTAAGCATACATTTTCTATTTTATATACTACACAAATTCTTTAATGCCCCTAATCAAGTTTGTGATCATTTTATTGTATTAGTCTTAATTTGGCCAAGATAGGAAACTAATTAAGGTTACTTTATTTTAGCTAATTTATGAGCTAGCATAGTATACAGTTCTTCACAATGATATATATTTACTTTGCCAAATGACACTAAAGTACCTTGAAATTGATCTCTTTCAATTAGTGTAATGGATTTTCCAAAATTTTATAATAGAGGACATAAAAGGCAATAGCTCACATAGTTATGTCAAATCATACTTGTGACGTCCCCAAAATAGGTATACATCGTCCATCTTGAGTCGCCAAATATATGGTACATAAATCAAATACAAACTTAATTATACAACTGTCGGGTAATATACGACAAAACATAGCTAAGAGTTTAAACAAGAATACTGTCTTCTAGACAATATCCACTCTCAATGGAGTCCTCATTACAATTATTATCACACTATTTCACAGAATAGTGAGGACTACTATAACATCATCTCGGACCATCACTCCGTTTTTCGACTAGTCCCAGCTATATTCCCATTTCCTGAAGAGAACAGTGAAAGAAAAGGGTGAGCTCAACTAGCCCAGTAAGAAATATTATGACTAAGCTAATGCAGAATAAATTATCTTTAGCCTTCAACAGTATAACAACTGATAGAATACAATAGATAACAAGTTTTAGATCAACAACTGCAGCGGAATAAATAATCCATTAGAAGAGTCAAATAGAGCTTGATATCTACTATCTTCTATATATGATTTAAAAAGTTTTTTATCAACTTTATCGCTGAGACTCGACTTAATAAATAAACCACATTATCGAATCATCCATGCACTACGAGCTAAGGATATTCATGTAATCATCAATGTTCGTGATTATACCGAATAATCCCTGGTCATAATCATACCAACAACTGTCCATCAATGCATTACGGGCCAATGAGGACTTTTACCACATCATTTGTAACATTACGGGTCATGATTATACCGAATGATCCCTGGTCATAATCATACCAATCAACAGTCCATCTATGCACGTAAACCAAAGATGACTTTCATCACAATATAAGCATGAGGATGATGACATTAATCAAACAAAATCAAGGATAAATATTAAAGACTTTAAATTTGTCCAGAGTTTAAAAATATCCAAATTGTCAACATGATACTGCTTTGTAGAGTAAAATTCAAGAATAATATTCATGTATCAAAAATAATTTAGACAGAAAAGAAATAAATTTTTTGGGTGAATAGTATCCTATAAATAGTACTCCGTGAATAGTACTCATAAAAGGAAAATACAAAAGAAAATGATATTCCATGACGAGTACAAAATAAATGATATCTCATAAAAATATAATTGAATATACGAAACTGCAAATGGATTTTTACCCGTCATGCGGTAATCCACACAGACAGATCATTTTCACAATTTAATATAGAATGAATACGAAGGGTCATTTACCATGCATGCGGTAGTCCGCGTAGACAGGTTATTCTAATAGAATACTAAAGAATAGAATAATAGAAGAATTTCACCATGTATGCGGTAGACCGCGTAGACAGGTTATTCTAACAAAATAATAAAAAATAGAATAACAGAAGAATTTCACCATGCATGTGGTAGTCCGCGTAGACAGGTTATTCCAATAGAATAATAAAGAATGAAATAACAGAAGAATTTCACCATGCATGCAGTAGTCCGCGTAGACAGGTTATTCTAACAGAATAATAAAGAATGGAATAACAACCCTTACGAGTATTGAAAGAAATAACTCTCTTCATGAATACGAAAAAAAATAATACCCCTTACGACTGTTGAACGAAAATAATATTCCTACGAATATTTAACAAAGATGATATTCCTTACGAATATTGAACAAAAATAATATTCATACGAATACGAAAAATAATATCTCTTCAAAATACGAAATAAATAATACCCCTTACGACTGTTGAATGAAAATAATATTCCTACGAATATTGAACGAAAATGATATTCCTTACGAATATTGAACGAAAATAATATTCATACGAATACGAAAAATAATATCTCTTTAGAATATGAAATAAATAATACCCCTTATCTCAGAAGAAGACTGAATACTAGATTAGTGAAGTAGCAGACTTCTCTTCTTATTTCTCTCTATAGCTTCTCTCTCTATAATTGCTCTTGTGAGTCTTAGTGAATTGGTGAGAATGAATGAAGAATGAGCTTCTATTTATAAGAAAATATAGTTTCGATAATTACACGTTTTGGGGCTCAAAATATTACAATATAATACCTTCATTTTTTTTCCTTCATTTTAATTTAGTCATGCAAGTATTATCAAACTTGCACCACCTCCCCTAATAGTATATCATGTGAATCAATAGTACAATCATGTGAATCAATAGTTCTATACATGTGAAAAAAATAATTATAGTATAGTACCTTCATCTATATCTCTATTTTTAATTTAGTCATGCAAGTATTATCAATCTTGCACCACCTCCCATAATAGTGCATACATATGAATCAATAGTACACACATGTGAACACATAGTTCTAAGAATGTGAATTAATAGTAATTAATTGCTCATTTATCCGATTAATTATCCGATTGACCAATATAACCTCCAGACATCAATTATTATTGGAATAGATGTCGATTTCCACCAACATTAATAATTTCAACACAATGGAACTATCAATTTCATCTTTAATCAACACGATCTTATTCATCATTAATATTATAACTCGCAATATTTAACAACCAGGTCATTTCTAGGAAAGAGGGGGCATTTCGATAAGGATTTCTCCTTATCGGCGCGCAATTAGGTGACCAAACCTCTCCTTGACAGAATTTTTAGACATTGTCAATATTATAAATAATAATATGAATAACTTTGTCGGCTCAATTATTGATTTAATAATATAAAATATTATACAGATGACACTGTGACAATAATTGAATCAATAATATGATAGATATGATTCAACAATTACTGTAGTAATAATTGAGTATAACTGAGTGACTTCTTTTGTAAGCATCAATAATCAATACTGTGAGACCCCAAATTTTATGAATAAAGATTTAAATTTCTCAAAATATTTTTTTGAATATTATGGTGTAGATTTGATAAAATGTTATAGTTGTGGGTAATATTTATAAATTTTGCAAAGTATGCAAGTTGTTATATAATATTCGATTGGTCGGGGAATATTCTTTTTATCGGGGAATATCCATACGACTGCACAATCATTGTTGGACCCCACAACAGAAGTATTGTCGTAGTTAGAAAACAACAGAATTATCTTTTTATAAAAATAACGGCGAAAGTGTTACCGTTAAAACTGTTGAACTACTCAGTAGTAAAAGTACAGTAATACGCGTGGTTGCATAGTAGCACATGGTATTGATTATTGATGCTTACGTGAGAAGTCACTCAGTTATACTCAATTATTACTACAGTAATTGCTGCATCATATCTCTCATATTATTGATTTAATTATTGTCATAGTATCATCTGTATAATATGTTAAATTATTAAATCAATAATTGAGACGACAAAGTTATTCATATTATTATTTACAATATTGACAATGTCTAGAAATTCTGTCAAGGAGAAGTTTGGTCACCTAATTGCACGCCAATAAGTAGAAATTCTTATCGGAAAGCCCCCTCTTTCCTGGGAACGACCTGGTTGTTAAATATTATGAGTTATAATATTAATGATGAATATGTTCGTGTTGATTAAAGATGAAATTGATAGTTCTATTGTGTTAGAATTATTAGTGTTAGTGAAATTCGACATTTATTCCGATGATAATTGATGTCTGGGGGTTATATTGATAAATCGGGTAATTAATCGGATAAATAAGCAATTAATTGCTACTAATTCACATGCTTATATAACTATTTGTTCACATGTGTGTACTATTGAATCACATTCTTGTACTATTAGGGGAGTTGGTGCAAAATTGATAATACTTGCATGACTAAGTTAAAAATGGAGGTATAGATGGAGGTACTATACTGTAATTCGTATTTTCACATGATTATAACTATTGATTCACATGATTGAACTATTGATTCACATTATTTACTATTAGGGGAGGTGGTGCAAGTTTGATAATACTTGCAGGACTAAATTAAAAATGAAAGAAAAATTAAAGGTATTATACTGTAATATTTCGAGCCCCAAAACGTGCAATTATCGAAACTATATTTTTCTATAAATAGAAGTTCATTCTTCCTTAATTTCTCACCAATTCTCTAAAGTTATAGAGCAATTATTATAGAGAGAAATTTTAGAGAGAAAAAAGAAGAGAAGTATGCTACCTCTCTATTCCAGTATCCAGCTTTATTCTAAGGTAAGGGGTATTATTTCTTTCGTATTCATAAAGAGAGCTATTGTTATTCCATTCCTTATTATTATGCTGGAATAACCTGTCTATACGAATTACTGCATACATGGTGAAATTCTTCTATTATTTTATTCTTTATTATTCTGTCGGAATATCCTGTCTGTGCGGATTATGCATGACCTAGTTTCATTCTTTATTATTCTATTAGAATAACCTGTCTGTGTGGTCTATCGTATGCCTGGTGAATTCTGTTGTTATTCCATTCTTTATTATTCTGTTGGAATATCCTGTCTGTGCGGTTTACGTATGACCTGGTTCCATTTTTTATTATTCTGTTGGAATATCCTATATGTGCGGTTTACGAATGACCCGGTTCCATTCTTTATTATTCTGTTGAGAATAACCTGTCTTTGCGGTCTATCGCATGCATGGTGAATTCTTCTATTATTCCATTCTTTATTATTTTGTTGGAATAACTTGTCTATGTGGATTACCGCATGCATGGTGAATGATCATTTGTATTCATATGAATAATATTTTCATTTAAAAGGGGTTTCTGTCAGGGGCAGTTTCGTAATTTTTCTGACCCTCAAAAATTCTAAAAAAAATTAAAATAATAATTTGATGAGTTTTCTATAATGTGTCCAAAAATGACAATTTTTGGATATATAGATTAAGAGTTATGGATTTTATTGGAAAAGACTATTTTAAAAATAAACCCTTATAACTCTTTGTGGTTAACTCCAAAATTGGTGAAATTTTTATTGAGAATACATGTATATAACAGGAGTATACCCTGTAAATTTCAGAATTTTTGGACAAAAGTACAATTTATGATAAATGTCTAAATATTCAGCAGTTTTGGCCATATAAAAATAGTAAATGAATTTTAAAAATTCGGAGAAAAATATATGTTCAATATGGAACTATATTCTGCTAAATTCCAGAAAAGAAATATTTTTGGGACTGATTTAGTATTTTTCATGAAAATAAACTAGTTATGAGTAAATGAATTAAATATGTTATGTGAAGTAACAAAATTAGAAAATAAGATTTTATGGCTTGGGAATCCTATATAAGGTATATGCAGATTTTTGATGAGGGATTTGATCATTTGTGATGAAATCTTATGAGTATGGTATTTTTAAATGATTAAAATGTATTATTTGATAAAGTGTAAATAATTAAAATAAATTGTTTATAAGTTTAAGAAGTGATTAAAATATTATTATAATATTAATAATATTAGATTATGAGTTTATTAAGTGATTGATAATATTTGAATAAATTTAAAGTCTTTAATATTTATCCTTGATTTCGTTTGATTATTGCTTATATCATTGTCATCATCCTCATGCTTATATTGTGATGAAAATCATCTTTGGCTTACGTGCATAAATGGATTTGGTATGATTATGATCAGGGATTATTCGGTATAATCATGACCGTAATGTAATGAATGATGTGATAAAAGTCCCCATTGACCAATAGTGCATTGATGGACAATTTTTGGTATGATTATGACCAGAGATTATTCGGTATAGTCATGACCATTGATGATTTAATGAATATCCTTGGCCCGTAATGCAGGGATGATTCGATGATGTGGTTTATCTATTAAGCTGAGTCTCAACGATAATATTTTAAATTATAGAAGATAGTAGATATTATGCTCTACTTGACTCTTCTAATGGATTACTTATTTCGCTATAGTTAAACTTGATGTCTATTGTATTTTATCAGTTTAACATTGTTAAAGACTAATGATAATTTATTCTGGATTGTCGTAGTCATAATATTTCTTGGGCTAGTTGAGCTCACCCTTTCTTTCACTGTTCTCTTCAGGAAATGAGAATATAGTTGGGACGAGTCGGAGAACGGATTAACGGTCCAGATGGTTGTTTTAGTAGTCCTCACTATTCTATAAAATAGTATGACAATAAATGTAATAAAGACTCCGTTGAGAGTGGATATTGTCTAGAAGGCAATATTCTTGTTTAAACTCTTAGCTATGTTTTGTTGTATTGTACACGATTGTTGTATAATTAAGTTTGTATTTGATTTATGTACCATGTATTTGGCGACTCAAGATGGGTGATGTATACCTGTTTTGGGGACAAATACCGTGTGCTACTATGTAACCACGTGTATTACTGTACTTTTACTACCGGGTAGTTCAACAGTTTAACAGTAAAACTTTCGCCGTTATTTTTATAAAAAGATAATTCTGTCATTTTCTAACTACGACAATAATTCCGTTGTGGGGTCCACAAATGATTGTGCCGTTGTACGAATATTCGCTGTCAAAACGAATATTCTCCAACCAATCGAATATAATATAACAACTTGCATACTTTACAAAATTTATAAATATTACCCACAACTATAACATTATCTCAAATCCACGCCATAATATTAAAAAAATTATTTTGAGAAAATTAAATCTTTATCCATAAAATTTGGGGTCTTACAATACTCTCTCTTTTTCGGGAATGGTTAGCATGATGTGAACTTCATGATAAGTTTATTTAATGTCTAATAATATAGTGCTGGCATGCAGGCAGAGAGATCACCCTCCCGCCTGTGTGTCAGCACTATATTAGGTATGAATTGAACTTATCATGAAGTTCACATCATGCTAACCGGATCCCTCTTTTTCATAATATATGAGTAAAATGAGTTTATTTTCACTTTAAAATGAGTTAATTAATTAATGCTAAATAATTTAAATATTAATCAAGTGACCAAAATTGACAACGTAAAGTTTTTATTACTCTTTGGTTATGTTTATTTGTAAGGATTATATTTGGAATATGAATATTAATCACAATGTTATATTTGTTTGTAACGATTATACTTACGATATGACTATTAATTCTAAGTATTTTGTTTGTTTTCAATTTTAAACTTGAGACTATTAGTCTAGAGATTATAAAATGACCTTATAATCTTGACATTATAATTATAGTTCATCTTAAGACTATTTCCGAAATTATAATCCTTGTAAACAAACATAATGTTTGAGTTTTAGTGTACATTGTAAAAGTGGTAAACCACCGGAGACTAAAATAAAAACGTTATATCAATGTAAATGCATGCATGGCCATCCCTCAAAAAGCACCTTCCCTAGGCTTCCTCAATTTAGATTTAAAAAAAAATGTGGTCCAATGCTCTAATAAAATTTATAATAACAATGTAGAAGCTACGTACGTGATTTTAAAATTACCCTTTTTTTTACATCAACTTAAATTTTGGTAGTTGATATTGATAATATAAGAGAAATAATTATGCTATTATATTAATAATAACGTTGATAGAACAATAAATGTGGTTAAAAATTCAAAATGCAGTTAAAATAAATATATAAAATATAGCTAAATGTATATTTACTTTGATCGCATAAACATTATTTACCTTATCAACAACCTAAATTTTATTTTATTTTATTTTTTAAAATAAGATAGAAACAGTAATATTAATATACGAGTTAGGATATTATACAGATGGAAAAAGAAAAAAAAATTCTGATATACTCTTGTAAGAAAGAAAAAAACACAACCAAACAAGGATTTTCAAGTATTATTTGTCTTTCCTTTATTAGATTCAGTATTTCTTTTGTATATGTTTAAATGCTATACTATTAATCCTAATTTATAATCTCGGTATTATATTATCTGGTTGAAGATGATATTAAATAATTTATAATTATTTGACTAATAGTCTAAGTCTAAATTTAAAACAAACAACTTAAGTTTAATAGTATTATCCTAAGTATAATGTTTATAAACAAACATAACCATAGCCATAGTCATAGCCATAGCCATAGGGTGATATATAGATTCGAAAATTTAACTTGTAGTCTTGCATAGTACGTAAAATGATAGGTTTACCACCCGACTCTCATGTCTCACACTACGTTTATAATTTGATGATTAGACACTACTACTATCATTTCCATGTTAAGAATCTAAATAAAAACTACAAGTCTTTCAATTCTTCAAAAAGTTGCAGCTGCTACTGTTCTTGATCAATCTCCATTATATTTTACTAGATTCCCCAACTACCCTTGTAGTATATGTTAGAATAATATTATAGGGTTTAATTTCCTTCTGGTTGAATGTTTTTATATATCTTTTCAAATCAATTGAAAAATATCTCATCAATCTACTTTGTTGATGAACCATCATGTGTAGCACCTATGAAGCCATAATTGTCACACCTGCTTTCTTCAATGCATTATCATGTCCCTTGTAACCTCATGGAAAAAGGCACAGTAGTACTCCTTTTCCAGCACTGTAATTTTCTGCAACCAAAACATATATGGTAATTTCTGCAAAAATAAATAAAAAAAGAAAAAGAAAAGAGTAATTTTGATATATCTAGTAACAAAGAAAAAAGGTTTTAAGCATCGGTGAAAAAAAAAGAGATATTATATATATATGGCCTACGATACGACTTCACAATCTAACCAACTAAGCTAATACGCCGAGACGTTAAATAAAATCTGATTATAGATGATAAATCTTTTGTGTCAAGTTATAAAGATAGTGGAGGGGAGATGATATGACTAGGGAATATGTGACAAGTACTAAATGTTAACAAAAGCCATGAGGAGTCAAGAGCCTCATTCCAGCTCTTCTTGTTCAGCCTGCAAGTTCTTGAAAAGGAGATGCATCCCAAATTGCCTTTTTGCGCCCTACTTTCGCTCCGACGAGCCGAAGAAATTTGCCAAGGTTCACAAGGTGTTTGGAGCCAGCAATGTGAGCAAGATCCTGAATGAAGTGCCCGAGGAGCAACGCGAGGATACGGTGAATACGCTTGTTTTTTGAGGCCGAGGCCAGGCTCAGGGATCCGGTCTACGGTTGCATTGGCGAAATAGCTTCGTTACAAGGGAAGATGGTTCAGCTCCAGCATGATCTGGCCATTGCTAGAGCTCGACTCGCCGGCTGTGATGCCAAGCCTTCGCCATTGTTAATGGCCTTCGATGATCAGCTAAACATGGTTCCTTTCACTGACCTTCCTTCTCCTATATACACTGGATTCGCTTAGAATTTTGACCAGAATTCGTTGGACTCGGATCAAAGTGGCCTGATGAACGGGTATAGCCAATTTCCTTTTCCATAATCATCTTTCTGCGCCTCATACATCTTCTGTAAGTCCAGTTTTATGATAACAATTCAAGCAAAGTAATTACTCCTCAGAATATTTGAAATAATTCTTGCAAAAGTACATCAAAAATGGTAACTGGTGGACTTGTTCATTCTTAGACGTTACAAAAGGCAATGCTTTAGGAAATTTATCCAACCCCGCAAATCTGGATAAATTTGCTGATGAGCATACAACAATCCGTTGCTACTTTAGCTAGTACTTAACAGTCAATATCCGGTGAAAGAAAACCCGAATTGCATAAAGAAAGTTACCAATCTTTGAGCCCGAAATGATTAGTGCCAATACTAAAATAGTCTTAAAATCTTTGGATAATTTGTCAAAAATAACCTAATTGTATCATTTGGCTACAAAAAAAAAGTTCACAGTTATGGAAATTATCGTTGTAAAAGAGGAAACTTGAATCAACATTACCTGCATTTCTAATAGATGAGATAATAGTCACAAATTTGACTAGACATGAATTTTTTCGAAACCTAGCTATGAGAAGGGTTACATATTACACTCGAAACATTACAAGTACAATATCGTTGTAGCAAAATAACCTATCATGTACAACAAACACGACAACCATGGGCACAGGCAATAGAAATCTGTCCCCTTACAGTCTTGATTCTGCATAAACTACAAGACCACAAATAATGTGTACACATACATGACCACACGAGGCCTGTAGAGGGCCTTCCATTTCCGGAGACTTGCACACACGATTTCAGCTATAACTTCTTACCTGTTTACGGCACTTAAAGTTAGCAAAAATGCTCATACATGTGAATGGAAAGCAACAATATCAAATTACATACGAGCATTGTTTCAAACTTCAAATTTTCCCCAAGTAACACAAAACAAGGGGAAAAACATTGACTGCAAGTAAAATAATAAATTACTGAAGCTTCACACTTGTCCGACAGAAAATAGATTACTCAGACTTCACAGAAATATGTTGATTTAGGAGATCAAATTTACAAGAATTCTTCATAAACGAGTTTGCATGTGGTCTTTCATAGATGTGTGAGGCAGGTATTAAACAGTTAGATATTATAATAAACTCCCTCCAGCACATACTGTTTGTAACACTTTCTTTCCTTTGTGTAGCACACAGATTTAAGACGTGCCGAAAACATATTTAAATACAATATTTTATATATTTCTTTAAATATATTCCAATAATATATTTATAGATATAATATAAATCTGTGAAAAATATTCAAATGTATTTTCTGTACGTTTTGAAATCCGTGCTACACAAACTAAAAGAAGCGTCGCAAATGTGGGACAGAGGGAGTATAAAACATGGGGACTATGAAGCATTTCGAAAATACTGCATGAACGGTTCTTAATCTTGCGAACCTATAGGGTGAAACAATAAGGTTTACAAATTTCTCTGTAATCTTGTCATTCCGACCTGCAACCCACAACATTTATTCCAATTAAATATTAAAATTACAAGAATAATTTTCAGAGTAAGATAAATAGTTGATTGACTAGAACAACATTCCTGACATTACGCCATTCACAACCAAAGTAAGGCACTGGAAGTGATCCAGCTGGCCCCCTCGTGGTGGGAGAAAACCCATGCAGGATGAGCGTGGGGAAATAAAGTCAAATCCAACATTTTGTTTGGAAGAGAGATCTCAGAAAAGGTCCAGTCTTATCCCTAAATTTCAGTCAAGCTTGTCCAACATTAATTGAGTTAGAAGTTAGAAGCTAGAATAACACAAGACTTGAAGTTGCTCCATGGACAAAACTTACCCTTCCCAAGTTTACTTATCTTACATTGATGATCAATCTACCATAATCATAATAGACAATATCTGTCAATTCTGTCATGGTTTGGTGTTACAGAAACAGAATTAAATGATTGTTCAACATGCAGAAGAGAGAAATATATAAACTGTTATATTTTAGACATCTTTCCGTAGGGTCCCATATTACAAAATAACAATCACAGTGCAGTCAGTCTTTCCTCAAGGACCAATTCATAGGTTTTGTAAAAACTAATAAAAACCTCAGGAAAGAATATACAACTATGACATTTTAAGCTCCATCACATCTGATTAACACAGTTTGAACACATCTGCATCACTAATTGTGACTGGTTTCTATTCTAAACTATACCATGTCTTATTACTTGTGTGTCAATATTTTCATATTATATTCTTTAGTGATCTAAAAAGGAAAAAAATCTCTTATAAAGATGTTTCCGGGTCACAGAAATGTAGTACTCCCTTTCCCTGCATTCCAAAGTAGTACAAGACAAAGTCAATTTGAGACATTTTTAAATTTAAAATCGACAAGATTCATTTATGTTTTTTAACAATAATAAATCTTACAACTAGAAGTACCTTTTAGATAATCTTTAAATTCATAATTGTATGGACGAAATTAATATTCATATTAATTTTTTTAATTTATTAAGTTTCAAATTGACTTTTAAAAGATTAATATTGATCTTATAATTGGAACTAGTACAATTTAGGTTTTTTTTCCACCCCCTCCGACTTTTCTAGAATTCGGAAAGAAAGATGATCCATATGGAATACCTAAATTATGTGCATAAACATTATGGGACTAACAAAATAACTTTTCACAGAAACCCATGTTTCAAACAAACATAAAATACTAATACACACTCACTTTATAATTCTAGACAAATTGTACATAACCAAGACATTATATGCAAATTGACTTGAACAAAATCAATTTGACCTGTTATTCTCCTCTCTAAGTCAAATAACAGGTTTTGCAATATTGTTATCAATTCCTAACTAAACTAGACTCCTAAGCTCTCACAAACATCCATTCCACTGACATCCTACAAGAAGACATATACTGATATAAAGGTTGCAATTCTCAAACTAAGAGGAGCGTTGTTTCATATCAAGGTACCACATAAGATCCATCAATTTAACAACAATAAGAAACATTTTAGGAGACAAAGCAGCAACATAAAAGAACCTAACAGATGGACAGTGACAGTGCCCCCGGCTCAATGTTGATGTGACAATACATTTATTTATTTCATTTTTTATACCGAACCTAAGGAAATAGAGCTCTAGAAAGTTTATCAATTAACTAAATGCCATGGAATACTTTTTATATTCATTAGATTTCAACTAACATCTCAGCTCAATGGGCTCCTGAACAAATAATCATAAGAAAAAATGACCTTTACTTGGAAGAGAAAGAGGTCCAGGCACCACACCAAAACCATAATCACATGAGCCTAACACCAAAAGATATACATAATATATGGCAAAAAGGGGTATTAGCACACTGTGGTTGTTTACTTTTAAGCATTACAACACTGAACTTCAAAAAATTGCAATTAACCCATTGAACTAATTAAAATTTAAGAATCACACCATTCTGTTAAATTTAGTGGATGCCCGTTTATTTATTAGCTACATAGCATTAAAAAAAAGAAATCCAAGAAAATGACATGGAAACAAATAAGCAGACAGACGTGAGATGAACTAATCCCATGTGTATCCCATAGATTTTAATGTTTATTTAATACAATAAAAAGTCACATTTAAATAATAAAAGATAACTTAAAAATAAAATTTTCAAAAAACCATCATCTTCAACCCTCAGCCGGTTCGACTCAACCCGTTTAGCAGGGTCAAAAGCAATAAATATCTCGTTTCTACTCCAAATCATGCAAGTAATGTGTCAAAACCTTTGTTTCGGTGATGCTTATTACAACATGATATCCATTTCGCGAAAAAAAGCCAAAAACGGAACCGATCTGAGATTAAAACGTAACCAAAAATGGTTTATATTTGAAATCCTAATTCCTTTGTAAAATAAAAACTTAAGCCACCAAAACACCATAAAATTGCATGATTTGGTGATTAACAATGATTGTTTCATTTATTAGAAGCTCTAAAGAAGAAACAAACTGAAAATTTTGAAATGGTGAGAACAATTTGTGGAACCCTTTCGCGAGGAAAGAGAAGGAAAGACCAAATATATTTTAAAAAGCTTATTTCAAAGCCATGAGAATAAGCTACATATGAGATAAAGAGGAAGAATCATGATGAGGAAAAATAATAAAGCAACCTAGATGAAGAAGGAACTTAGAGAAGAGAGAAATAATAAGACTTTTTTAATCCACGTTTGAAAAATAGAACCTCAAATTTGACGTCCGTCTAACTAATTTGACGGAATGACTTAATTAATAACTTTTAAAAAGTTCAATTCGTTAATTGCATATTTTTAAAGTTCAATGGTGTAATACTTAAAAGTGGACAACCACAATGGGGGTAATACCCCTTTTCCCCATAATATATTGCCAATACTTGTTAATATATATCTATCACTTCCAAACAAGCTAGGTACATGTTTCCAATAAACCAGTGTTGTCAAATAATAGTTATCAAGACGACAAGTCGAGGCGAGGCGATAGTCGGGAACTTACGCACTTTAGGCGACAAGGTGTCCAACTAGTCGTCCACAAGTCGACAAGCCGTTCGTTAATAATGTAAATTTTATACGAATAAATTTATATATATTTAATATTTATATGAATACGATATATTTATTTTTTTAATGATTTACCATATTCATAATACAGGTTATAGCATATCAAATCACAAGTCACAACAAGAAGTGAACAAGATCAAGTCAAAATGAATAATTTTATTATAATTGTAAACTTGTAATTTTTTGAACTTGTACTAACTTCAAAGTATATAAATGGTGATAACTTTGTAATATTTAGTTTAATTCAATATAATTCTTAAATTTATGTTTAGTTTTTAAGTTTTAATATTGTATAAAAAAATTAATACTAAAAATTTTAATACCATAAATTTCAATACTAAAAATTCAATAATTTATGATAAAACAAGTAAACAATCATTATTAAGATAAAGATATAAACAAGCATATAGTCATATCATAACATTAGACAACCATCCCTTAATAAGATAAAGACATGTTTATTGTGACATTGCAAGAAACAAACATAATATAAAAATAAAACAAAGTCATAAAAACTCAATAATCATCAACTCAAAAGTCTCATTATTCAGAACGAAAGGATCACTCAAGCTATCAAGCATAATCATCAAGGGTCAAATCATTGTAATCTCTCCAAACAGGAGTATCATCACTTGAAATGGTAGTTACTCTTCGGCCATAATCATCATCCACATCCTCATCATTAGGAAGACCATCCTCATCTTCTCCAGCATCAGAATCAGAGTCATCCACAACTCTTATCCTCGATTCCCTTGAAGTCGAAATACCACCACGTCATGAGTAGACATGACGCGTTCTACGAAGATTGCGACCCTCGCCTGCATCGGCTGCACCAACAGCTCTATCAACATCATCTCATGTAAGATCATCTCCATGATAAACTACATCTTGATCGGGCACTATCCACTCATTACCACAATCAAAATCATCTAGGACTAATGGATCAAAGGTTCTTTCAAATTTGCGCCTCTTTTGGAACCTATAAACGATTGTATTGCACATACACCAAATTATTTAACCGTTGATGCTCCAGTCTATTTCTCTTCTTTGTATGAATCTGAATTTTTTGTTTAAAAAAATAATAAGCAAAGTAATATATAAAATATTTATAGATTTAGTTATGTACTAACTAATATTAAATACAAGAAATTTAGTTACTAAATACTTACAAACTCAAAAGTGTTCAAATTACGTTCACAACCGGAAGAAGAACAATAAAGGTCGAGGATTCGCTTTGCAAACTTTGTAATCTCAATAGCACAACCACCAAAAGCATTCCACCAATCAACTACATTAGATGTAAAAAATTAAAAAATCAAATCAAACCTAGTCTAAATTATAAAACTTAAAAGTAAACTTTATAATTAATTTAATATACTAACTAGGATTTTTTGACTTTTGTTGCCGAAT
Organism: Panax japonicus; assembly: GCA_020205505.1. Lineage (NCBI taxonomy): Eukaryota > Viridiplantae > Streptophyta > Magnoliopsida > Apiales > Araliaceae > Panax > Panax japonicus. The sequence goes on along the minus strand of CM035108.1, from coordinate 58,631,340 downwards.
CGACATATCTTTAGAAAAGTCATCACGAGAAGATACATAGACATTGCCTAGATTGCTCATCTTGTCTGCCAAAACTTGGTCGGGAACTATTTTTGAAAGAATATCATTGAAGTTGCTACGTAAGTTGAAAGCTAAATTAGATTTTTCTTCTACGTAACTTTTGCCAACTTTTGCTCCATTTGACATGCCCATCTTCGCTCGATAATGTCGATCACTTTCTTGTAGAGCCTTTTTGTTATTAAAAGCGTCTTTGATCTTCAATTTTGCAAATTCCATCGCAGCAAAATTTCAAGTATAGCTAGCCTCTCATCCGAATCCACAATCCTCAAGACAATAAGTAATGGTTGTGACGCTCTAATACAATCTTCAACGACAAGCCAAAAACTAACAAAAATAATTGTATCATAGTCCAGAACAAAGTGGGCCTTCCTCTCCATTAAAATTTAACCAAATGCCTTGTAATTAGAGGCATTGTCTATCACTACTTGCACAACATACTCAGCCAACATGCTTGCATCCTAAAATTGACTAGAAGCATCAACTGATCCCATAAAATAAGTCCCTGCAGGACTATTAACAAGAAAATTTATCAAGTGTATGCCTCTTCTGTTTGTCCATCCATCTGACATAAGAGTGCAACCATACTACTTCTAAGAAGTTTTGTGCTTCTACGTCAGTTCCTCTGTTTGTCTATCTTCCCTAAAAGAGGAACTCTCAACTCGTTATACGAAGGAGGCTTCAAACTCGGCCCATATTGCCCCTCTATCATCACCTCAAAACTTCTTGAATTTGCTGCATTAAAAGGGATTTCCATGCTCAAAAAACCAATTGGCAATGTGCATGTGAACTTTCTCTCTTCTGGTGACCTTAGACGATTCTCCAAAGTCGTTTGGCTAGGACCTTTGAGGTGTCTTTCGTCCACAACTTCTTCAGGAGATTTCCTAAGATGTCTTTCAATTGTCTTTGTTTGTGACTGTGGTTTAGTGAATTAAAATGCACTCTTCGTCCTTTTAGATGCAGTCCCAGAACATGAAACAGCTGCAGAGGAAGCATTGGATGCATTGTTTGAAATATTAGATGACTGAATTTTTCTACTTCGTCATTGTCATCAAAATGAATTGGCTTGTTCCTTTTGTTACTCATTATTGCTTGATGCATCTCGTTTGCAATTTTCGAATCTCTTGATTCCTCTATGAACCTTTTTCCCACAGAGTATGCATTGCACGAGATTTTTATAGCTCAATTCTGGCCAAAATCCATATTTCCACCTCGGATCCTTAGACTTGGCATTTCTTTTAGGATTCTTACTTGGATCATAACCCTCTGCTCCCGAACTTTCTACCATTTAACTATCTATAAAATACAATTTATAACTATATTATAAGCACAATACAACAATGCATCACATATCACATAAAAAAAATTGAGCAACAGCACTAACAAAGCAAAATACACGTTACAAGATTTAAAAAAATCCATTTTCTCTAAATTGATTGTAAGATTTTAAATTTGGGTCCCTCTAAGGTTCCTTAAATCTAATCATTTATTAGAAAAGTTGGTCAGTAAAAAATGAATTCTAGAAATCTACTTTCAACAAACCTTTATTCTTCAACAACAAAGCATACCAACTACCATACCAAATAAAAAAAAATTGAACAACAGTAGTCAACAAAGCATAATACACCAGAAATAAAAGAGAAAAAAATTTGAGCAGCAAAAGTCAACAGAGCAAAATACACCGAAAATAAAAAAAGAAAAAAAATTGAGTATCAACAGTCAACAAAGCAGAATAACCATTGTTACAAAATACCCCAAAAAGAAGGATAAAAGAAAAAAAAGGCTGAATATACTGGCAAAAGAAGAGAAGGAGAGTAGAAGTAGAACAAGAGAAGCTAGAAGAAGAGAATTAGCGAAAAAAAGAAGAGAAGAAGAAGAAGCATATCGGAGTTGATCGCGAGCTGTCGGAGTCGACGCCGACAAGTTCTCTTTCTCCCTTGCTGACTTGCTGCTCTAGCTCTCCCCCTCTGTTGCTCTCCCCTTTCTCCCTCTCTGTAGTCAATACTTATTGGCTTGTTGCGATCGATCAATTAGGTTTTAGACTGTTACTCGTTTTTTTTCCACCCCTTTCTCCCTCTCCGTAGTCTGTACTTGTTACTGATACTCTTTTTTTTAACCCAGTTAAGTTCGGGTCAAACCACACCCGCAATGTTCAAGTCGATTGCTTTGAACTCCAGTCGTCCAAGTCGCTATCAAGTCGTCGCCTTTGTTAGCTGAGCGCTCAACTTTCTCCCCTCCCACCAAGTCGCCTTCATAATTTTCACCGATTGGACGCCTAAGCATCACCTAGGCGACGACTTGATAACAATGTGTCAAATGCACTTGAGTAAAGCAAGGCAAGGAGGGCCTAAAGTGCCTTAAGCGGCCTAGGGTGAGGCAACTTCAGAGACGCAGTGCCTAGGTGACACCTAGCAGGCAGGTGCTGAGCACTAACCCAATTTTTTAACTTAAAACCCCTTCTTTAAGTTGGGTCTCTTGATTTAAACAAAGGGGTACTTTTGTCTGGTGATTTTAGTGCCTATATAAAGAAAACAAAGTGCCAAACTACCCAAATGAATGAGACATAATGCTATGTAAAAACGACAAATCTGAATCAAAAAAAGAACTAAACCGATTATACTAGGTTTGTGAAGAATCTCAAGAAGAATACACAAATAATTTAGTGTCCTTACAAGGCATGTCTCTCGCATTCTATGCTTCACACAGTGAAAACTACTCTTTGTATCTCTCTTACACATGCATCACATGCTCTATCTCCCCCTCTCTCTCTCAAAACTACTTGCAATTTGCATTAGTCTTGTTCTTTATTGTTGCTTATTAGCATGAAATGACTTTTATTATAGTGACGATGATTCATTGATACTGCTTAACTTGAAACAATTAGAATGTCACTAATAAACTCGTTTTCAAATTCGCATTTCGCCTTTTCCTCGCCTCTTGCCTTAACTATGAAATTAGTGCCTTAAAAAGGCGGTTTTTGCCTTTTAAGTACAAATCTAAGTTCTACAACAAATACAAAAGTCATAATTTCATGCAATGTTTCCATGTCTCATATAACCTGAAAGTGACCAATCTATAACCTACCTGCTAAAGTCTCACTTTATTTTAACTCTTGGCAAAACGTCACTACTAATGCACCAGAAACAGGAAATTCAGAGTTAAGGCATCTCATCCAACCTGATAAAGATGTGGCAGTAAAAGACATCTCAACCTAGGCGTCAACTTTCACTGAATGATATAAGATCATGTGATACAGTGGCAAGTAACCATGAACAAGTGAAGAAAAAGTATAATAAAAGTAAAAATGGAAAAGATTGGTTCGTGTTGGGTTCTTGAGAGAGCATTGAAAATGGTTCAAAGGTTTAAGCTTCTACCAACTAACCAGACAAGACTTCTTTTCATATGTGGAGAGTTAGCCCGATCAACAAGTTTTCTCTCACCTACAAAGAATGGATCAACAAGTTTTCTCTCACCTATAAAGAATGGTTCATTTCCCTCTTGACAGCCGGTGTCATCATCATCTTGATTCCTCGGTGGGCAACTCAGTTTTATGTATAGATACTCTTATAATTTTGGTGGCTTGTTTTTACTGTTCTAAAAATCCTCGTCTAGGTGCTAGGCCCCCCCTTGGCGCCCCTCCTAGGCACTAGGCACCCTTGCACCTCTAGGCCCCCCAGGCGTCTCACATAGGCCCAAGGCGGCAAAAAAATTCCTCCAAAAAATTAGGCGGGTTCTAGGCGGATAGATTTTTTTTATTTTAATAACTACCCAAACCAAATCTTGATATATTTATTTTTCTAATGATTTACCATATTCATAATACAGGTTGTAGCATATCAAATCACAACAAGAAGTAAACAATATCAAGTCAAAATGAATAATTTTAATATAGTTGTAATTTTTTGAACTTGTACCAACTTCAAATTATATAAATAATGATACATTTGTAATATTTAGTTTAATTCAATATAATTCTTAAATTTATGTTTAGTTTCTTAAGTTTTAATTTTGAATTAAATTCTTGAAATTTTAAATTTTATTATTTAATAGCAATCTTGTTTATAAATAAAACTAATACGTTAAAAATATGTTTAAACTTTGAACAATTATATATTTGTGTTTGAACTTTGACATTAGTAATATGGATATGTGTTTGAACTTTAAAACAAGACCTTTATTATAGATTGTTTTGCTTTATATTATTATTTTGTTTGGATAAATGTAAGATAAAATATTAAAATTAGCTTAAAATAAAAAATCTCGCCTAGGCCCCCTCGGCCGCCCGCCTAGTGCCTTTTAGAACATTGTTTGCTTTACAACTGATTAGTGTCCTCTCGACAATAAATGTCATCATCATGTGGTTGCCTTGCTGTGTGATGGTCTGTTTATCTAAATATGCTTAGAATTAGTGGTTAGTTTGGTGACATATTGAAGATTGTAGACTTATCAAAGTAGATAAATTGAAAGATGGTACTAATTTAATATATACAGGCTTTGGTGATTCTACTGATAAAAGATCTAATGGACTTGCTTTGGTCGCTATTCTATGGGGCCTTTGGACAAAAAGGAAAACTAGATGTTTGATGGTTGTTATCTGTCTCTACCTCTGCCTTGGGAGAGTTTTGCTTTGCTTCAGTTCCCTTTGCTCTGGGTTACATCCTCAAGTTTTTTGAGAAGTTACATTGCTGGATGCTCATAGGGATTGCATACTGCATTTTATAATTTTCTGGTTTCTTTTCACTATGAGGACCTCTTGTCCTCTCCCCTTGTAATGCTACTTTCTAATAAATTTCTTCTTTAATACAAAAAAGAAATGATATTTTATCATTTTAAAGAGGTAATGAAACTATATCTTTAATAATATCATTGTGGAAGTCTCCTACAGCATAGAGGTGCTGTGGACTTGTACTTTCTTCCTCTAATTCTTCTGGCCTCGCCATCTTTCTCGAAACTTAAAATGTCACCTTAGCTTAGCTAGGCTAGTTTAAAATAACTAGCATGACTTCTTGTAGAAGGAATATATTTTCATAACAAATCCAGATACATAAAATAGATCCCACTAAATGACATGACTTAGAAATGAGGCTGAATAGCTAAAAGCTAGTTATTCCAAGCAGCAAGCATGCCAAGAGTACACTTTGTGTGTGTTGAAAGGGAACTGGGAAATAAACTACTACATGCAAAACAAGCCAATGTGACCTCGTGTCATATCGGATACCGTGTTTCTATGTAGGAATCGGATTCTTCAAGCAAAAAAAGATACATGAATCATAATCCCACATCACGTACCCACTGAGGTCTTACAAACCGCAAGAATGACAATAGCTCCCCACAAATTTATCAACACAATACACTGGAAATGGATCAATTTTGGATTAAATAATAACAATAAGTTTTTCCAAGGAATTGTCGTGCAGTAAACATTAGCACACAAGAACGACCAAAACCTTCGATGTCCGCTGCAACAAATTTGTGAAATGTGCATTCTAAAGAGAGATGAACATATAGCAAACACAAGCATAAACACACAGTAACTTGAGCATTCTTAAGTGCAAGTTTTAGGTTTCTTTCATGTATGCCTGATGCCCAATCTCAATAATATATCATAACACACCAATCACAAATTGTATTTGAAAATTTTGCTAAACTATCATATCAATCCATCATCATATAAAAGGCAAAAAATTATAAGTCTTGAGAATTCACCTGCACCTGACACTCCCTTTCTATTCCTCTTCATCTTCTCAAGCTCGAGCTGAGTATCCATAAACATATTCATCCGCTGGACCTCAAGCTCCTTGGTAAACTCCATCCTCTGTTTCTCCAGTTCCATCATCTGCTGCTGCTTTGAACTCTCAATCCTTTCGTAAATCTCCCCAAACCTAAGAATTGCCCTTGCCAATTCCTTAAAGGCAATCTCCTCCGAAAAATCCACATAATCCATCCTATGCTTCCTCGAACCACCACCACCCCCAAACCCCACATCATCATCCTCTCTTGCACCACCACCAAGAGAGCTCTCATTCGAGCCACTAGAGTTCAGCCTCGATGAGCCGCCACCGGAATAAAGGCTAGAGCTAGGTTTAGGGTTTGGCTTCGGCTTTGATTTAATCAAAGTAACGGAAGTACGATTCGATTTTTTGGTTGCCGATGTCACAGAATTGGGTCCGATTAACTGATTTAAACGGTAATAAAACGGCCATTTTGACGGCGATGGTTTTGATTTTTCTAGCTTGTATTTTTTCTTCAAGGTATCGATCCGATTCTTACACTGAATGTCCGTACGGGGAGGCTTGATTCCAGTCCGATGAACGTTAACGGCGTCGGCAACTTCCTTCCAGTCCTTTTGACGGAGATTACCTCTGTTGAGTTGGACGTAACGGTCACCCCAAGCTTCGATTAGCGTCTCGGTGGCTCCTTCACTCCAGCAGTCTTCTCGGCCGCCGCCGCCGCCGTGGTGAAGCCGGCGAGGGGTTGTATGCGCAACCTGATTATCCATGGATTTGGGCGGGAGTGATGCTAAGGTACGCCGGAGATGAGGAGTGAGAAATAGGAAGGGAATGAAAAGGGATCGGAATGGGAAAGAGAAAGGAAAAGGTAAAGGGAGAGACGTTGGCCGTGCATCTGACTGACCGGAGGGGAGATAACGGTCACGTCAGATGCTTATTGGAAGTTGGACGGAATGAGTTAAGATCTCGGTAGTCGACAATCTTTTCCCTTATTTTGACTTTCTACAGTACTTACTTCCATAACGGCAGTTTACCCTTCTAATTTTACCTTCCAACCTCCAAAATTTGTCCAACTATTAACTTCAAATGGAAAGGGTCTCTCTCTATAAAGGCAAAATAAACCGTGAAAATAACAATTTAAGACAAAAATAAAATAAAATAAACACACACCCCTTTAATTTCTTGTCTTAGTTTGGTTAAGATAGAATCTAGTTGGAATGATTTTTGAAGATTTTAATGGATATGAGTATGGCTTAAGAATAAAATAATTCAAATAAAGTGAGGCCTTGAGCTAGAATGGTCCAATAAAAGCGAGTGTTTGGGGTTAGATAAAATACTTGCGGCTTGCCTTTGATTCGATTCGGTTTGAGTTCGACCTGGTCAAAATTTGCCTAGTTAAGGCCTAGATCAGTCAAGCTCAACCTAAACGACTGTAAAGAAGTCGTGAATTTGGACCCTAAGCCTGACCTGGACCGACTTGACGAAAGGTCTGGTCTTGTCCGACCTGTGGCCTTGGCCTTGATTCGGACTGGTCTGATCATCAGGCAGCCCACTCTACTCCAAGAGTCCAACTGTCCAAGTACTTCAGCCCAAGTACCAACTGCAACCCAAACTTAAAAAAAAGAGACAATTGTATTTTCTATTATATTTTTAAAAATAATTACAACAATAATGCACTCATAAAATATTTACACAATTAATGCATTTAAAAGTTTAATTTACATAATTAGTGTTATTAGGATTCCTTAATTTAGGGAATTAGTATGCAATTAGGATTCTATCTCTCATCTTTCAATTAATAAATTCAACACACCCAAGTCCCATATTCCTTGTGCTACTGTTGCCGGCGGTGATGGCGGCTCGATCTGGTGGTCGGAGCGGAGGAGGAGGAGGCGGTGGAGGCACACAACAAACGAGTTGGTTTCTGACCATGGCTATGTCGTCGATAGAGTAGAGAGAATAATGGTGGTTTTTGTTTGTTTTTGTTCTAATGGAGAAATACAAAGCGCTGATAAGGAATGCCTTATTAAATCTTTTCAGAAAAATGGTGTTCTTTTTATCTTGGCCATCAGGTATTATATATTTAGTTGGTAAAGAATAAGCCAACACATTACAACTTTAGTCAACAGAAAAAAAAAAGAAAAAAGGAGAAAAGGAAATGATGTCTATGACAGAAGAGAAAGAGAGCAGAAAAAGAAGCCCTAATAGAGGAGAATTGAAGAAGAAATAACTCATCCCATCTCTCAGTCCAGGCACCAGCCTCAAGCAACTATCCTCCAAAGTCCACCATATTCGGCCACACTTCCTTTTTTGTTTTGTCCCCCCCCCCCCAACTTCTTTTTCTTCCTGTATTGAGTATTCCTCATCTGCTTTGTCTTTCTTTGTATTTCTCTCATGTGGCTAAGTTATTCATTCTTCTTTTTTCTTCCCCCTTTTTTTTCTCTCTATTTCATATTTCAATATATCTTTTTCGTCCCCAGCAATTTTGTGGTAGAGGCGCAGTTTATTTTTTATGAATATTTGGTTACCCATAAAAATAAAAATTGTTACTTTTGTACGAAGGTTTGGCTACTAACTGCACCATATTCGTAATAATTTTTAGTAGAGAGTTGGTCTTTTACCCTTGGAAGTTATCTGCTCATCAGTTTTGATATATAACTTATTGTAACCTATTTTGTTGAAGGTTTGGATCCTTATACTTCAATTTATTAGATCTTGTTTTTATATATGTATAGTTGATGGTAACCAAACCTTCATACCAAGGTAACCAAACTGTCATATCAAAGTAACCAATCAACCTCCACACTTTAAATTTTTTTCTTAGTACAGTTGGTAACCAAACCTTCAGATCAAGGTAAGCAAACATTCGTACCAAGGTAACAAAACCTTCATACCAAGGTAACCACTTCACATCCACACCTGCAGTTTTTTCATAGTGCAGTTGGTAGCCAAACCTTCAGACCAAGGTAACCAATTCAATTTTATTAAGTTACCAATTTCGTTTGAATGTGATGCAGTTGGTAGCCAACTATTCATACAAAGGTAACCATTTTAGTATTTATGAGTAACAAAATAGTCATAAAAAAAATTTCAGAACAATAATCTATTTATTTTTAAATTTTTTATAGGGCGAATCTTCTTCTTATTCTCATTGGCGTTTTGGACAACAGAGATTCGCGGTGGTGTAGCGGCGGAGTAGAAGAGCCCAAACTTTGAACTGAACTGAAGACTTCCGAACTACAAATACATAATTGTTTATCCCTTCATATACTTTGAGAATGGGAAGACAATTTATGGGATCATTCAAGAACTCAAGAACACACCTCAGAATTTGTTGTTTGAAGTTATCCAGACAATAATTGGATCACCCATTAACCAGAAATCATTCCGTCTTTGAAAAGGTGTTGCAGTTATTTAGCTAACAATTTTTTGGATATCCAGTACATGTATATATATTTTATTTATTTATTTATTTGTTAACTATTATTTCAAAATGTATGTGAGGGAGATGAATATTTGAATTTGAATTTGTTTTTGTTGTTAGATCCCAAATATTTGAAATTAAATTATTAATTATGGAAGTTATTTGTCCTTGATTTTAGATTTCTTTATTAATGTGAATTGTATTATTTTTGTAATATGAGTCCTAATTACACTCTTTTTGTAATTATTTTGTTGATGTACTAATGGTGTAATTACTTTCTAATTGTTGTATATTTCTGTAAAAAACAAAAAATAAAATAAAAAGTAGTTCGTCCACCCTTTGAACAACAAATATCCCATGCTAAACATGCAACAGCCAATAGCCCACCAGGCAACAGGCAACAGTCCAACAAGTATCATCATTATATGATACTAATCTAATTCCCATGCCTGGCTGTTTTATATATATCTTTATATAAAAAATAATTATTATTAACTAATCAATCCTTATATATAAATACATCACAGTTATCCTCCAATTCAATCAATTTCAAATCAATTTGTCTTTCAATTAGAAAACTCACTGATTAACTCTTAATTAATTAAGAGTAACTCGGTCAATTGAAAAACAATCGACAAAACTCTTCAGATTTCCCTCCATTCCTTTTTTTTTCAATTTCTCTTCCTGTCGATTGCGTCTTCTTCTTCCCAATTGTTTACGAAATTTTTCTGTTTTGGGAATGAAGTAGATGCTTATTGTGATAAGCTTCTCTCTGGCGAATCTGGGATTAGACCCATCGATCGGTTTGGTGGCCAGATTCGTAAGTATTCATCGGAATAAGTTTTGTAGATCTTACTGGTTCTGAAAGAGTGAAGAAGTCGGGGTCTACTGGTAGTCAGCTAAAGGAAACTCAGAGCATCAATAAATCACTTTCAGCGCTCGGTGATGTCATCAGTGTCTAAACTAGGAACCTTTGCAATAATTGTTATACTTTTGGTGCATCAATGTCAAAATAATTGACTGAATAGTATAGACTATAGTAGCTAAATATGTATCCTTGCAAATACTAAATTAATTGTGTGGTTGGATTATTTGGAATCTTTGATAAATGATTGAAGTTACAACTCTTTTAATTTTTCTGGCATTAACATATTGCATGTGCATTGGTAATGTAGGTGAACCATAATTTTTTTTTCTTTTTTTTTTAATCTACAACATTTTAAAAACGTTGTGTAAATATATCTAAACGTTGTTTGATATACTAAATTAAAACATTTTTATCCAGAAAACATTGTAGAATCATACATTCTACAACGTTTTTAAGCACCTGCTAATTTATGGAAAACAAATCTACAACGTTTTTTTTCTTAAAAAATATTGTGTAATGTGCTTAACTACAACGTTTTAAAAATGATATGTAAGGGTGTCAAATAGATGACACCCGTAATCATGACGTTTTTCTGACTGAAACCATAAAATTTTTTTGCGTTGTCTATTTACTGTTTTGTAGTAGTGAATGGAATAACATCCCTTACGAGTATTGAAAGAAAATAATTCTCTTTATGAATATGAAAGAATAATACCCCTTACCTTAAGAAGAAGAATATTCCGACGGGTAGGGCGGGGATATACTTGAAGAAAACTTGCACTATTTTCTACGCTCAAAGCTTTCTTAAAGTCTAAAAAAATACGCTCAAGATTATAGAAGAAAAATTTTCTGAATTCTGGTGTGATTTTCAATTATAACTAAGCATCCTATTTATAGGAGAATGGAAAATATACTATGCAATAAAATATAATATATTCTATTTATAATTATATAATAAAAAAAAGTATAATATATATATATATATATTATTTAAAATCTAATAAAACAAATAACTTTATAAAAGTATTATATTTTAGGGTTATATGTATATACACAGCTGTGTATTATATTTTAGGGTTATATATATATATAAACTTTCCCGTGCATGCAAAATTCTCCCACCAAGACTTTTCCTCCACGTGTGGGCCCCACATGTGGCCCCCACACGTGGCCCCACTTTTATTATATAAAATAATTTTCTACCAATTATTTTGAAAATGGGTAAATGGGGGTCCATAAAATAAGCAAAACTTCATAAAAAATCACCTTAATAATTTTAATAACATTTATCACCATTATTATAATTCACAATATTAATCGACCAGGTCTTTCCCATGAAAGAGGGGACTTTCTAATAAGGATTTTTTCCCTATTGACGCGCAATTAGGTGACCAAACCTCTCCTTGAAAGAACTTCTAGACATCGTCAATATTGCAAATAATAATATAAATAACTTGTCATCTCAATTATTGATTTAATAATATATAAAATATCGACAATAATTGAATCAAATAATGTGAGATACTATGCAGCAATTACTGTAGCAATAATTGAACAAAACTGAGTGACTTCTCACGTAAGCATCAATAATCAATATCGTGTGCTACTATGCAACCACGCGTATTACTGTACTTTTACTACTGGGTAGTTCAACAGTTTTAACGGTAAAACTTCCACCGTTATTTTTATAAAAATATTTTTGTCGTCTTTTTAGTCCGACAATAATTTAATTGTGGGGTCCACCAATGATTGTACCATCGTACGAATATTCCTCGACAAAAAGAATATTCTCCGACCAATCGAATATTATATAACAACTTGCATACTTTTCAAAATTTATAAATATTACCCACAACTATAACATTATGTCAAATCCACACCATAATTTTGAAAAAAAATATTTCGAGAAAATTAAATCTTTATTCGTAAAATTTAGAATTTTACATCAATAATGTCCAAATTGTCAACATGTTACTGCTTTGAGGAGTAAAATTCAAGAATAATATTGTATCAAAAATTATTTGGACTGAAAAGAAATTATTTTTTGTCATGAATAATACCCCAGGTGAATAGTACCTAAGTGAATAGTACTTCGAGAATAATACCCCGTGAATAGTACTCCGACATGAAAAGGTTAAAACTTATCAAGAATACTCAGAATAATATTTTTATGAAAAGATACTGGATGAAGCGCAAATATCAAGAATATTCTACAAATTTCAAGAATTATAGAAGAAATACTTACCATAGTAAGTTTAAATTTAGGAATATGAAATAATATCCCTTCCATACCATGGATTATGAAAGAAAATAGTATTTTGTGACGCCCCCAAAATTAGGTACACAACACCCATCTTGGGTCACCACTTACATGGTAAAAAAAAATCAAACACAAACTAATAATACAGCAGTCATGTATAATACGACAAAACATATGCTGTGAGTTCTAATAAGAATATTGTCATCTAGACAGTATACAAACTCAAATTGAGTCCTCATTACATTTATTATCACACTATCTAACAGAATAGTGAAGACTACTAGCTAATGCTATCAACTGGACCGTCACTCTATTCCCCGACTAGTTTCGGCTATGTTCTCATTTCCTGAAGAGAACAGTGAAAGAAAGGGTGAGCTCAACTAGCCCAGTAAGAAATATTATGACTAAAATAATGTAGAATAAATTATCAATAGTCTTCAACAATGTTAAACTGATAAAATATACTAGACAACCAGTTTAACTGCAGCGGAATATGCAATCCATTAAAAGAGTCAAGTAGAGAATAAAGTCTACTATCTTTTATAATTTAAAAGATTTTCATCATTTTTTTATCGCTGAGACTCAGCTTAATGAATAAACCACAATATCTAATCATCCCTGTACCACGGTCAAAGATTTTTATTAAATCATCAATGGTCATGACTATACCGAAACACCCCTGGTCATAATCATACCAAAAACTATCCATCAATGCATTACAGGCCACTGAGGACTTTTATCACATCATTTATAACATGTCATGATTATACCGAATGATCCCTGGTCATAATCATACTAAGTTCATCTATGCACGTAAGCCAAAGATAACTTTCAACATAATATAACATGAGGATGATGACAATGACATAATAATTCAATAAAATAAGTTCAAGAATTAATTTATCCAAGAACCAAAAACGTCCAAATTGTTAACATGATACTGCTTTGTAGAGTAAAATTGAAGAATGCTCAGAAGAATATTTCCATGAAAAATACTGGATGAAGCACAAATACCAAGAATATTCCACTAATTTCATGAAGTATAGAAGTCAAAATTTTAATCAACTGAGTATAATACCGAATGGAATAACAAAAGATATCACCATGCATGCGATAGAGACCGCACAGACAGGTTATTCCAACAGAATAATAAATGTGGAATAATAAATGATGGAACCAGGTCCGGCGTATAGCACAGACAGGATATTTCGACAGAAATATAAAGACGAAATAATAAAATGGAACCAGGTCCGGCGTATAGCACAGACAGGATATTCCGACAGAAATATAAAGACTAAATAGTAAAAGAATGTCACCAAGTATAGGGTATTCCGTATATACAGGTTATGTATAGGGTATGCCACTTTTACAGGTTATTCCAACAGAATAATAAAGAATGGAATAACATAAGTTCTCTTCAAAAAGAAAGAATAACACCCCTTACCGTAACTGGATATACGAAAAGAAAGTTAAGTAGCAGAAAACTTTTCTTCTTTCTCTCTTACAGTTTATCTCTCTAGAGTTTCAGTGAATTCGTAAGAAAATAATGAAGGAATGAGCTTCTATTTATAGGAAAATGGAATGCATAGTAACTAATCCATGAACGGTCCAGATTGATTTACTTTAATCTGACGATCCATATTTAAAGAAAAATCTTTTAAATAAAATATAATATATTCTATTTATATAAAAACATTTTACTATGCAAACACTATGCAAAACACTATGCAACACTATGCAAAATACTATGCAACACTATGCATAATAAAATATAATATATTTTATTTATAGAATAACTTTAATAAAGTATTCTGTTTTATATAAAAAGATGTTTCTGTTTTATTACGTTAATAATATGAATAAAATAAAACGTCATCATCGCTATAATAATTCATATTATTAATCGACAATAATTGAATCGAACTGAGCGACTTCTTACATAAATATCAATAATCAATACCGTGTGCTACTATGCAACAACGCGTATTACTGTACTTTTACTACCGAGTAGTTTAACAGTATAATATAACAACTTGCATACTTTGCAAAATTTAGAAATACTACCCACAACTATAATATTATCTCAAATTCACACCATAATATTAAAGAATTATTTCGAGAAAAATAAATATTTATTTATAAAATATGGGGTCTCACAATCTTCCCTCCTTATGGTATTTCGCCCTCGAAATTAGGGTATGTATCTGGCATGATAAAGAGGTGAGGATACCCTGAATACCTTTATCGTTGAAAACATTAAATTCATCTTTGCAATCCAGCCACAGATATTCATTAACAATTCATCTTTGCACTACATGTCAAAGATATACAACTGTAAAACCAATAATGCTGAGACTCAGCTTAATAGTATCACGACCACAAATTATCCATGCACTACGTGCCAAAGATAATCGTGTTTTCAATTACGGTCATGATTATACCGAACAATTCCTGGTCATAATCATACCAAGTCCACCCATGCACGTAAGCCACAGATGACTTTCAACACATCCATGAATTATTATTTCATTGCTGAGACTCAGCTCAATAATTAATCCACATCGTCGAATCATCCCTGCACTACAGGCCAAGGACATTCTTTAGTTTCACGACCACGAATTATCCATGCACTACGTGCCAAAGATAATCGTGTTTTCAATTACGGTCATGATTATACCGAACAATTCCTGGTCATAATCATACCAAGTCCACCCATGCACATAAGCCACAGATGACTTTCAACACATCCATGAATTAATATTTCATTGCTGAGACTCAGCTCAATAATTAATCCACATCGTCGAATCATCCCTGCACTATAGGCCAAGGACATTCTTTAGTATCACGACCACGAATTATCCATGCAGTACGTGCGAAAGATAATCGTGTTTTCAATTACGGTCATGATTATACCGAACAATCCCTGGTCATAATCATACCAAGTCCATCTATGCATGTAAGCCACAGATGACTTGGAACACATCCATGAATTAATATTTCATTGCTGAGACTCAGCTCAATAATTAATTCACATCGTCGAATCATCCCTGCACTACAGGCCAAGGACATTCTTTAGTATCACGACCACGAATTATCCATGCACTACGTGCCAAAGATGATCGTGTTTTCAATTACGGCCATGATTATACCGAACAATCCCTGGTCATAATCATACCAAGTCCATCTATGCACGTAAGCCACAGATGACTTTCAACACAATATAAGCATGAGTATAATGATATAAAGAATCAATCAATTGAGATAAAGGATAAATATTAAACATTTATAATATAATTTATCCAGAGTTCATGAATATCCCAATGTTATCAATCACTTAATAATCTCATAATCTAATATCATTAATATTATAACAATATTTAATCACTTCTTAAACTTATAAACAATTTATTTCAATTGTTTACGCTTTACCATATAATGCATTTAATCATTCAAAATTGCCATACTCATAAGATATCATCACCAATGATCAAATCCCTCATTAAAAAAATATGCATATACTCTATATAGGATTCTCTAGCCATAAAATCCTATTTTCGAATTTTGTTACTTCACATAACATATTTAACTCATTTACCCATAACTAGATCATTTCATGAAAAATACCAAATCAGTTCCAAAAATATTTCTTTTCTGGGATATAGTCTCATAATGAAAACATATTTTTCTCGGAATTTTTAAAATTCATTTACTATTTTTCAAAAATTAATTTCCAATTAATTCCTTAAGAAATTAGCTACCTCAAGTTTAACTCCAAAAATTTCCAAATCTTGGAAGGATCTTACACATATTAATGTGAGCTACCAGTTTAAATTTCATGGTCATCGGAGTTATAGAACTCCAGTTATAGCGTTTTTTGTCGAAAAAACCTAAATATTGAAATGGTCATAACTTGCTCATTTTAAGTCAGAATGAGTTCATTTTTGGACAGGAGTTACCTTATACCATATACTTTTATTTCCCAAAAGGCCAGATTTTTTCTCATAAATTAAGTGGACGAAAATGCCCTTTTAAAAATCTGGACAGTAGCTTTTTGGTAAATTTCAACTTTTGACTCCTTTGCCAAAATCAATCCACACGAAAATCTACAACTTCTTTTCCAGTGATTCCACTTGGAGATGCAAAAAAACTCATAGATTTAACTCTTGGACTTGACCTCACTCAAAAAAATTCGAAATATAATAGGAGATATGGTCAATTGAATTTTATGTTACGTTTTTACCAAAATCTGATTTTTTAACCCTTTGTGATTTCTAAGAAACTTTCATGTTTTCTCATAATAACCAAAATAATTTATTATAACACTTACTAATACTTCATATACCCATGATTTTCATCAATCCAACACTTTTATTATGACTCTCCTCATAATCAACGTAAACCCGATCTTTTTAGTTGATGAATTATTTGAGGGTTTTAGAAATGGGTTTTGTATTGGAGTCAATACAAAATTCGATTTCATGCTCTGGGGATAGTTTAAGAAGTCTTCAAGAATACGTCAAGAAATTTATTAACAATAAAAATATCATTCAAAACTGTGACTCTCATCCAAGACTTGGATAACACATGAAATGAAGGTTTCTCCTAACGGAGTTTCAACCGATAGGTCAAAGTCTAACTTCTGTAGAGTCAAATTTAAACGTTGAACGCAAGCAAGAGAGATAAAAGAATGGGTAGAACCGATATCTAATAAGGTATAGACTTCGCAAGAATTTATAATTAACTAACCCGTGCTAACTTCGTTCGGTTTACTCGCTTTTTGAGAAGTCATGAAAAACACTCTTCCTAAAACCAACGACTTTGTTTTGTCCGTATCCGCTTTTGGTGCCACCGTCCCAGCTGGACTTGACTTTGGTGCACGAAAAAATTGGCTAAATGACTTTCTCTTCTTGTAATTTCCACTTCTATTATCTTTGCCATGATTACCACCGAAGTGGTTACCATTCTTGGCATGATAATTTCCCCCACGATGGTTATCATTGTTTCGATAGCCGTTACCACCAGTATGATTATTATCGTGTTGTTGGTCGTTATCGTGCTCCAATAACTGAGCCCTATTCACAACATCTTAATACAAACACTGTCACAAAATAAGGGTTAATTGACATATGACATATTATCCCTATACTCTGACCGACCAATTAAATTACCAATTAAACTTAGGTAGGTCATACTAGCGAAGGAATTCCCCATCTCTCCCCTTATAGTTCTTGTCTCACATCTCAGCCAGGGATCATATCCCTAAGCTCTGATACCAACTGTGACGCCCCTAAAATTAGGTACACAACACCCATCATGGGTCACCACTTACATGGTAAAAAAATTCAAACACAAACTAATAATACAGCAGTCATGAATAATACGACAAAACATATGCTGTGAGTTCTAATAGGAATATTGTCATCTAGACAGTATACAAACTCAAATTGAGTCCTCATTACATTTATTATCACACTATCTAACAGAATTGTGAAGACTACTAGTTAATGCTATCAACTGGACCGTCACTCCATTCCCCGACTAGTCCCGGCTATGTTCTCATTTCCTGAAGAGAACAGTGAAAGAAAGGGTGAGCTCAACTAGCCCAGTAAGAAATATTATGACTAAGATAATGTAGAATAAATTATCAATAGTCTTCAACAATGTTAAACTGATAAAATATAATAGACAACCAGTTTAACTGCAGCGGAATATGCAATCCATTAAAAGAGTCAAGTAGAGAATAAAGTCTACTATCTTTTATAATTTAAAAGATTTTCATCATTTTTTTATCGCTGAGACTCAGCTTAATGAATAAACCACAATATCTAATCATCCCTGTACCACGGTCAAAGATTTTTATTAAATCATCAATGGTCATGACTATACCGAAACACCCCTGGTCATAATCATACCAAAAACTATCCATCAATGCATTACAGGCCACTGAGGACTTTTATCACATCATTTATAACATGTCATGATTATACCGAATGATCCCTGGTCATAATCATACTAAGTTCATCTATGCACGTAAGCCAAAGATAACTTTCAACATAATATAACATGAGGATGATGACAATGACATAATAATTCAATAAAACAAGTTCAAGAATTAATTTATCCAAGAACCAATAACGTCCAAATTGTCAACATGATACCGCTTTGTAAAGTAAAATTGAAGAATGCTCAGAAGAATATTTCCATGAAAAATACTGGATGAAGCACAAATACCAAGAATATTCCACTAATTTCATGGAGTATAGAAGTCAAAATTTTAATCAACTAAGTATAATACCGAATGGAATAACAAAAGATATCACCATGTATGCGATAGAGACCGCACAGACAGGTTGTTCCAACAGAATAATAAATGTGGAATAATAAATGATGGAACCAGGTCCGGCGTATAGCACAGACAGGATATTCCGACAGAAATATAAAGACGAAATAGTAAAATGGAACCAGGTCCGGCGTATAGCACAGACAGGATATTCCGACAGAAATATAAAGACTAAATAGTAAAAGAATGTCACCTAGTATAGGGTATTCCGCATATACAGGTTATGTATAGGGTATGCCGCTTTTACAGGTTATTCCAACAGAATAATAAAGAATGGAATAACATAAGTTCTCTTCAAGAAGAAAGAATAACACCCCTTACCGTAACTGGATATACGAAAAGAAAGTTAAGTAGCAGAAAACTTTTCTTCTTTCTCTCTTACAGTTTATCTCTCTAGAGTTTCAGTGAATTCGTAAGAAAATAATGAAGGAATGAGCTTCTATTTATAGGAAAATGGAATGCATAGTAACTAATCCATGAACGGTCCAGATTGATTTACTTTAATCTGACGATCCATATTTAAAGAAAAATCTTTTAAATAAAATAAAATATATTCTATTTATATAAAAACATTTTACTATGCAAACACTATGCAAAACACTATGCAACACTATACAAAATACTATGCAACACTATGCATAATAAAATATAATATATTCTATTTATAGAATAACTTTAATAAAGTATTCTGTTTTATATAAAAAGATGTTTTCGTTTTATTACGTTAATAATACGAATAAAACAAAACGTCATCATCGCTATAATAATTCATATTATTAATCGACAATAATTGAATCAAACTGAGCGACTTCTCACATAAATATCAATAATCAATACCGTGTGCTACTATGCAACAACGCGTATTACTGTATTTTTACTACCGAGTAGTTTAACAGTATAATATAACAACTTGCATACTTTGCAAAATTTAGAAATACTACCCACAACTATAATATTATCTCAAATTCACACCATAATATTAAAGAATTATTTCGAGAAAAATAAATATTTATTTATAAAATATGGGGTCTCACATATTTCTTACGAGTATTGAAATAAAATAATATCATTTACCTTAGTAGAAACTGGATTTGACTGGAATATCGGATATTATTCTGAGAAAATCTTGCAGAAAAAAACTACACTCAAAGTATCTTTATACTCAAGAAAAATACTCACAATACTATAGAATAAGAATTTTTTATATTGAAATGGTGTGATGAAGAAGGAGGGTTACCCCTCTATTTATAATGAAATTCGGACGAAGGAAATAAGAAACCTGCCTAATGCCTAACTTCTTTCCTGCCTAACTTTTCTCATTTTTTTTCATATGGGTGGGGGCCACCCTTTGAAATATAGCTTTGTAGGAAGAGTTTTGAAAGGAATTGCTCATTTTGAGGGCCCACACTTGGAAGAAAATTTGCAAAGATGGTTTGCAGAAGAATTGAAAAGTTGGCACAAGAAGAACTCAAACTCAATTTGCTAACATCCTCCCTTTAATCACATGCTCATATATAAAATAATATTATTATTTAAACAATTATAAAATATTATAATAATATATTTACATGAATATTTTATCGGAGAAATAATTGTAAATCCACAGAAAATATGTCAAACTTTCAACAATTATTTCATGCTAAAAATTTCTTCATTTATATCCACTTAAAATAAATATTTTCATATTATATAAATCAATAATTAGTTATTCACAAATAATAGTACAGAATCACAATACTAACAACCAGGTCGTTCCTAGGAAAGATGGGGATTTTCGATATGAATTTCTCCTTACTGGCGCGCAATTAGATGACCAAACTCATTTCCTAGACAGAACTTCCTTAGATATTGACAATAATGCTATCTAATAATATTATTCAAATAATATGAATTATTGATTTGATAATGAGAGATATTGTGCAGCAACTACTATGATAATAATTGAATCAATAATATAAGAAACTGTGCAACAATTACTGTGACAATTATTGAATGAAACTAAGTAACTTCTCATGTAAGCATCAATAATCAAAGATACTGTACAATGTCGTGTGCTACTATGCAATCACGTGTATTACTGTACTTTTATCAACGGGTATTTCAAAAGTTAACGGTAAAACTTTCGCCGTTATTTTTATAAAAAGATAATTCTGTCATTTTCTAACTCCGATAATAATTCTTTTGTGGGCTCCACCAATGATTGTGCTGTCGTAGGAATATTCCCTGATAAAATGAATATTCCTTGACCAACCAAATATTTTATAACGACTTGCTTACTTTGCAAAATTTATAAATATTACCCACAACTATAACATTATAACAAATTCACACCTTAATATTCAAAAATATAATTCGAGAAAAATTAATCTTTATTTATGAAAGTTGGGGTCTTACATTTTATATATATATATATATATATATATATATATATATATATATATATATATATAGACACACACACATATATATACATAGATATTCTACCAATTTCCCTAATAATTTTTCATTAATTTGTGCTTATTGGTAGAATTAATGTTGTAAAATGAACTAAACGGTTCAGGTTAATTCTTTTGACTAAAAGTTCGATTCGAACTCGACAACTTGAAATATAAACGATTTAAATATGAGCAAATTTTAAAGTTTGATAAATTACTCGAAACTCTTCAAATTATAATTTTCTATTGATAATCGGATCATATTTGTTCAAAAAGTTCAAATTGCTCATGCTCGATTCGAGATCGTGCTCGACTCGATAGTCAAATGAGTCTCAATGAAAACTTATTTCATATTCGATAGATTTTATAAATCAAATATGAGTGACTCAATACTTGACTCGGCATTTATAGTCCTAGGAAGAATGAAATGAATGTTTCAAATCATCTGTACATAAAACTTAAAAGCATTAAACATTTTAGTGAATTCACACATCTCATCCTCTCTCTAAAGAAACATGGGAACCCAAAATTGGAATAAAAAAGGAATATGTGAAAATATTGGCATTTCCTTTGTTTGTTTATCGTTTACATTAGGTCTCTTTATTTATCAATAAAAAATTAGCACCTTTCATAATTAATTTCTTTACTGGAACATAAAATGAGATAATGTTTGAGACGAGTGATCGAGACTCATTAAATAAAAGTTATATTGATTGAAATGTAGACCTGCCAAACGGGTCGGGCCGGGCCAAAACGGCCCAAGTTTTGGTGGACTATAAAAGTGAAGTCCAAAGCCCATGTTTTGATAGACGGCCCGACCCGCTGGCTTCGACTGATTTATGACCAAATTTTGACATATTTATGGGTCAGGCCCAAACGGGCCGGGCCAAAACGGCCAAGATTTTCATGGGCTAAAAAAATGAAGCTCAAAGCCCGCGTTTTGACGGGTCGAGCTTGGGCCAATTTTGCCAAGTTTATTGAAATGCACGGGTATTTCAAATATACTCCATCTTTCCAAAAAATGTAATGTTGTCGTAATAGTTTTTCCAATATTACATTTAAATTAACATTCATTATAAAAAGAAATGCAACTTAAATGTCTGTTAACTAAGTACATAAATATTATGTCGATTTCAAAACATAGGCAGAACTAGGGGGTGGGGGGGGGCACATGACCCTGGTAGCAGAGGCGGAAATAAGGGGATGGGGCGGGGGCGGGAGTGGGGGGGCAGGGGGCGACGTGGGGGGGGTGGGAAGCCACTGCTACGGGCCTTCCTTCCGGTGACTTCTATAGGCGGTGACTCAGTCTTCGTCTTCTTCGGTCTTCAGTTCGTCTGTAAGATTGTGTTAACATGTTTTTTTTCTTTTTTTTAGTAACATGAAACAACGTCGTTTCATTAAAATAATAATAAAATTTTATCATATCATATTAGGGCCATCAGTAGGAATTAGGCATAAGGCATTAGCATTTTCTTTTTAGTGACTTCAGTCTTCACCACCGCCGGCTGTTCCTGCCTCCTCAGCCGCGCGGCCAGCGCCCGATGCCTCTCCGCCTGCCGACTGTTCGTTTGTTTCGCCTCTGCCTGCCGACTGTTCTGCCTCTGCCTTGCTCCAATCTTGCAACTGATTGGTCCTTCCTTTTGGTAATTTCTAAATTCTAATTTAAGTTATGTCTTTCAAATTATATTATTTCATGCTAAGAATTAAGATGATCTCTTTAATTTTTTCTATTATTGTAGTTTTAATTTATTAATTTTTTAGATTGTTGTAATTATATAATTTAAATTTTTCTTTAATTTAGGTTTGTTTTAATTTTTCTAATTATTATAAATTAATTTTTTTTTTCACCTTTGTTTGGCTTTTGAGAATCTTAAGAGAAAGAATTTTGATGAATTTTAATAATTTAATGTTTACATCTTTAATCCTTTAGTAATTTAGTTTTCAAAATTGTTACTGTTGGAGTAATCTTTAATCTTTTAGTAATTTAATGTCTTTCAAATTATATACTTGTATTGTTACTGTTGGAGTGTTAGTATTTAATTTATTTCTCATAATCTCGTTAGGTTAATTGAAATTATAAAATTAGATTAATTGATGAAATTATGATAAATTTTTTGAAAGAAGTACTTCAAGTATTAATAAATAAATTTTTTTACTTAAATATTTTGACCCCAACGTTCTAACTCCGCCATTGTTTCAAAATATAAGTTAATATAAGATAACTTAATAATATTTCGTAAGCCTAGTAAGATTTCCATACAGCTCATGTGGATGATCCACATAATAAGTTTTCAGACGCTTAGGTGGGACGTGGGAGGTGGGAGGTGGGACGTGGGAGGTGGTGGGGCTGTTTGACGAGAATTTCACAAACAAGTACAGTAATATGGAATTTCACATGCTAAGTACAGTAATATGGAATTTCACATGCTAAGTACAGTAATATTCCTTGCAACTCATGTGAACTTATCCTACTTAAAGCATGATTACATCTACTAGCTAATCTTTGTAGCTAGATTATAGTACCTAGAGAATTAAGTAGAGATGACGATAAAATATTAGATAATATTCTCCTAATCCATATAATATCAGAAAAGAACCATGCATATATAAATTAATTAATGTATAAGGTTTATATATATGATCTCCGAATCCGATTATTATGAAGTTAACTTCATGATAAATTAGTCAATTGATCAATACAATACTGACACATAGAAAAAAAGATCACATCCCGTCTATGTATCGATATTATATTAATTAATTGATAAAAATTAATTTTATGCTAATCACTCTTACGATCTCTACTTGATGACATATATATAAGGTACAATTACTTTAAGTCTCATCATTAATTTATACGACCTTTCATGCAGGTTTTGACAGACCCCTACTTTCTCCTGTGGTAAGTATGAAAAATTTGGCGGCTAGTCGCAGTAAGGAGTAACGATCGGACTTAGATCTTTTTAAATTTAAGCCTTAGTCGAATAAGAATTAACTGAAATAGTGATCATAATTAACAGAAATTATGAAGGGATTCCATTCACAGCAACCGGTTATTGGGAGCAATTTATTTTTTTCAAGCCGCTACAGCTTGTAGCGGCTTATAAAAAATAAAAAAAAATTCTAAGTGGCCGGTACAAACTGTAGCGGCTGGGAAAAAAGGGGTTGCTCCCCAACAACCGGTTGCTGTGGATGAAGACCCAACTATGAATCACTTATATATATATATATATATATATATATATATATATATATATAGAGTCCGGATCCAGTCCGGGATTCCGGAGTTTATTAAAATTCGGACCTTTTTTTTTGAAATAACTAAAAAAAATTATGAAACTAAATTTTTTATATAATACAGTGTTTTTGGCGTGATTTGGATGCCTATACCAAAATATTTCTGTACAGTCTGGGCAGACTGTACATACATTGGTTGGTGTAGGTATTAAAAACACACCCAAAACACTGTATTATGGAAAAAATTTAGTTCCATAATTTTTTTTTAGTTGTTCTATAAAAAAAAAATTGGGGTCCAGATTTTAATCAGGTCCGAGAGTTTGGACCTGATCAGTTTTCTATATATATATATATATATATATATAATACGTATATGGTGGTATATACTCTAAAAATTCAAAAGTCATTTAGAATATAGAACTTTGAAAAAGAGTAGCTAAAAGGTAAAGCTAGCTCAAAACTTGTGGTTATTAGACAATAGACATGCTTTAATTAATACTAATGTGATGACAAATTAAGCATTAGGTCCCCTCCGATCCACTAGCCGACAGAGATATATATGGCTTATCTATTTATTTATTCTTTATACACTAGCTAACTCCGAGACTACAAGGCGGGAAACTTTATAATGAGTCAAAGTTAAAGCATTTTGATTTTCTTGTGAGGATTGTTTAATTAATAAACACATTTCCTATTTCATGTCCTTCGTTCTATTACAAGAGATTGAGCTACGACTATTTTTCAAGCCTAGTAAACCAAATTGTAACTCTACATCTTTTTTATTTTTAGATGTTATGTGCTTAATAATGCCGACGGTATTTATTAAAAAACGATATCGTTTTTCAATTGACCAAAATTATAATACTGCAGACGGGATAAAAGACCAAAATATCTCTCCTTTACAAGTTCCTCGTTCGCATGCAGTTTAATACTGCAAATCGACGCTAATTCATTACAACAATTTTCGGACGACGCCATATTCATTTATAAACTTAAAGGTCCCGTCTACAAGTTAATACTGCGAACACTAGGTCTATAAAATGACGACGAATAAAATTGGAAAAAAGATAAATCTCGTCCGCAGTATCAAACTGCTGACACTAAGACTTCTAAATATATGACGATCAAGTACTGACCTATAAGTTTACAAAGGAGTACTTATAAGAGTCCATGATTCCTCAACCTGTACAAAATAAATTCCATCAGCTGTACAATCTATCACTGTTGTAACTTCCCTTATAATTAGGATATTTGTTACCTTAATCTTAGGATATTCTGTTGCTTAGTCTCTCTGTACTCTCTATAAAAATATTCTGCAATACAAATGAAAAAATACTTTTTACCAAATCCTTTATGGTATCAAAGCAGCCATGCTCCCACGAGCATTCAGACCTAGTTCTTGTTTCCATGGCAGAAAATTTTCAAACAAATTCAGCCCCTGTTGTGTCTAACCCTGCTATTGCAGCACCAAATTCATTTATTGCAATTAATGTCGCAGCACAACTACCCCACAAACTCACACCAATAAACTACCTGACATGGCGTGCTCAGTTCAACGCTCTTCTCATTGGCTATGATCTCATTCGATATTTGGATGGCTGTTATCCAGAACCACCCAAAACCTTGGACGGAACATCCAATCCTGCTTACCTGCTCTGGCGTCGACAAGATCAGCTTCTGTTGCACGCCATCATTGCCTCTGTTTCAGAACAAATCATGTCGCTCATTGCTTCTGCCACAACCTCGCGTATGGCATGGGAGAAACTTAACACTCTCTACGCAAATCGTTCGCGATCCAGAGTTATGAGTCTCAAAGAACGACTCACTGCCACCAACCGTGGCTCCAGTCCTGTGGGTGAATTTCTTAACACTATGAGAGGTATATCTAATTAACTTTCAATCATCGGTGAGCCTCCTAGTGATATTGATTTGGTTGTCCATGTCCTCAATGGTCTTGGTCCAGCATTCAAAGAAATCGCTGCAGCGATTCATGCTCGCGACAACCCCATCAGCTTTGAAGATCTTCATGATAAACTTGTGGAGTATGAAAATTTTCTAAAACATGAGGAAGTGCGTGCTGTATCGCCCACAATCACGACTCATGTCACTCAACGGTCTGGACAATCCAACACTTTTACTCCCAGATACTACAACAACAACAAAGCTTCTTCCAATAATCGTGGACATCAGCCATTCTCCACCTTTAATTGTGGCTCCCAAGGCTCAAGGTTACAAAGGTTACATAAAAAACGTCCAGCCCCATAAAAAACGTCCAGGCCAAGGTTACAAAGGTTTCTGTCAATTGTGTGATCAACAAGATCATAGGGCCAAACGCTGCCATCGCGTCTGCCCTGATTTCTCTACAGCTCATACTGCCAACTACACTGCCATTGCTCCCTCACAGCCACCGAATTGGCTTCTTGATTCTGCTGCATCTCATCATGTCACAGATGATCTCAATAATCTCTCACTCACCTCGGCATATGAAGGTTCAGATGCTATTATTATAGGTGACGGCACAGGTTTGCGCATAACTCATACTGGCAATGCAACTCTTCCCACTTATTCCACACCCTTTGCCTTATCTAATGTTCTTTGTGTTCTTTCCATCAAGAAAAATTTTCTTTCAATCTCTCAATTCTGTAAATCCAATAATACATCTATTGAAATTTTTCCTGCTTATTTTTTGGTGAAGGATCTCATTCGCGGCCGGAATAATAATGATGTGTACGAGTGGCCTCAGTCTTTGTCTTCTCCAACACACTTTCATGCTTTGGTTGGTATGAAAGCTCCATTGATCAACTGACACAGACGGTTTGGCCATCCCTCCTCCCGTATTTTACATCATCTTGTTACCTCTTGCAACCTCTCTCTCGCTACATCCTCTAGTGAAATAAATTATGATTCTTGTCTTTGTAATAAAAGCCAGAGGCTTCCTTTTCATGTATCTTCTCTCAAGAGTCGTGGCCCCTTAGATTTAATTTACACGGATGTTTGGGGCCCAGCTCCAGTAACTTCCACAGAAGGTTCTCGTTTTTATGTACTTTTTATTGATCATTTTACCAAATATATTTGGTTATATCCTATTTGTCATAAATCTGATGTTTTTACCATCTTTCCCAAATTCAAAATCACTGTTAAAAACTATTTTAAAAAATCTATTGTTTTTACTTACTCGGATAATGGGGGTGAGTACATCACAATGAAAGAATATTTTGCTACCCATGGCATCAACCACCTCACTACTCCTCCCCACACTCCTCAACACAATGGAATCGCTGAACGCCGTCATCGGCACATAGTGGACACGGGTCTTACCATGCTTCATCAGGCATCACTTCCCCTCTCTTTCCGGCCCCATGCTTTTCAAGCTGCCATGTACCTCATTAATCGCCTTCCTACTCCCACTCTTCAAATTAAATCTCCATTTGAATTGCTTTTTGGTGATCCGCCAAATTATCTCAAGCATCGTGTTTTTGGATGTTTGTGCTACCCATGGCTACGTCTGTATGCTAAGCACAAACTTGACTCTCGTTCGCGTCCATGTGTTTTTCTAGGTTATTCTCTCACTCAGAGTGCCTATAAGTGCCTTGATCCCACTACCCAACGCCTATTCATCTCTCGCCATGTTCGTTCTGTTGAATCTGAATTTCCTTATGCTACCTTCCCCCATGCACGCCTATCCTCTTCTTCCCTTTCCCATTGGACATATTCTTTTGACATTCCTCCTCCATCACCTGTCCCTCCATCTTTATCCACTCCTACTCCCAACCATCCCCACCACCACCGTCCCCACCACCTCTTGTCCCGACCCATCCCATGATCACTCGTGCCAAAAATAATATTTTTAAACCTCGCCAACTTAATGTGACTACTAAACATCCTTTACCTGTCACCCTTGAACCATCTTGTGTATCTCAGGCTCTCCAACATCTAGAGTGGCGAGCTTCTTTGTCAGATGAGTTTAATGCTTTAGCCCGTAATGGCACTTGGGAATTGGTCCCTCCCTCTCCAAAATAGAATTTGGTGGGTTGCAAGTGGGTCTTCCGAATCAAAAGAAAACCCGACGGATCTATTGACAGGTACAAGGCCCGTCTTGTAGCAAAAGGCTTTCATCAACGTCCTGGTCTTGATTATACTGAGACATTTAGCCCCGTTATAAAGCCTACCACCATTCGTGTTGTGCTCTGCTTAGCTCTTCGGTATGGCTGGCCTATTCAACAACTTGATGTTAATAATGCTTTTCTCTAGGGATCTCTTTCTGAAGAAGTTTACAAGGCTCAACCCCGGGGTTTTGTTGATGATCAACTGCCTAATCATGTTTGTCGTCTCCACAAAGCCATCTATGGCCTTAAACAGGCTCCACGTGTTTGGTACACTGAGTTGGCCACGTTTCTTGTCTCTCAAAAGTTTGCCAACTCCAAAGCTGATACTTCTCTGTTCATCTACAATCATGATGGATTCATTTTCTATTTCTTGGTCTATGTTGATGACCTTCTCATCACTGGCAATAATAGTCGTTTTTTAGCCTCCTTTATTGCTGCATTGTCCTCCCGCTTTTCTGTAAAGGACACAGGTGCTCTCCACTACTTCCTTGGTGTTGAAGTAATACCCACCTCCACTGGTCTTTTCTTGTCCCAACACAAATATATTCATGATTTACTTGTCCGCACCACCATGACATGTGCAAAGGAGGCCACTACACCACTCTCCACCACTACCAGACTTACTCTCACTGATGGGTCTGCCTCCATGGATGCTAATGAATTTCGAAGTGTTGTCGGGTCCCTTCAATTAGTTATCATGGAATCTAATTCCAACTCTAATTAGTTAGCATGAAATCTAATTTTAATATTAAAAATAAATCTTTTATTTTAAAATTAAAATAAACTTTTTATTTTAAGATTAAAATAAACTTTTATTTTAATAATAAAATTATTATATATATACCGTTATATATATATAATATAACTATTATATATAATATATATATATATATATAACCGAATTATATAATTAGGCCTCCTTGATTTCCGTGCGCAAAGTTGGCAAAATCCTGTTAACCTTATTTGATTTCTGTACATACCCATTTTCAAAAGAATCCCTTGAGTCTATGAAAAAAAAAATGCTCCAGCTCTAAAAAAAAAAAAAAAAAAAATTTATTAAAGAAAACAAAATTGACACGGATAGCAAAGGAGTTTGCTTCCACTGCAATAAGCATGGACACTGGAAGGAAACTGCAAGAAGCATCTTGCAGAGGCTAACCAAAGAAGCTTAGTGAAGTTTCGGTTATAAATACAAATTTATTCATGATTGAAATAAATTTTTCTTTAAGTCAAGGTTCTACTTGGGTATTTGATACCGACTTTGGTTATCATAAATATAGATTTATGAAGGGACCAAGTAGAAGTAGAAAGCTAAACAAATATAAGTAAACCTATGTGTGGGAAATGAAGCAAAGGTTGCTGCATTAGCCATAGGAACTTATAGTTTAGCAATGCCTACTGGCAAATCTATTAAGTCAATAAGTTGTTATTGTATTCTAGTTCTCGTTGGAAACATTATTTCCATTTTATTGTTTGACAATGAAATCTTTGGTATTATAATTAGGAACAATTGTTGTTCTATTTATAATAATAATGTTTTGTATAGAACTGAAATATTACTTAATGGATTTTGTATACTTGACTTACGTGAAAAATATATTTTTCAAATTGAACAAACTAGTATAAGAAAAGGAGATGATCATTCAAAGAGTTGAATGTATGTATTTGCTGAAATACAAGTGTAAATTATTTGAAAGGTTCAAAGAATTCAGAAGTGAAACAAATTGACAAAGTATTAAGATTCTTTGATTAGATCAA
Organism: Panax japonicus; assembly: GCA_020205505.1. NCBI lineage: Eukaryota > Viridiplantae > Streptophyta > Magnoliopsida > Apiales > Araliaceae > Panax > Panax japonicus. The sequence continues at coordinate 58,601,126 of CM035108.1, read as the reverse complement.
GGAATAAATACTTGTGCAATAAGTTTTTAGATCATCTCAAATGGTTTTCTCACAATGGACGCCTCCTGATACACAATAATTGATTGATGTATCTGAAAGGAAAAATCGTACCTTGTTGGACATGGTATGTTCCATAATGATTTTACCGACATTCCAGTATCCTTCTAAGATAATGTCCTAGAAATGGCTGCATATCTACGGAAAAGGTAACCTCAAAATCCGGCCCCAAGACTCCATAAAAGTTATGGACAGGGAGGATTCCTAATCTTAAGTATGTTAAGATAAGGGGTTGTCCAACTTATATGAAAAGGTTTCAAAGGATAAGCTTGGGACAAAATTTGACAAGTACAGATTTGTGGGACATCCTAAAGTAAGTTTAGGGCATATGTTCTATAATCCTACTTAGCAAAAGGTGTTTGTTGCGAAACATGCTGCCTTCTAAGATAAAGGTGTTTATCATTGAAAGGGCTAGTGGGAGGATAATAGATCTTGAAAAGTTCAAGAACTACAAAACACTACAAGTCAAATAAGAGGAACCTATAGATAGACCTATTGTACCACAACCGAATCGTAAATCTGGAATAGTACCGAAGATACCTAGGAGGTATGGATTCATCATGGATGATGATGATGAGGTACGTATCATAGAAGATGATGATCCAGTTACATATGATGAGGTAAGAGTTGTAGACACTCAGAGAAATGGATTGAAGCAATCTTCTCAATAATGGAACATTCACTTTGATGAGATAATCAAAAGAGTTTGATTTATCAAAAACAAGAATGAACCTAGTGTGTACAAAAGGGTCCGTGGGAGCGTCGTGACATTTCTGGTATTATATGTTGATATAATACGGATAATGAATGACATGCCAATGCTAAAATCAATAAAGATAAAGTTGTCTAAACATTTCTCCATGAATGATTTGGGAAGAGTATCTTAATTGGGGATGCAAATCTATATAGATAGATTTAAAAGGATACTCGGCTTAACCCAAGGAACGTATATTCATTTGATGCTAAAGTTGTTTAGCATGGCAAACTCCAATAGATGTCTCATGTTGATGAGCCATGGAGTGTATCTCTCTTAATAGTCCCCACAGACTCCTAAAAAAGAGAGATCACATGAGTGACAATCATGTATGCAATGAAATATACGAGACTTGATGTTGATTAGTCATATTCTGGAGAAGTTCACTGTGAGACAGTGAAAACATCTTAAAGTACTTAACCAGCACTAAGGATGTGATATAATTCATGGCGGGTCTGAATTAGAACTAGAGGGCTTAACAGACTCAAGTTTTTCAGACAGACCAAGACGACAGAAAATCCACTTTAAGGTAAAGGGTTACCTTGACCGGGGGTGCAGTGAATTGAAAAGGTTCCAAACAACAAATAGTTGTTGGTTTAGTGATAAAGACAAAGTATATAGCTATAAATGAAGCTACAAGTTGATTGTTTGGATGAAAAGTTCATTACAGAACTAGGAATAGTTCCTAAGTCTCATCTTAGATCTAAACATGTGTTGTGGCACTTTCATTTGATTATAAGAATCATTGAAAGATGGGAAATAACTATAGAGATAGTGAACTCTCAAGAACAATATTACATATCCATTAACTAAAGCTTATCCAACAGCAGGATAATCCTCACTTAGAGAAGAAGGGTATGAGATACCATGGCGATTGACTTTAGTGCAAGTGGGAGATTGAAAGTAGTATGCACACAAGCCAATCATGTTTGATGATAAAGCATATACTTTGTAAACAATCTTATTCATTTATTAATAAAAAATATTTATTTATTAAAGGCTTTTAATTATCTACACGATGCTGTTTTATAATATGTGATAAACCCATAGTTTTAAGCAATGCTTTTAGAATAATGATGATGATCATTATAATGAGATCTAAATTCTTAGAAAGCTTAAAACTAAAAAAGTTCCCAATCGTTGGATTACTAAATTGGGGATTAGTGAATCCGGATAGATTTGTACATACGTTGTTTGCTCATTGGATGAGGATGATTGATCTCATGATCATTTGTGTGGAGACACTAAAGCAAGTATGTAGGTGCTTATTAGAGAATAAGTTCACTGAACGTGACTCGCTAAGGAATACCTAATGGAGTTTTACTTGCATGTCAATAGGAATTCCTGTAGTGATAGTAGTACAAGTGATCCTTGGACTTGAGATCATCATAGTATCTTGTGTATGATGAGTTATACTTTGACTTATCCCTTAAGACCCTTAGGGTATATCAAAGGGTATGCTTGGGTATAATAAGTTGTACATGGAGATAATGTATGATCAATAAAGAATCTACCACTTCTAGTAAAAGAAGAGAAATGTCCTATGTGATTCGATAAATGACAACTCAGTAGTCCTTGGCCAAGGCAGAATGAAATTAGAAAGGAGTTTCTAATTTGCATTATTTGGAGTTTTGCATTTAAGAGTCGAAATACATACAATTAAATAAAATAAGACTTGACAGAAATTCCATGTCTTATATTTAATTGGGACATTGTATGGTGGAAGGATTGAATTGTACGGTAACTATTTACTCAAAGGTTCTTTTATGATTAATGTTGAAATCTATATTATCTGGAAAGTCGTTGATCGCTAGGGAGGCTTATCCCTATTGTAGAATAAATATTATTTATTTAAATAAATTATTAGTTTAATTTATTTATTTAAATAAGATTAGAATTGTTCTAATTGATTTATTCACAACCGGTTTAATATGGAGAACCTAAAGGGTCACACCATAAAAGGAAGAATAATTATTTAAGAAGTTAATGGCATAATCGTAATAATAAGTTAAGTATATTTAATTTAATCTATGGTGATAGAATAAATTAAATAGCTTAATATTTATTATTTAATATTTTGGAAATATTAAATATAAATTAATAAGAGGAGTCTTATTATTATTATTACTATTATTATTATTTAATTCCTAAAGGAGTTTGGGAATTAATTAATATAAGTACTCTCATTTATTCCTAATAGGATTAGGAGGGAAAATTAATTAAAGGAGTTTAATTAATTATCCCTAATAAGATTAGGGAGCCATTTAATTAAAAGAGTTTAATTAAATAAATAATACCTTATTTTTAATAGGGTTACTTGATATCTTTATAAGAGGAGTCTTATATCAGATATCAAAACATACGTTATTCCAACTATTGGAGAGTACGCCCCTTTTTCTATAGAGATAGAAAACTAGGGTTTGAGCCAAATACCCATCTTCTTGAATTATTCTTCTTCCTTGGTGGATCACCTCTAGAGGCCAAACACTTGGGTGGCTAACGTTGATCAAAGGAAGGAACCAAACTCGGTGGATTCAAGTTGAACGCGAAAAGGATTGGAGGTGAACTTGTACCTGAGGAAGCTCGGATCTTCAAGGGTATGATTTTATTCTTTATCTTTTCGTTTAATTAATAATTGCGCATAAAGGGTGATCCGGGTTTATGGTTTGTAAAATTTTAAAACTCTGATTTTACACGTTTCCGCACTTTTTATGCAATTTGATTGCGTTCATGAATATTACAAACCTAACAGTGGTATCAGAGCCAGGTTAAATTTAATTCCAACTTTAAAATTATCAAAATTTTACCTAAGGTTACTTGATATCTTTATAAGAGGAGTCTTATATCAGATATCAAATATACGTTATTACAAAACTAACAGTGGCATCAGAGCCAAACCTTTATGCAAATTATTAATTGTTTTAATTTGATATGTATATTGATATGTGTTTAGAACAATTTAATTGGGCATAATTTATTGTATAAAATAAAAAAAAAAAAAAGGAAAGCGGTAATGATTTTTCAGAAAAACTGTTGAAAATCGCGAACTGTTTTTTGCAGTGAATAAACTTTCACAACTCATGCATAAACCGACTCAGCTCCATTGACAAGCTGTTAAGCGTCTCTTACGGTACCTCAAGGGAACAATTCATCATGGCCTATCACTCACATGTAATCCTTCCGCTTCATTATCTGCCTTCTCTGATTCTGATTGGGCTGGCAATCCTGATGATTGCACATCAACCACGGCCTACATTTTATTTTTGGGCGGTAATGCTATCTATTGGGCCTCTCGAAAACAACGATCAGTTGCTCGCTCTTCTACTGAGGCAGAGTATCGGGCAGTTACTGCCACGGCTGCTGAGTTATCGTGGGTTCAGCATCACTTGGGTGAGTTAGGTGCCCTTCCTCCCACTTCACCGATGATTTATTGTGATAATGTGGGCGCTACTTACATCTGCGTCAATCCAGTCTTCCACTCTCGCATGAAACATATAGCTATTGATTTTCACTTTGTGCGTGATCTTGTCAACAAGAGTCAGCTTCGAGTTTCTCATGTTTCTACTACTGATCAGCTGGCAGATGCTCTCACCAAACCACTCCCTCGACAGCGGTTTACCCTTCTTCGGACCAAGATTGGTGTTTCCGATGGAAGCACCATCTTGCGGGGGCGTATAAGAGTCCATGATTCCTCAACATGTACAAAATAAATTCCATCAGCTGTATAATCTATCACTGTTGTAACTTACCTTATAATTAGGATATTTGTTACCTTAATCTTAGGATATTCTGTTGCTTAGTCTCTCTGTACTCTCTATAAAAATATTCTGCAATACAAATAAAAAAATACTTTTTACCAAATCCTTTAGTACTATGTCTGTCGTACTAAGATCTTTGTAATGAATTAGAGTCCACTGTGTTAAACTACGGACGGTGAACTTGTAAAGGAGGGATATTTTGGTCTTCTGTTCCGTCCACAATATTAAATTGTGAAATATTAAAAATTAAATTGCGGACGGTCCTCCTATTTAACCGTTCGATCTTTAAATAGAGGGTTACGATGTATATATTAAAGATAACCTTAAATTGATACAGTTAACTATATATATATATATAGAGAGAGAGAGAGAAAACTGATGATCAAAATTCGGACCCCAATTTTTTTTTTTGTAGAACAACTAAAAAAAAATTATGGAACTAAATTTTTTTCATAATACAGTGTTTTGGGTGTGTTTTTAATACCTACACCAACCAATGTATGTACAGTCTGCCCAGACTGTACAGAAATATTTTGGTATAGGCATTCAAATCACGCCAAAAACACTGTATTATGTAAAAATTCTAATTCCATAATTTTTTTAGTTGTTTCAAAAAAAAGCAAAAAAAAATCCGAATTTTAATAGAGTCCGGGATCCCGGACTGGATCCGGACTCTCTCTCTCTATATATATACTAGCTGGGTCCCGTGCCTCCGGCACTATATGGACAATATTATTTAACTCAAACTTTGAACGACCAAAATAATTTATTGAGTGAGCGAAAAATTTAAAATTATTTCTATTTTATTAAATTATTAGATAGATAGATGTATTTTATTAGATAGATGTATGAACGGTGAGATTTATCCCAAACTTTGGACAGCTCAGATAATTTATTGAGTGAGCGAAAAATTCAAAATTATTTGTATTTTATTAGATAGATTTCTATGGACTGTTCGACCAGAAGGAAAGATGATGACAATAAATTTAATTACCAAGCTCTAGCCTCTAGGTCCCCGTGTAAAAAAGTTCCCGTCGTTATTATCTTATCCTCAAAAGCTAGGAGAATATTATTACCAGTAATTTCACATGTCGGCGGAGAATGCATATCTCAATTGTCTGGATATGTATTAAATATTTTATTTTTTCTGTTATAAAATATAAAGTTGTTAATTTTTTTTAAACTCAACTTAAAATATTTTTAAAATTAAAAATAATATATTTTTAAAAAAAATTAGTTAATACAAAAATAATTATTGTAAACTATTTTATTTAAGATTTATTATTTTAAAATTTTAAATAAATTGTTTCAATTGTGAGTTTGAAAAAATCTGAAATTGATTTTTAAAAATCAATAATAAGCTTATAATTTAGAATATTATAACATTTTAATGTAAACAATTTAGATATGCATCCTCCGATCACTATATATATTTTTATATTATTAATTATATACTTTTTCAATTTCACAATTTTTATTTTATATTTATTCTTAAAAATAACTAGTTATTAGTTTAATAGTGGGCTGAACAACATAATAAAATTAAGTAGACAAACTTGTTAATACGAAAGATAAATCGTTCTGAACATATAATCAAGCTACGAACATATAAATATTTAAAGCAATATGAACATTTTTCGACTAGATATACACAATTGAACGGAGGAAAATATAGTAATATGAACGTTTTAATAATAAATTATAATACTGCGCTTGGATTAAAAAAAATGAAATTAATGAAGTAATAAAATAAATAGGAGAATGAAATACTGGACGTAATAATTCATACTATTTTTAACTGAAAATGAATCATTTTGTATTTTTTTTTTAAAAAAATTCACAAATTTAATAAAAATATAAACAATTCATTTTATCCCAATAAAAAACTAAACATAATTTTATTTTATCAAAATGAGTAATTTTATTCCAACCTTATTTCTGTACGTTATGCAAACGCAGCTCAACTGTTGAGTGTTGATGGTACTGCGACAAGATCAGCATCTACCAAGTTTCTACTCACACGGTTAATTTATGCATGAAAATTAACAGTGTAGAGAGAATGACGGCAGGTTACATATCTATGTCCATATATCCGTATAATATTCCATATATATCTATCTAATAAAATACAAATGATTTTGAATTTTCCGCTCACTCAATAAATCATTTGGACCGTCCAAAGTTTGAGATAAATCTCACCGTTCATACATCTATCTAATAAAATACATCTATCTATCTAATAATCTAATAATAATTTAATAAAATACAAATGACTTTAAATTTTCCGCTCACTCAATAAATTATTTTGGTCGTTCAAAGTTTGAGATAAATCATATTGTCCATACAGTGCCGGAGGCACGGGACCCAGCTAGTATATATATATATATATAAAGAGAGTGTGGTGAATGGTCACCGCCGAACAGACAGAAAGCAACCATAGGCCAAAGCGAAGCCAAGCTGGTTTGATATGTTCTGCAATTTAGTGAATTAATATTATTATTATTAAGTTTTCTTTCACTAAAGTAGTGCCCGGAGAATCTCAAACAAATCTTTCAGTGAATAAATTAAAGATATATGCTCCGTCGTTTCCTAGTATGTGTTACTATTAACTATTTTCTAACCCCTACACAACCTAGATTTTTATTAAAAAACTATTTTATTTTAAAATATATATATATAGAGTATAAAAATATGACTAAACCAGCCCCACCCACCATCTTCATCTTCTCCTTCTCCTTCTCCTTCTCCTTCTCATATAGGAATAGGAGTCATGTGTATATAATATATATACCATCATTCCATCATCAATTATATCATCATTTTAATTTATTATCACACCTAACGCAACATTATGAACATGGCCAGCTCTGTTCAAGTAAAAGAAATCGATTTTATCTTTCCTTCAGACCCAACTCCAACTCAAATTCTTCATCTTTCCGCTCTAGATTCTCAGCTTTTCCTCCGGTTCACCATCGAATATTTGTTTATCTACCGCCCTCGTCATGGTTTGGACAAATCCACAACCACGGCTCATATCAAAGGTGCTTTGAGTCGAGCCCTGGTCCCTTACTATCCATTGGCAGGTCGAGTGAGGGCTCGACCTGATGGCTCGGGGCTCGAGGTCGTTTGTCAAGCCCAGGGTGCAGTTTTCATTCAGGCAGTCTCTAGTAGTGGCGATGTTGTCTCCGATTTCGAGATGGCCCCGCGTCACGTCACACAGCGTCGGAAGCTGTTATCGTTACAAGTGGAGGACGTTCTCATGGGGGACCCACCGCTGGTGGTTCAGCTGACGTGGCTGGCGGATGGTGCCGCAGCTTTGGGAGTTGGGTTTAGTCACTGCATATGCGACGGGATTGGTAGTGCCGAGTTTCTTAACTCGTTTGCCGAGTTAGCGAGACTCACTGATTTCAAACCTCAACCAATATGGGACAGACATGTTCTTGATTCGTCGCCCTATTATGCAGCTTATGTCAACTCGGGAACTCACCCCGAGTTCAACCGAGTTCCAGACCTTTGTGGGTTTAACTCGCGATTTTCACGAGAAAGACTCACTCCTACCTCGGTCACGTTCGATAAAATATCACTAAATGAGCTGAAGAAACTAGCAAAATCCACGAGTCGACTAGGTGAGTCATCGTACACGTCATTTGAAGTTCTCTCCGCCCATATATGGAGAAACTGGGCTAAAGCATTAAACTTGCCATCCAACCAAATTCTCAAACTTTTGTTCAGCATTAATATTCGTAATCGAGTCGAACCGAGTCTACCCAGTGGGTTCTACGGCAATGCAATTGTGCTTGGTTGCGTACAAACTAGTGTGAAAAAATTGACAGAGAAGAGTCTGGGTTACGTGGCCGAGTTGGTTAGGCGAGCGAAAGAAAGAGTAGACGATAAGTACGTGAGAGAGGTGGTGGAATCGGTGAGTCAGACTCGGGCGAGTCTAGACTCGGTGGGTGTGCTGATTATGTCACAATGGTCAAGAGTGGGGCTGCATAAAGTGGACTTTGGGATGGGTCCCCCAGTACACGTGGAGCCCATCTGCAGCGATCGGTACTGCATTTTATTACCCGTCCAGGATCAAACGGATGCCGTGAAGGTGATGGTGGCTGTCCCCACATATGGTGTTGACAAATACTTAAGTCTACTCAGCAGCACCAGCTCATGAAGAGTGTCTGATTATAATTAATACGTTGACTTGTAAGATTCCCGTGGAGATTTCTGTTCTTTATTAGTGTGAGGAATGATGACGTCACGTAGAATTCTGAATTTTCTTTATTTGTTTGTTGTTATTGGACACGTGGATTAACAAAAGTGATACTCCATTCGTCTCATAATATAAAAAGTTTTTGAGTTTTACGTAAGAATTAAGAAAATAATTGTATAATATTAAATATAATATCAATGGTCTATAATATCTTAAAATTCTCATAATTATCATAGTTATTTTATACTATTTCTCATCGATAATATTTTCCTATGAGGAGTAATTTTTAAAAAATTATAGTTAATTTTTCTAAATTATATAGAACGATAAATAATTTTAAAAAAATAAAATTATCTAAAACGTCATATATTATAAGACCGATGGAGTACTAGATTCTCTACGTCTGGTTTTATATCCATGATTATCAGAGTAAAATACAAATACAATATGGACTTTAACCTATAAATTTAGGGCGATAGTAAATACATACAATAAAAAAGAATTTGAGTAAAAACTTTTATTACTAATTTATTTTATCTTTATTTTGTATATAAATTTGACTTTAGTTGGAATCCAAATTTATTAACATAGTAAGTAGCTTCCTCCATTTCTTGATATATGTCGTTTTAAAGTTATGCACAAGTATTAAGAAAATAATTGTAAAGTATTAAATATATTATCAATTGTCTATATTGTCCTTGTATTAGAAAAAGAGAATATTTATTGGGCAAAAAATAATGAGAGAACTAAAATTATATTTAATATTTAGGGTACTATGGGAAACTAAGAGATTAATGATTACTTGAAATTCTCAAACCACTTATATTTAGGAATAAAAATATTTATCTAAAATGACTTATATTAAAGAACGGAGAGAGTACTTGTGAGACCCCAAATTTTATGAATAAAGATTTAAATTTCTCAAAATATTTTTTGAATATTATGGTGTGGATTTGATATAATGTTATAGTTGTGGGTAATATTTATAAATTTTACAAAGTAAGCAAGTTGTTATATAATATTCGTTTGGTCGAGGAATATTCGTTTTAACATGGAATATTCGTACGACGGCACAATCATTGGTGGACCCGACAACGGAAGTATTGTCGTAGTAAGAAAACGACAGAATTATCATTTTATAAAAATAACGGCGAAAGTGTTATTGTTAAAATTGTTGAACTACCCGGTAGTAAAAGTACAGTAATACACGTGGTTGCATAGTAGCACACAGTATTGATTATTGATGCTTTCGTGAAAAGTCACTCAGTTATACTCAATTATTGCTACAGTAATTGCTGCATCATATCTCTCATATTATTTATTCAATTATTATCACAGTATCATCTGTATAATATGTTATATTATTAAATCAATAATTGAGACGACAAAGTTATTCATATTATTAAATTATAATATTTACAATGTCTAGAAGTTCTATCAAGGAGAGGTTTGGTCATCTAATTGCGCTCCAATAAGGAGAAGTCCTTATCAGAAAGCCCCCTTTTTCCTAAGAACGACCTGGTTGTTAAATATTGTGAGTTATAATATTAATGATAAATGTTATTAAAAATCAAATTTGAGTTCAGAGTTGAATTTGGAGATGCGGACGTGGTATTTGAGCCTGGAACGATGAAATTAGTAGAAATAGACTATAAGCATAAAATTTATCGGGGTTAACTTTTTGGTCAAAAAAGTCAACAGTTGACTTTTTGAGAAAAAGTCTGTGACTCCCCCAAAATAGGTCTATTCCATCCAACCCATTTTGAGTCGTCAATAACATGGTACAGAAATAACTACAACTTTATTAATACAACCATAAAACTGTGAGTTTAAATACAAATATTATCTTCTAGACAATATCTATACCCAAATAAATTCTCATCACAATTATTTATACATTATTTTACAAAAATGGTGAGTACTACTAAACAACTCTCTCTATAACCATCATTCCATACCTCGACTCGTACTCGCTACATTCTCACCTCCTGAGAAGAAAAATGGAACAAAAAGAAAAAGGGTGAGCTCAACTAGCCCAGTAAAGAACATTATGACTAAGATAATATAAAACAAATTATCGTTAGTCTTCAACAGGGAAAAATCTAATAGAATACAATAGACAACAAGTTTTAAATCAATATTCGCAGCGGAAATAATAATTCATTAAAAGAGTTAAGTAGAGAATGCAAACTACTATCTTCTATATATGAATTTAAAAGTTCATCGTCTATCTTTTATCCCTGTAACATCAATCAATATATATCTGGAATCAAATATTCATCTTTGCACTACAGGCCAAAGATATTCACCAGTTGGTCATGTTCATCTAAACACCTGTTCATCTTTGCACTACTGGCCAAATATATTCAAAAGAAATCATTCATTTTTGCACTATAGGCCAAAGATATTCAGTTATATCATCATTTAGGACTGAGGATGATGAAAAATATTTTAAAAAAAAACGAATCCAGTGAAACAAAAGAACAAATAATAAGGATTCGTACTTTACACAATCCAAGTTCAAAAATACTTCATAAATAATTAGAGTGGAGTAAAATTCAAGAATGATCAAAACATGGATACAATCAAAACTAGTATCTATAATAGATATCTTGGACGAAGAACGAATATTTAATTTTTCTGTGAATAGTGTCGTATTCGTGAATAGTGCCGTATACGTGAATAGTGCCATATACGTGAATAGTAACTCCGACACCAAAAGATAGAAATTTCACAAAAAAACATCATCATGCTTCGTGAATAGTACTCGTAAATAGTAACTCGTGAATAGTAACTCATAAATAGAAACTCGTGAATAGTAACTCATGAATAGTAACTCGTGAATAGTAATCTCGACATGAAAAAGTTCCAAATTTGATAAAAAATTCCAACCAATATTTCAGCATAATGATATTGAAGAAATAATATCATTTGAGAAGAAAATAATATCCCTTACCTCGAAAGACAGTACTTCTAGTTGAAACACCGGATATAGGCTATGACTTGAACTTATACCGTATAGCAATACTCAAAGTATACTCAAAATACTCGCAAGAATACGCTCGATATTATAGAGAGAGAAAACTTCAGTTTCTGATGTGATTTTCAATTCTAACCTAAGCACCCTATTTATAGGAAAATGCTTAGAACACCAAAGTAGAAAATTTAATAAATTAATATTATTTATATTTTCTACATCTTCCTACGCATCAAGCATCTGAATTCAGAAACTTGACATGTGTTAAAGATGCCCACCAAACACAAAAAACGTTTTTCTTATTTAAATTATTTTAAACTTCCAAAAATTAATTATTTCGGAGCTTCGGAACTTCAATAATTCATAATAAATAGCCCTTTTATCAGAAAAATTCGAAAATCACGAATTTTCATAGGAAATTCCATTATCTACAACTTTGCAGAAGGAAGTTTTTCCAAATTTCAAACAGAAATTGATCGAAATCCATAAACGAGCGACACACAAAACATGTGTTAAATAACTTTTACAATAAAAATACTCTTCCTCCTCATACTCATATATCCCACATTCATTGTAAAAAATATCATCATTATTATATTATAATAATATAATAAAATATTATTTTATCAGAAAAGATAAAATATCGATTTTCAACAATTGTCACTTTAAAAATTTTCTCCATCTATATCTACATAAAATTAATATTTTTCTTATCATATAAATTAATAATTAATTAATCACAAATAATATTACAGAATCACAGTACTGGCAACTAGGCCGTTCCCAGGAAAGAGGGGGCTTTCCAATAGGAATTTCTCCTTACTGGCGCGCAATTAGGTGACCAAATATCTCCTTAGACAGAACTTTCTAGACATTGCAAATAATGTTTTCTAATAATATTATTCAGATAATATGAATTATTGCTCCGATAATGAAAAATACTGTGTAGTGACAATTATTGAAACAACATTAATATAAAATATCAACGCAGTAATTATTGAATCAATAAAATAAAATACTGAACAGTAACTACTGTAACAATTATTGAGTAGTGCCTTCTTACGTAAGAATCAATAATTGGTGCAATACCGTGTGCTACTATGCAACAACGCGTATTACTGTGTTTTAACACCGGGTATTTCAACAGTATTAATGGTAACAACTACGTCGTTATTTATAAACAACTTATACTTGTCGTTTTCTTCATTCAATCGCTTTCTGTTATGGGGCCCATAAAAGACTGCACCGTCGTACAAATATTCCCCGACAGCAAGAATATTTCACGACCAAACGAATATTCCCTGACAACAATGAATATTTTATAACCACCTGCTTATTTAAAATATTTGCGCGTTTTACCCATAACTAACCACATTAATCAAATCAACCCTTACTATTTCAAAATGATAAATAGAGGAAACTAAATTTCATTTATTAATAATTTGGGGTCTTACAAAGTCAAACTTTGAAATTTCAAAAATAAAATTTTTGAGAAAAATATTTCCATTGTGTTGGGATTGTTAGTGGAAATCGATATTTATTTCGATAATAATTAATGTCTAGAGGTTATATTGACCAATCAGATAATTAATTGAATAAATGAGCAATTAATTATTATTAATTCACATGATTATAGCTATTTGTTCACATTCATGTACTATTAGGGGAGATGGTGCAAGATTGATAATACTTGCATGACTAAGTTAAAAATGAAGGTATAGATGGAGGTACTATATTGTAATTCGTATTTTCACATGATTATAACTATTGAGTCACATGATTGTAATATTGATTCACATGATATACTATTAGGGGAGGTGGTGAAAGTTTGATAATACTTGCAGGACTAAATTAAAAATAAAAAAAGAGGAAGGTGTTATATTGTAATATTTTGATCCCCAAAACGTGTAATTATCGAAACTATATTTTTCTATAAATAGAAGCTCATTCTTCGTATCCAGTCTTCTTTTAAGGTAAGGGGTATTATTTCTTTCGTATTCATGAAGAGAGTTTCTGTTATTCCATTCTTTATTATTATGTTGGAATAACCTGTCTATGCAAAGTACCACATACATGGTGAAATTCTTCTGTTATTCCATTCTTTTTTATTCTGTTGGAATATCCTGTCTGTGCGGATTACGCATGACCTGGTTTCATTCTTTATTATTCTGTTGGAATATCATGTCTGTGCGTATTACGCATGACCTGATTCCATTATTTATTATTCTGTTGGAATAACCTGTCTGTACGGTCTATCGCATGCCTGGTGAATTATGTTGTTATTTCATTCTTTATTATTCTGTTGGAATATCCTGTCTGTGCATATTACGCATGACCTGGTTCCATTCTTTATTATTCTGTCGAGAATAACCTGTCGGTGCGGTCTATCGCATGCATGGTGAATTCTTCTGTTATTCCATTCTTTATTATTCTGTTGGAATAACATGTCTATGTGGATTACCACATGCATGGTGAATGATCCTTCGTATTCATTCCTTATTAAATTGTGAAAATGATTTGTCTACGTGGATTACCGCATGGCGGGTGAAAATCCAATTGCCGTTTCGTAATTTTTCTGACCCTCAAAAATTCTGAAAAAATTTGAAATGATAATTTGATGAGTTTTTTAGATTGTGTCCAAAAATGATAATTTTTGTATGTATGGATTAGGAGTTATGAATTTTATGGGAAAAAACTATTTTAAAAGTAAACCCTTATAACTCCTCGCGGTTAACTCCAAAATTTATGAAATTTTTATTAGTAGTACATGTATATCACAGGAGTATACCATGAAAAATTCAGAATTTTTGAAAAAAAGTACAGTTTATGATATATGTCATTTTAGAGTTATGCACAAGTATTAAGAAAATAATTGTAAAGTATTAAATATACTATCAATTGTCTATATTGCTCTTATATTAAAAAAAGAGAGTATTTATTGGGCAAAAAAATAGTGAGAGAACTAAATTATATTTAATATTTAGGGTAATATGTGAAACTAAGCGATTAATGATTACTTGAAATTCTCAAACTACTTATATTTAGGAATAAAGATATTTATCTAAAACGACTTATATTAAAGAACGGAGAGAGTTCTCCCTTCGTTTCTAAAAGATTGTCGTTTTAAAATAAAAAATTTGTTCCAAAAAATTTGTCGTTTACAACTTTCGAAGAGAATAAATTATTTATTTTCATATATTACCCCTACCTTCTCTCAGTGTTCCAAAAAATTCTCTCCCTTGTATTAATAGTTTTCAACTTCCCATAAAGGGGTAGTGATAGAATTTCAAACAAATTTTACTTGATAAATGATACTTTCTTAATTCATGTGCCAAAACTTTAAACGACAATCTTTTAGGAACGGGGGTAGTATAAATTATTTTCGTAAAATGTGCATTATGCCCTCATGTGGAGAGCAGATCCTCTGTCCCCAATTCACATGTCCCTTTTGTGTCCCCCACTTATATTTTGACACATGTCATTTTATTTTATTTTAAAATTAATTGGTGTTAAGTAAGAGGTTAGATAGTGCCCCAACTAACTTCATTGAATTGTCTATGGGCTGTCCTGATTTTTTTGAATCCTTCCCCGGCAACCGAAAAGTGGCGACCGGAGACCGGGCAATTTTTTTTCTTTTGACTTTTAAAAATATACAATTTTTATTTCAATTAAAAGTTTTATAAAATTTAATAATTTTGTTATAATTTGGATATATATAAAAAAATAACCACGTCCTAGAATAATAAAAAGGATAGTGATTTTAGTTAAATTTTTTTTCAGTCAAAAGAAGTTTTTTTTTTTGGGACCGGTCGCTACTTCACGGTCGCGCTAGAATTATTGTTTTTTTATTACACTAAATCCCTTCATTCTACTTTATACTCTCTCCGTTCCATAATAAATTAATAATAGTTGTTTTAGATTTAACTTCATGTATATAAATTAAAAAAATTATTTAATAATTAAAATTTATGTGAAATTTCATCACTATCTTTTTTATGGGAAGTTAAAAATTACTAATACAAAGTGAGAATTTTTTGGGAAAATACAAAATTTTCTTCTAAAAAATTTATTATTATGGAATAAAGGAGTACGAGATTTAACATTATCTTAGATATTAACAATCTAAATGTATCATTTGAAATATCAAAATAATGTGACCAATTCTGTAGAAGATTAGAGATCATTCAAGGTATTTTTACTGCTTAAATTTAATAACATTTTTCTCCACTATTCAAATTTTTATTAAATGTGAGGTGTTGATTTCATGTATAATCTCCAAAATTTTAAATATTTATAGAATTGAATGAAAAGAGAAATGTAATTGACCAACCATTGTAGAAATCTAATCTTATGTAAAGCCCAAGGCTAATTACCATAATAGCCTGTCTTTGAATTGGACCTGGACATCAAATTGAATTGTGATTGAGGGCCCTATGAGCACAGAAGCCCAATACTCGATCGAACTTGATATTATAAAGCAATAAGGCTGTACTTTTACTAGAGTATATATAAAAGAGACAATTACATTTTATATGACATTTTAAAAAGTAATTACAACAATAGTGCACTCATTAAATATTTACAATATTAATGTATATAAATTTTTATTTTCATTAGTAGTGAAAAAGAAATATTCCTTTAATTATGCTGTGTTATTTAATGTGTTGATGACATGGCATTTCAGTTTTTTTCTAAAAAAAATCACGCTTTATGTGGGATAGTGGGCTCGTGTTTCTGTATATATATATATATATATATATATATATATATATATATATATATACACATACATACATTAGTGGCTTTTTCGGCCGACCAAGCTCCATTACATTAGTTGCACGCCAGTTTAGTTGCATTATATATATACATTAGTTGCACAACAGATTTCTCCGACCAAGCTCTATTAGTGGCTTTTCCGGCCGACTTTCAGGCTTTTGATGAGGAGATTCCGATCTTTAGATCACAGGAGTGAGCACGGCGGCGAAGCCATTGATACTAATGTTTGGCTTGATACACTCTCTTTTTAGTTTTATTATTCTTCAAGGCATCTATCACTTCTCTTGCTTCACTATGGGCCCCTTTTGCCGGAGACTATATTATAGAGGGTCGTCCTGCCTCACATTCATAGAGATTCAAGGCTCTTCATTTTAATTTTTTTTAGTTCTTTGTATTTTCTTTCCACTTGGGAGTAAACCTTGTCTGTTTCGTAATTTGTGCCCTCTCTTTTGTTAATCATGTTAATTTTTTCATACTGCAGTTGGTAACCAAACATTCACACCAAGGTAACAAAACCTTCACACTAAGGTAACCAAACCTTCATACCAAGGTAACCAATCCACGTCCACACCTGTAATTTTTTCATGGTGCAGTTGGTAGCCAAACATTTATACCAAAATAACCAATTCAGTTTTGTTAAGTTACCAATTTTTTTTGAATATGATGCAATTGGTAGCCAAACATTTATGAAATTGGTTGTAAAATTTTTAGACCAAGGTAACAAATTCATACTGCATGTGTGGAGGTAGATTTGGTTACCTTGGTATAAAGGTTTGGTTACATTGGTATAAATGTTTGGTTACCTTGGTACGAAGTTTGGTTATCAATATTACATTACACATCACTCTCTCATCTCTCTCTTTTCTATGCAGTGTTCTATTTTTTATTGGTTACCTTGGTATAAATGTGAACATGGTTGTAGTAGAGAAATGAGGTCGAAGCAAAGAAGGTACAAGAGGAGAAAGAGAGAGAAAATGATAATGGCAAATCGGTGTGGTGGTCGCGGCGACCTTGTAATCTTCCATCGTTGTCGACTGTTGTTACAAAGTAGTTGTAGTTTTTGGTTTTCGGAGAATAGTTATCGCTGTCGATTGTTATTATTTTAAATTTGAATTAATTTTTGTTGTTAGATCCCAAATATTTAAATTTGAATCATTAATTATGGCAGTTATTTCTCCTTGATTTTAGGTTTCCTATTAATGTGAATTGTACTATTTTTGTAATATGAGTCCTAATTACACTCTTTTTGTAATTATTTGGTTGATGCACTATTCTTGTAATTACTTTTTATTTGTTGTATACTTATGTAAAGAACCCTATATAAAAAGAGTCCTGCACCATTGAGGCTTTTGCACTTGTAAGAGCATCTCCAACAGTCTCTTCAATTATTTTGGAATATTTAAATAGGTGAATCATATCAAAAAATCCTCTCCAACAGCCTCTTCAAACTGCCACATAAGTCAACAAATATTCGTCCCACTCTTCAAATATGTAACCTCCTTCTCACTCTTCAAATCTATAATTAAAGGCTAAAAACATTTATTACACTTGATGGGTTTAATGCAACTATAAACAACTGCTTTTGATAATTATCTGGTTAAAATATTTGAATGAATATAATTTCTCATTTTAACCTTGTGAGGTATTGTGAACGATTTTGTTTTATATATATGTGGGCCCAAGTACAAATTAGGGTTCACATGACCTAATTGAATTAAATGCACAATTAGGGTTTCGCGACCTCATTAAATGTGCAAATAGGCGAGACCCGAGAGAAGCCTCCACGGGTCCCGAGGCAGAAGGCTCGTGGAGGCAGCTCGTTTTGGGAATTGATTGAGGGATTGGATTGGTGGCTAGAAGGACAGGGCAATATGGGCATTACTCTAAGGACTAAAGGGTATTTCTGGAATTTTCCTGAAGGCATGTGCCTTGCACATGACTACTTTCCAGAAAACCCTATAAATACCCCTTCCATTCCATTTGGAAAGGGACTTCTCTTCAGACTCAAGACTCAGACCCATGGAAGATCGAAGGACCCTTTTTGGTGACTTAAAGGCTCGGAGATTCCACCTAAAAGCACTAGAAAGGGTTTGAACATTCTCTAAATTCGAAGGACTCAAGAAGGCTCTTGGAATCCCTGTTACCCTATCACGGTTCTTGGATTCTAGGGGTTCTGCCACGCGTCGTTGGAGTAATCGCCCACTTGTCGTTCTCCCCTCTTCAATCAACCAATCAATTCCATACTCTTCGTGGATTTCTCGCCTCCTCAGGCAACACAAAACCCTAACACTAGCAAGGTAAGATTTCCTTGCCCACATTTAATTGGCGACTCTGCTGGGGAGGTGTAGAATTCGTGAAGGGTATGCCCACAACTCGAAGTGGGAGAACTAAAGGAAGAGCTGCTTCACCAACAAACAACATTAACTCACCGGATCCAGTTCCAAGGCAAGCCACTCAAGCTTTCCAAAGCGCAAACCTGGATTTTGACCAACCACTTATTGAAGACGCTTCAGAAGGAAGTTCAACATCACCACATATGGCCAATCAACAACACACAAGCGCAGGAAGGCAACTGGAGACCTGACGAATGTTGTGCAACTGGAAATGCTCAAGGCATTGAAGGAAGCACGAGAAGGGCAAGGAATGATGATGGCCATGATGCTGGAAATGCAGAGGAAGTAAGAGAAAATGGGAAATTTCCGCCAGCAGTTGATGCAAATTTCCACTTTCAAGGCCATGTTCCCAGGAAGTTCGCATGGGGAACAAGCAGGTGTGGAAGACAACAATAATGGTAGCAACAACAAAGAGAACCATATTGTACCTCCAATAACGGAAAGTCAATTGGTTCCAATAATCAACTTAGAAGCCCAGAACAGTGGTGACGTGCCACAACCTAGGATGGAAGTAAGCAAACCTCAGGCAAACATCATCTCAGCTACCATTCCATCATTTTCACAGGTGCAAATGCCAATCATTCCAAGCAATGTCCAGCGAATGAGCCAACAACTTCCACCAGTGTCAGCTGTTCATGATGCAAGTGTTCATCAACCAGTTTCTCTACCATACACACTGCCGATGCAGCAGTATATCACAACACCCCAGAGAGTTCACGCTACAAGCCCGTATGTAACGAAGGATGATATGATTGACGTGATCAATCAACTTCGCAGACAGACATCTCGACCCTCGGAGTTGGACTTTACTCCTCCTTACCCTGCACACATTCGGAGGCAACCTTACCCAACAGGGTATATTGAGCATCCCCCGCAATTTCCAAAATACAACGGGGAGAAAGGAAATGCTAGGGAACATATTTCCAGGTTTGTAGAGTCAATGTCTCCGTGGCTCGGATATGACGAAGTGAACAACCACAACTTGTTGATGCGGGAATTCAACAAGACTTTGACGGATAGTGCCTTTAGTTGGTACTACAATTTAGAGAAGGGATCAATTCGAGACTGGGATGATATGAAACACCAGTTTTTCAAAAAATTCTTTTATGTTCAGAAGGAAGTCTCAATTATAGAGCTTATGAGAATTCAGCAAAATTCGAATGAGGAGTTATCTGATTATGTTGACAGATTTCGGGCTCATGTGCGGAAATGTGTGGAGCCAATCGAAGAGAAGAATTTAGTGAGTATTTGCAACAACGGCGCCCTCGACGCCTTCAAGCCCCACTTGATCACTAAGTCTTGTGATTCCTTTGCGACGCTTTCCACCTTTGCACAGGACCTAGGAGGAATTATGGCCATATCTATGAACCATCCGACTGCTACCTGGAAGGTCAAGAGGACAGCTACTATGGCTTTGACAGACTCTCAGTCAAAGCCACAGGGGGGCAAGAGAGAAAGAATCGGAAAGAATATAAATTGGCCAGAGCCGGAAGCTATCACTTGTGGGAGGAGACATTTAAAGATTTGTATGAGCAATGGGTAGAAAATGAAATGGTGAAGCCTCCAAAACCCAGATTCATTGTAACCGAGGAGATGAAGAAGAGAACAGACTTTTGCATGTATCATCAATACCCAGGACACTCCACCATGAATTGTCGCAATTTGAGGAGAATTTACCATGAAAAAGTAGCGGCATGTGAAATCAAACTATAATAAGAAGCATAATACTGGATAAGCTACTGCCCTAGCACACTAGAAAATGAAAAAAATGTATATTCATTTATGCTTTTATTATCAAATAAATGCATTATATATTGATCATTAAATAAATACATCAAATTTTGATCAGAACAAATTTCTTATAATGTTATACTTTCAACTTCAAAAGTAAAGAGGCACCTGATTAATCAGCCCTCGACCCGAAAAAGTTATACTTTCAACTTCAAAAGTAAAGAGGCACCTGATTAATCTGCCCTCGACCGAAAAAGTTATACTTTCAACTTTAAAAGTAATGAGAAAAAGTTATACTTTCAACTTTAAAAGTAATGAGGCACCTGATTAATCAGCCCTCGACCCAAAAAAGTTATACTTTCAACTTCAAAAGTGATGAGGCACCTGATTAATCAGCCCTCAACCCGAAAAAAAGTTATACTTTCAACTTCAAAAGTGATTAAGATACTTGACCCTGAAATCCTCGATAATACACTTTATCTTCAAAAGTGATGGAAGAAATAAAAGCTATGTGAAGTCATAATCCAAAGGTCATGATACATCAAACTGAACTGGGAGCATAGCTAAGGCCTCCAAGTCGACAATGGCAGTATCTCGAGCCTTTCGAACTTCAGGCTAATAGTTCCTAGCTCAAGGTCTTGGGCAGATGAATCAATTTCCCGAAGCTTAGTCTTCAATCTATCGATGACGTCCTGAAGCTCTTGAGGCCCTTACATAAAGAAAGTCATTCTCATGAGAACGTGAAGTGACCTTCGAGCAAAGTGCAATAACATGATAACTGAAAGTAAAGAAATTCAGCTTAACACGGAAGGGAGACATGTCAAGGCCCAAGAAGGATCGAGAAGTCATTAACTTTACAACTAAACACCTCTAAGTCCTCTGCTCACAGATAATAGAGAGAGACTGTGCATTTCGAGAATAAGTCTCAGAAGACAATCTTGCAAGAAAATCTGGAGAAGGGCCCTATGAAGATGTATCCGATCAAGTATCTAAGGGAACCAAGCTAGGACACGACCAAGATTCAAGTGAAAGGAAGAAGGAAAAAGAGAGTGAAGGAAGAGGCAGTCTTCTAGGGTTTGGCCCCTAGGGTTCGAACACCTATGGAGGCTCTCCCCTCTTACCTTTTACTTCTCCTAGCTCGTTGATCAATGTTCCAGAATGAAGCTACTCACGGTTCGGGTACCTAGAGGAAAGATCCCCTTCATCTCTTATTCACCCCAACTTGAAGTATGTTCACTCGGTGCCTTCGCGATGACTCATTAATTTTGAAAATGAGAGAACTTCCAAAAGAAAGTATGTTCATAGGGCTCGCTCCCTATAGGTCTCCCCTCCTAGGGTCAAGTAGGGGGTGTTCTTCCTCTTAGGGTCAAGTAGGGGGTGTTCCTCCTCCTTCTTTAAAAAAAAAAAAACTAGTAGGGTTCGGCCCCCCTTAGGGTCAAGTAGGGGGTGTTCCTCCACATAGGGTCGAGTAGGGGATGTTCCTCCTCCTTCTTCAAGTAGGGGGTGTTTCTCTTTTTTTTAAAAAAAAGGGGTTCGCCCCCCTAGGGAACACCTTTCACCCTTTGTACCTTTGAGGTCCTGTTGCTCTACCAATCAATTGCTTGAGATGAATGCTCCTTCGCCGCGAAGATATAACCTTTTTTCTAATGAATTCCGAGGGAAAAAACCAAGATATGATCAAGGTGATGGGGCTCGGAAAATAGAAGAAAGGATACAATTACCTGAATATATATATATATATATATATATATATATATATATATATATATATATATATATATATATATGAAAGAGGATCAGGTCCGGACTCCCGGACGGGAGAAAATCCGGACCTGATTTTTTTTCTTTTTTTTTTTTTTTGGTAGAACAACTAAAAAAAAAAAAAATTTATGGAACTGAAATTTTTCAATAATACAGTGTTTTGGGTGTGTTTTTAATACCTACCCCAACCAATGTATGTACAGTCTGCCCAGACTGTACAGACATGTTTCGTTATAGGCATCCAAATCACACCCAAAACACTGTATAATGTAAAAATTCCAATTCCTTAATTTTTTTTTTTTTAGTTGTTTCAAAAAAAAAAAAGCAAAAAAAAAAAAAAAAGAAGTCCGGATTTTAACAAAATCCGGGAGTCCGGACTGGATCCGGACTCATATATGTATATATATATATATATATATATATATATATATATATATATATATATATATATATATATATATATAGATGAAATAATTATGAGGAATTGGCCAATGAAGACTCCAATGAAGGCTGTGATAAATTATTTATTCCAGTGATTGATGTTGCATCATTATCTAGGAAGCAAGCCTTGTTACCTGTGAAGAAAGTGAGAACTTCTTTGATTTTAAATAACTGACATGTCTTTGGCCATTAAGTCAAAGTTCATGAAAATAGGGGAATTTGATACCTATATAACTCAAGCTGCTAGATGCATTCCTCTTCGAATTCAAAGTTCATGATTTCCACCTAGAGGCTATAAATGAAATAGAATAACATGTATTGTTGCATAGCTTCAAAAGGTTCCTTCTTACAACAAATAAAAAGTATTGCCCAAGTGAAGTGGTAACAAAGCTCTCTACTACAATTTAGAAGTAAGACAGGCGGCCGTGGATTATGAATTGCGATTCCTTACCTATTAAAAATGAGATAAGTAAAGTATTTTATTATTTATTTTATTTTAAAAAAAAAAATTTGGGCTAGCGTGTATGAGACATGTCTTGCTGAGTTGCTGTTGGAAAAGTCCATGAGCTATAGCTGTAATAACCTATATTTTTTTTAAAAATTAAATATTAATTGATTTTTTTTATTTTATACAATTGTGTTTAAATTGGAAAAGGTAAATGATTTTGTTTCCCTCTTTTCTTCCCTGTTTTGTTTGGAAAATTAAATTCTTTTAGTTGGTAAGTAAATAACTGATTAAATTAAAATGGAGAAAGATAATTCCTCTTGTTAAAGTCTTATGGTAAAATCATTCGGAGCGAGAAGCTACTTGGGAGATAGAGAAAACTATTCGAGCGGAGTATCCACATCTTTTGATAATTAGGTATGTTCATTCTTTTGATTCCGAGGACGGAATCCTTTTTAAGGGGTAGGTGATGTAATACCCGGTAATAATAATAATAATAATAATAATAATAATAATAATAATAATAATAATAAATAAAGTAAATAGCATTTAAATCTATGTTTTAAATAGAATAATTGGGCTTGTCTTTTATTTGGGTGAATTTGAAAATAATGTTTGTGGGCTATAACAATAAGTGACAGAAAATATTAATCTTGTAAATTTGGGCTTTAAAACTAATTAAGTTCAATGTTATAAATCCTATTAGGACAAGGATGATTAATTATATATATGACTCAAACCTAATTGTATTGGATTCCATCTATTATGAAGTGAAGAGAAAGGAGGCGGTAGCAGAACAAAAGAAGGTAGTGTCATGCCTCTCGTGCCAAGACGACATGCCTGTGGTACCCCCACAGGTGGTTATAGCTCAGGTATACCCTACAGTATATTCTAATAAAAATATCATGTCACAACACATGCGACATAATACCAACAAAAGGGTTCTATATGTACATGTTGAACCAAATCAAATTATGGTCACAAGGTTTCAAAAAGAAGGTAGCAACATGTACCGCTCTACAATTATCAAAAATAAATACTAAACATGATATCCTAATTCAAAGAGTACAAATACGAGTCATGTATATCAACTCCAAAATGAAACTAATATATTTATTTCACATGAAACAATTATGTGAAATCATAACACAATTCGAAATAAGGAAACAAATTAACGAACAAATCAAATTTAACAAGATTGTCGCTGAAAGAGTACGGAATCCGTACCTGAGTTAAGCAACGTCATTCCCAAAATTATCATCCGAATATAAGTCGTTAAATTCCTTCCGTCCGAACTAATTAAACAAAATAATAAATAAGTTTAACAAAATCAAAGCCTTACAATTACTAGACATTAGTTTATAATTCTGTTAATCATTAAGCTTGCAAGATCCGATCATAAAATAACTAAAAAATACCCAATAATAAAAATAATGGTATTACCTTGGTTGGGAGAATTTTTCTCTTTCTATTTTCTATACTCCTAGCCCCCTTTCTCTTCACTTCATAATAGATGGAATCCAATACAATTAGGTTTGAGTCATATATATAATTAATCATCCTTGTCCTAATAGGATTTATAACATTGAACTTAATTAGTTTTAAAGCCCAAATTTACTAGATTAATATTTTCTGTCACTTATTGTTATAGCCCACAAACATTATTTTCAAATTCACCCAAATAAAAGACAAGCCCAATTATTCTATTTAAAACATAGATTTAAATGCTATTTACTTTATTTATTATTATTATTATTATTATTATTATTATTATTATTATTATTATTATTATTATTATTATTATTATTACCGGGTATTACATCACCTACCCCTTAAAAAGGATTCCGT
This sequence comes from Panax japonicus, assembly GCA_020205505.1. Lineage (NCBI taxonomy): Eukaryota > Viridiplantae > Streptophyta > Magnoliopsida > Apiales > Araliaceae > Panax > Panax japonicus. Next base: position 58,575,981 of record CM035108.1, on the reverse strand, counting down.
CCTCGGAATCAAAAGAATGAACATACCTAATTATCAAAAGATGCGGATACTCCGCTCGAATAGTTTTCTCTATCTCCCAAGTAGCTTCTCGCTCCGAATGATTTTACCACAAGACTTTAACAAGAGGAATTATCTTTCTCCATTTTAATTTAATCAGTTATTTACTTACCAACTAAAAGAATTTAATTTTCCAAACAAAACAAGGAAGAAAAGAGGGAAACAAAATCATTTACCTTTTCCAATTTAAACACAATTGTATAAAATAAAAAAAATCAATTAATATTTAATTTTTTAAAAAAATATAGGTTATTACATTTTTCACCCCTTAAAAATAATTCCGTCCTCGGAATTCAAATAAGCTAAAAAAAAAATTTAGTTACGACGTAGCGTCTCCATTTGTAACGATCAAGCATGGTAAGTCCATAGGTTCACACAATTATCCATGTACTCGTAAAAGATTCGTCGGCTACCGTGTCAAGCCTTGGTAAGGTTCTTTGCGTTAAATCACATGATCCACTGTTGGTGCGGGCCCCCCGTTAATATCCTTGAGTTTCATTCTTGCAAGCGTACGTACTCTTCGGAACATAATTCGAAATCACAAACATTTTTCTTCATCTAAATACGATTCAAATAACCAAAATATTTAAAATTATTTTTAACTCGTTTAAATGTTTATATTCCACACATGACAAAGATCTAACAAATTATTTTTATTTAATTTTACATAAATTTATGCAATACTCTAAGGGCCTCAGATAAACAAAACAACTTACATTACATCACCAACTCTCACAAGTCCTTAAGAGTTTCAAATTATCACAACCTCAAATCAAATTAGTTCTCAAATATTATTACACCAAAAATATACTACTGCTAAGATCTCTTCATCACCATACCAAACTCTAAATCATATATCCTACTATCTGAATAAGCAAACTATAGCTTCCAAAATCTCTTAAAGATTCATCACTTTATATGTAATCATTTAATAAATCAATCATTCTCTTAGTGCAAACCTTAACCTAACAAATTCCAAAATCTCCTCATACTATCACTCAAATTTCATATAAGATAACTCCAATATTCTACTAGGAAACAATCAAAAAATTCATTTACTCCAAAAGATTAATCTAATTACCTCGAATCTCTACAACTCAAAATTACAAGAGATCCTCTGTACTTAATAATTTTCATTTTATCATATTATCCCACCGATTCACATACCTCAATTAATTCACAACTTAACAAAAATCAAAATCTAACCCAAATCAAATCTTCAATTCCAAAATCATAATAAATTGTCACCAAAAACAACTCTAACAAATAATTTTCCAAAATTAAAAACTCACTTATACAAATACTCACATCATAATCATATAATCATTTCTTAACAGTACAAAATATTCAACCACAACCACATATTTATTCTCCTTAATGATATCCAATCACAATCCTTAACTAATACTATTGCTCCCACGCATAACAATAATAATCTTAACAAATTATCTCGGCTTTCTCAAATCAACTACAACTCAAAGAGCTAAAAACACTTGGTCAAAATCAAGACCAATCAAACAGAGAACAACATCAATTCAAACTCCTATGTCTACCCAGTGATTTACCCACAACTCACAGGTCAAACCTAAATAGGTTTTCTACAAGAAAGAACCTAAGCTCTGATACCATCTCTGTTTCACCCCCTTCCCGAAAAGGAAATGGAGGTCACGTGCAAAACACAGCAAACCTCAAAATTAGTAAACAGAGCACTAAAGACTTCAAATATGTAATAATGATAACCATCAATAAGGCATTAAATACGATTCTCAACATAGAGTCAAAATAATCAAAACCTAAAATTCGAATCCACCTAGATGGTCAAGGGCAACTCTCTCATCACACTAGCCTTGAATCACCCCTGCAAACCTGCCGGAAGAAAAACACAGCATGAGCCAATTGCCCAGTACGGATACAGATATACAAAAGATATACAACTAATATACGAAAATAACTGAGACAAAATATTGAACAAAGCCTCAAGTGCAAATACGAACGAAAGTATAATATCCAAAGATCCGAATGGAATATATCTGAATCAATGTAATGAATATATCTGAATCAATGTAATTGACGAAACAGATAAAAGAATAAAGAAATAACGAACTGAAGTGACTAACTTAATGACTTGAACTGAACAGAAACCAACAAAACTAATCAAATAAAATAATAGGCTGAAACAAATGGCTGGGGTTATTTCATACCGATTGAGCTCAGAAATATACCTTGCCACATACGCAAGTCAAAACAATGCCACACAGGCAAGTCAAAATAATGCCACACAGGCAAGTCAAATGATGCCACACAGGCAAGTCAAAACCATGCCACACAGGCAAGTCAAAATAATGCCACACAGGCAAATCACACATTGGACCGCGAATCCAAATGTATGCAAATCGAATAGGTGTGTTTGGCACAACATCACCAATCCGCAGAACAAAAATCTAGGGTTAACCCATACGCCTCCCACAACAAAACACCAAATGGCCCATTTACTCCGAAACCCAAAACGGAGACGCCGTGGACTAATCACATTGCCACGGAAAGTGTCATGCCTCTCGTGCCAAGACGACATGCCTGTGGTACCCCCACAGGTGGTTATAGCTCAGGTATACCCTACAGTATATTCTAATAAAAATATCATGTCACAACACATGCGACATAATACCAACAAAAGGGTTCTATATGTACATGTTGAACCAAATCAAATTATGGTCACAAGGTTTCAAAAAGAAGGTAGCAACATGTACCGCTCTACAATTATCAAAAATAAATACTAAACATGATATCCTAATTCAAAGAGTACAAATACGAGTCATGTATATCAACTCCAAAATGAAACTAATATATTTATTTCACATGAAACAATTATGTGAAATCATAACACAATTCGAAATAAGGAAACAAATTAACGAACAAATCAAATTTAACAAGATTGTCGCTGAAAGAGTACGGAATCCGTACCTGAGTTAAGCAACGTCATACCCAAAATTATCATCCGAATATAAGTCGTTAAATTCCTTCCGTCCGAACTAATTAAACAAAATAATAAATAAGTTTAACAAAATCAAAGCCTTACAATTACTAGACATTAGTTTATAATTCTGTTAATCATTAAGCTTGCAAGATCCGATCATAAAATAACTAAAAAATACCCAATAATAAAAATAATGGTATTACCTTGGTTGGGAGAATTTTTCTCTTTCTATTTTCTATACTCCTAGCCCCCTTTCTCTTCACTTCATAATAGATGGAATCCAATACAATTAGGTTTGAGTCATATATATAATTAATCATCCTTGTCCTAATAGGATTTATAACATTGAACTTAATTAGTTTTAAAGCCCAAATTTACAAGATTAATATTTTCTGTCACTTATTGTTATAGCCCACAAACATTATTTTCAAATTCACCCAAATAAAAGACAAGCCCAATTATTCTATTTAAAACATAGATTTAAATGCTATTTACTTTATTTATTATTATTATTATTATTATTATTATTATTACCGGGTATTACAATAGCACCTGTAGCATTGTATTGGCTAATGAAGGACAAGTCTTGCTATTAGCTAATGAGGGACATGTCTTTTAGACTTGTAGCATTTTGGTACAAGACGTGGCTAACATTTACTTCTTCACCTCCCAAAATGGTACAAGGACCTGTAACATTTACTCAAGGATTTGGCTAGCATTTTGGTACAAGATCTGACCTGTAGCATTTCCTACTGCAATTTGGGATGCAAGACGTGGTCGTGGATATCAAATTCTTACCTCCCAAAAATAAGATAAGTAAATGTTTTATTTATTTATTTTATTTTTTTTTGAAAAAATAAAATAAGATTTTATTTTATTTTCAAAAATAAAAATAAAATTAATAATAATAATAATAATAATAATGCATAGGGTTCGGCACATGGCATGACAAGTCTTTCCTTAAGGAAAGCGAATTTCAGTTCAACTCAATGTTAATTTCAAGCGCATGCACAGTGGAGAATATCTACCTATTTATGATGAATTGAAAGCAGCAATAATTATATTATTTTACAAAGGTTCCACCAGAAATGGAAGTATTTTTGACTTGGCTATGGCCTATGCGAGATTGCAGGATGAAACTCATGCAAAAATGGAGGACTAACTTTTCCAAGATCTACAGACAATTATTTTTTAATTGGGCCGGGGAGGAATATATATATATATATATATATATATATATATATATATATATATATTGATCTCAAAAAAAATAAATAAAATTTTTATTTCCAAAATAAAATCTGTGGCTAGCGTGATTTATGCATAATCATATGATTTTATTTTATTTCATATGATTTTATGGTTTTAATTTGATTTAAAAAAAAATCTCTTTTCAAATTAAGAAAGATTTGATTTGATTTCAAAAAATAAATAAAGTTTAATTTCCAAAATAAAATCAAGATTTGATTTTGGAAATAATAAAAAAAAATTAATATTTGATTTGATAAAGAAAGATTTTATTTTATTTTTCAAAATAAATAAAATTTTGTTTACTTAGTAATATATATATATATATATATATATATATATATATATATATATATATATATATATTAAGGAAACAAATATTCTATTTCTAAATTAATGGGAATGATTTGATCTAGTTTCCAAAATATTAGAAATAATTGGATCTTGTTTTCAAAATAAAATAAAATTTAATATTAATTATATATAATATATAATTAATATTATATCTAATATATATATATATTGGGAAGATTTGATCTTATTTTTAAAATAAAATAAGAAAATATTTATTAGATTTGGTAACATATGACTTCCAAATTTAATGTGATTTATCTTATCTTAGTTTTCAGAAAAAATTAAGGAAACAAATATTGAGCAGGATTTGGGAAAGATTTTTAAGGTATCTTGGGAGAGCTCCCCTTGGGGTCCCCTCTCTAAGGATTTTTTGTTTTCAAGACTTGCAAGATCGAGCTCCGCGAATTTTTTAGAAATTTAAAGCAGGATGCACAGAGTTAAAGTATTTTGCACGATCGTCACTCCAAAAACGTGACTCTCGCGCAGGGGGAAAATGTGGGCCCAAGTACAAATTAGGGTTCACATGACCTAATTGAATTAAATGCACAATTAGGGTTTCGCGACCTCATTAAATGTGCAAATAGGCGAGACCCGAGAGAAGCCTCCACGGGTCCCGAGGCAGAAGGCTCGTGGAGGCAGCTCGTTTTGGGAATTGATTGAGGGATTAGATTGGTGGCTAGAAGGACAGGGCAATATGGGCATTACTCTAAGGACTAAAGGGTATTTCTGGAATTTTCCTGAAGGCATGTGCCTTGCACATGACTACTTTCCAGAAAACCCTATAAATACCCCTTCCATTCCATTTGGAAAGGGACTTCTCTTCAGACTCAAGACTCAGACCCATGGAAGATCGAAGGACCCTTTTTGGTGACTTAAAGGCTCGGAGATTCCACCTAAAAGCACTAGAAAGGGTTTGAACATTCTCTAAATTCGAAGGACTCAAGAAGGCTCTTGGAATCCCTGTTACCCTAACACGGTTCTTGAATTCTAGGGGTTCTGCCACGCGTCGTTGGAGTAATCGCCCACTTGTCGTTCTCCCCTCTTCAATCAACCAATCAATTTCGTACTCTTCGTGGATTTCTCGCCTCCTCAGGCATCACAAAACCCTAACACTAGCAATGTACGATTTCTTTGCCCACAATATACATGTATGTAAATATCAAATTATTATTGATGGACTTTAAAACATGTAACGATAAAATTTTTATTTTATCATCTAAAATATATTATACTAAAACACAATTAATGAAGTAATATCAAAAGTACATCAACATAAAATATAAGGAGTAATAACCACCTCCCATCCCTTTCCAAAATACGACTAATTATAAGATTTTTTTTATAATTTTGAATTAAAAAATGATGTAAACTATTTAACTTTTGAAAATAATAGAATGTAGTTAGTAGTAATTTTGAAATTTTATTTACAACTTTCTTAATTTTATTCTATGAAATTTTATTTATTCATTGTAATCAAACATATAAATATAACCAAAGTATTTGTAAGCATATATCAATAAATGCAAAGATACTGGTAGCAAAAAAGAATTGTAACCAGCAACTGGTAGCTTGTAGCATGTAGGGATTAAATGGAAAGCATGTGTGGTTGAGAATAATTTGGTAAAAGGATCATTAATTGAGTGAATTACCTTATTGCAAAAGAATCCTTCTGCGGCGACCGACGTCTTTCGACTGGGGTAGTGATCGGGGTAAGAATTAAAAGGATTTTTTTTTGCTTTTGACTATCAAATAATTAATGTGATTTATTGGAACTAAAATTTTTATAAAATGCAGTGATTTAGGTGTCATTTGAACACATATAAAAAACATAGTTGCACAGACTGTACAACCATATAAAACACATGGTTGCACAGACGGTTTTACAAAATAATTAAATATATATTTCATTTATTTTTTTTTCTTTTTGGCTAACTTTTCTAATTTATATTATTATATTTGTAAATAATTAAATAAAAATTTATTTGATATTAATTACAAAAATATTTAAATATATATTTTATTTATTTTCTTATTTTTTGACAAACTTTAATTTTCTAATTTATATTATTATTTGTATATAATTAAATAAAAATTCATTTGGTATAAATTTTCCCTTTTAGATCTACATAATCAATGCCACGTGAGATAATTATTGACACATAGACTTTTTTTCCTACTCAACTGCTTATGTGTCAAATTTCGTTAAAAGTCAACAGACTTAACGGAATTACAAATGTTTTGTTAGTAAACTAAAGTTCAGTGAGTTGATTGAATGAAAAAAAATCCAGTGACCCATTTATAAATCGATCTAAAGTAGAGTAACGTAAAAGGCAATTTATCCCGTGAAATGTACGTAGTGTTTAAACATTCTATATTTTAATTTATGATTGAACTTTCTCTTCAATGGGTTAATCTTTTAGCGTAGTTAATTAGTGACTCAACAAAAACATTTCAAATCTTTAATCAAAAGGATTTGGATTTTTTAAAAATTAATAAAGTTATTTATGTTAAGTTATGAGTCCTTATAATATATTGCACAAAAATATTTTAATGTTTGTTACAAGACACAATGCAATGATCCGTAAATTAATATATACACGAGTAAATAGGGCTGAACAAGAAATTAAATTGAAATTTAAATCGCACTAAAAATTATACAAAGCGCACCAATTAAAATTGCACCAACGATTTTGGCGTATGTGACGGCTTTAGGTGGGTTGAAAAATCAAATTTATAGTTTCGATTTGGTTACTAGCCAAAATTGCACGCATAAAACCGAAATTGCACCTTGTTGGTAGAGTAGCCTATAATGTTTCTAACTCTTTGTATTGTAATATGATCTTTGTTAACAATACGTTGTAATATGATTGAGCTACTCTTAGTAACAGTGTATGTTGTAATATGGTAGAGTGGCTTGTAAATTATTACAATATATTGTTACTAAGAATATTACAACATATTGTTACTAAGAGTTGAGTAACAAAGATAGTATTTAGCTTTTGTTTACTCTACTATGTTATACTCTAGTAATTTGTATCATATTATTCTATTATATTTAGCTTTTGTTTAGACAAAACATTATAAGTAAGGTTGTGTATGTTATCAAAGTAATATTTAATATTGTGTGATGTTAAATTGTTAATTTAAATTGCATAAAATTTTATTGTTTCAATTGATTTTAAAATCGAAATTGTACCAAATGAAACCACACTAACGGTTCAAACAGGACCGCACCAATCGTAAGCGGTTTCATGGGTGATTTTGAATTTGTCAAACCGCACCTAAACGATTTTGTGTGCGGTTTGAATTTCAAACCGCACCATGCTTACCCCTATGAGTAAATTATAATTGACATCAATCCTTATATATAAAGACACGACAAGCGATCTTTTTAATTTGAAAATTATGCGAGTCAATCCCACTTAATTTGGAATTCTGCTGAGTTAACTCGGTTCAATTGAAAAAGTCAATTACTTTTTCTGCGCCTTTTCCAATTCTTTCAACCCTCTTTCCCTTTCCTCTTCCTCATCCTCTTCTTCTTCTTTCAATTCCAGTTTCTCAACCTTTTCCAATTATTTTTCTCTTCCTCTTCTTTCAATTTCAGTTTCTCTACAATTATGTATTCGTTGTGTTCCCTTCTTTCCCTCCATCACAAATCTCGGTTGCACATCTTTCCCTCCATCATAGATCTGGGTTGCATACTGGTGCAGAGTACAATAATTTGTGACTGTGCGAAATCCTAGATGGCATCAAGATGCATCTCTTCGCCACTGAATATGATCGTTAGCTTCAAAACGGTATGTTTGCCGAATGAAGCCGTCAATTACTGCCGATGAAGACGCTATGACTGAATCTATCAAGCGCCAGCTGGCCACACAAGGTAAAGCATCGGATGCCCTCACCAAAATCCCATCCCCTTTTAAATTTTTTTCTAAATTTTCAGAAAATCGAAATTACAGCTTAATTTTTTTCCCCGTAGATTTTGATTTCTCTAAAAAAAATTTATTTATTTGTTGTTGGTTCCAGACTTTCAGTGTTAAGTGAAATGTTTCTTATATGTATCATGCCATATTTATGTATTTTGATGAGTAATTTAGCCATGTAAGCTTAGATACATCTAACGATTTGTAACTGAAGCTACAACAATTGGACTCTAGATTTTCTTGCAAATACATCAACCATTTTAAGAACATTGTGTCATGTACAACCCAAAAACAATACTCCCTCTGTCCAGAAAATGATAGTCCTATTTGATAAAATAATTTATTTATTTATTTTATCAAATTACAAGCTTTATGTTGTATTGGGACTTAGATTCACAATCAATTGCATATTACATGTGGAATTGACAAGCATTTAGTCGAACGTGTACATTTCTAATACTCAAAAAATGCACAATTATAAACTACAACCGTAACACTTTCAATATAATTACATTATTATATTAAGTGCCAAATTTTCTCAACCTAATAATGTTATGTCATCAATCTATAATTACAGCCAGAAGATAAGCACCAACCTTGCTGCAATAACCAAATTTGCCACATATTTTTCATACCATCTACATAAATCCATTAATATTCTCTCCTTTTAATTTTTTATTCCACGTGTTTTCTTGATTGTTAAGGTTAATAATTTCACAAGGCTTTTAAGCAAATACATAATGGAGATTAAAATCCTCTTTGTAGATAATGATCAATGGTCATAATAAATAAAGAAATAATAGTGGAAGAAGACCCTGTAGATCGATTTCGCAATCAATGAATACGTGCAAGAATACACAGTCAACAAATTATAAAGTGATAAAAAAGTATCGTTCCCACGAGGAATTATTTAATAAAAATTACCAAGTACTAACTCTTAACCAAATCAATTTCATTTAAACAACCATAAATGTGATTTTTCTATTTAAGAAAATTAAATTAACTAATTAAACTGAATTGCTTTATAAATGAATTCAAATAAATAAAGGTTAAGACTACAATATCCCCAATTATGAACTATAAACTAATTATCTAATTATCCCAATTATTATGCCTAATGAATTGTTAACATGAATTCTCAAATGCCAAAAGTCCTTTTCCAAGTGATCAAATGACTTCTATTTAATCCAGATTAATCTTGCTATATTCCTATGCAAAATAATTGAATTAAACTCCTTCAATTCCAATTCCTTATGTGTTACATGCGGTGAACATATATTTCAATTCAATTCACGAACCTAATTATTCGTCATGCAAATAACTAAGACACATGTTATCATGCCCAGTTCTAACCCTAGATCTCCTCTTTCAATTCCTTCTAGAGTAACAAGGTAATTACTGATCAAATAATTAATCAATAAGCATAAGACAAGATAAACAATTCACTTTGACACAAATAATTGAAATAAATTGAATAACTAATTTATAGACATAAAAAGTTCAATTGGAATCTTAATAAAAGAGTTAGTTCATAATTAATGAATTAAAACCAAGAATTCACAACTGAATAGACATTAAAAGATAAAAGTAAGATTAGAGAAGAGAATAAATCTGTTGTCAGCAAATCTCCATCTTCCTCAAGCGCCTGCTCTTTTTCTTCAATGGTCTCCAAGTTGTTTCAATAGCTAAAACTAATAAGAACTAGGATTTATGTTCTAATCTAATGGAGTGTATCTCTAATCTAATCTATGTAATCACCTTTTATTTTATGCCTTACATCATGTATTTATAGGTTACAAGTCCAATTTTTAGTTTAGGAATAAACTCAATCCAATTTGGAGTCAAAAAAGTGTCAAAATTCGTCCCAAAACGCGTCCAAGCCTTATCAGGCCCTTCCAAATTATACCTAAAACACTATATTTTATAAAAATTTCTGTTGAAATAAATACAATACATTTTTTGAGAGTAAAAAAAAACTAAAAATGTTCAATAAAAATATCCATGTAGAAGAACTCTTATTTAAATGAAAATTGAGCATGAGACTTAAAAATTACAATACTTCAGTCTTAACCAGTAAGTTAAGACTCATCGTGTGACGCGCCCAAAATAGGTATACATCACCCATTTTGAGTCGTCAATAACATGGTACAGAAACAACTACAACTTTATTAATACAACATAGAAATCATGAGTTTAGATACAAATATTGCCATTTAGACAATATTCACACCTAAATAAGTCCTCATTACAATTATTGGTACATTATTTTACAAAAATAGTGAGAACTACTAAAACGACTTCTAGAACCATCATTTCACACCCCGACTAGTACTAGCTACATTCTCGCCTCCTTAGAAGAAAAATAGAACAAAAAGGAAAAGGGTGAGCTCAACTAGCCCAGTAAAGAATATTATGACTAAGATAATATAGAACAAATTATCGTTAGTCTTCAACAGGAAAAAATCTGATAAAATACAATAGACAACAAGTTTCAGATCAATATTCACAGTGGAAACAATAATTCGTAGAAGAGTTATGTAGAGAATAAAATCTACTATAATCTATGAATTTAAAAGTCTATCATCAATATTTTATCTCTGTAACATCAACCAATATTAATCTTGAATCAAATATTCATCTTTGCACTACAGGCCAAAGATATTCATCAGTCAGTCATGTTCATCTCAATACCTGTACATCTTTGCACTACGGGCCAAAGATATTCATAAGAAAATCAACCATCTTTGCACTACAGGCCAAAGATATTCAGTAATACCATCATTTAGGACTGAGGATGATGAAAAATATTTTAAAGAAAATGAATCCAGTGAAACAAAAGAACAAGTATTATGAATTCGTACTTTAAACAATCCGAGTTCAAAAATACTTCATAAATAATCATAGCGAAGTAAAATTCAAGAATGATCAAAACATGGATACAATCAAAGTTAGTATCCATAATAGATATTTTAGACAAAAACAAAAATTTAATTTTTCTGTGAATAGTGCCGTATTCATGAATAGTTCCATATACGTGAATAGTGTCGTATACGTGAATAGTAACCCCGACACTAAAAAAAAGAATTTTACAAGAAAAAAAAATCTTACCAATATTCTGGCATAATGATATTAGAAGAAATAATATCATTTTTAAAAAAATAACATCCCTTACCTTGAAAAGACTGTACTTCTAGCTGGAATACCGGATATAGTACTGAAGGGAACTTGCACCGTATATCAACATTCAAAGTATCAAAATACTCACAAGAATACGCTCGATAATATAGAGAGAGAAAGGGAGAGAAAACTTTAGTTTCTGGTGTGATTTTTAATTCTAACCTAAGCACCCTATTTATAGGAAAATGTTTAGAACACCAAACCAAAACATTTAATATAATATTAATATATTTTTCTTAATTTCTTAACAGTCTTCTTTGGTCAAAAACATCAGCCAACAACCCGCCAAAATCACAAAAAACGTTTTTCTTAAAAAAAATAATTAAAACTTCAAAAATCAATTATTCTGGAACTTCGAAACTTCAATAATTCATAATAAATAGTCATTTTGTCAGAAAAATTCGAACCTTATATCTTTTTCATAGGAAATTTCATTCTCTATAATTTTGCAAAAGAAAGTTTTTTCAAATTCCAAACAGAAATTGACCGAAATCAACAAACGGGTGATTTTACAGGCTATAATCAAATTTCAGTCAAGAAATGGGCCCACAGACATGTTTAACATGTTTTAAATAACTTTTGCAACAAAAATACTCTTCCTCCTCATATATTCATATATCCCACATTCATTGTAAAAATATCACCATTATTATATTATTAAAATATAATAATATATTTAAATGAATTGTTTATCAGAAAAGATAAAATAATAATTTTTCAACAATTGTCACATTAAAAATTTTCTCCATCTATATCCTCATAAAATGAATATTTTCCTCATCATATAAATTAATAATTAATTATTCACAAATAATATTACAAAATCACAATACTGACAACCAGGAAGTTCCCAGGAAAGAGGGGGCTTTCCAATAAGGATTTCTCCTTACTGGCGCGCAATTAGGTGACTAAACCTCTCCTTAGACAGAACTACCGTAACAAATTCATTCGAACCAGATGGTATTGTCAGAACAGGTGCCAAAATGTAAGACCCCAGCTTATTATAAATGAAATTAAATTTCCTCTATTTATTATTTTAAAATTGTAAGGGTTGATTTGATTAATGTGGTTAATTATGGGTAAAATGCGTAAATATTTTAAATAAGCAAGTGGTTATAAAATATTCATTGTTGTCGGAAAATATTCGTTTGGTCGTGGAATATTCTTACTGTCGAGGAATATTCGTACGACGGCGCAGCCTTGTGTGGGCCCCATAACAAAAAGCGATTGGATGAAGAAAACGACAAGTATAAGTTGTTTATAAATAACGGCGTAGTTGTTACCGTTAATACTGTTGGAATACCCGGTGGTTAAAACACAGTAGCACACGGTATTGCACCAATTATTGATTCTTACGTAGGAAGACATTACTCAATAATTATTACAGTAGTTACTGTTCAATATTTTATTTTATTGATTCAATAATTGCTACGTTGATATTTTATATTATTGTTGTTTCAATAATTGTTACTACACAATATTTTCATTATCAGATCAATAATTCATATTATTTGAATAATATTATTAGATAACATTATTGGCAATGTCTAGAAAGTTCTGTCTAAGGAGAGGTTTGGTCACCTAATTGCGCGCTAGTAAGGAGAAATCCTTATTGGAAATCCCCCCCTTTCCTGGGAACTGCCTTGTTATCAGTATTGTGATTCTGTAATATTATTTGTGAATAATTAATTATTGATTTATATGATAAGGAAAATATTCATTTTATGAGGATATAGATGGAAAAATTTTTAATGTGACAATTGTTGAAAAATTGTTATTTTATCTTTTCTGATAAATAATTCATTTAAATATATTATTATATTTTAATAATATAATAATGGTGATATTTTTACAATGAATGTGGGATATATGAATATATGAGGAGGAAGAGTATTTTTATTGCAAAAGTTATTTAAAACATGTTAAACATGTCTGTGGGCCCATTTCTTGACTGAAATTTGATTATAGCTGTAAAATAGACCGTTTGTGGATTTCGGTCAGTTTCTGTTTGGAATTTGGAAAAACTTTCTTCTGAAAAGTTGTAGAGAATGAAATTTCCTATGAAAAAGAAAAAAAGTTCGAATTTTTCTGACAAAAAAGACTATTTATTATGAATTATTGAAGTTCTAAAGTTCTAGAATAATTGATTTTTGAATTTTTAATTAATTTTTTAAAGAAAAACATTTTTTATGATTTTGGTGGGATGTTGGCTGATGTTTTTGACCAAAGAAGGCTGCTAAGAAATTAATAAAAATATATTAATATTATATTAAATTTTTGCTTTGATTTTCTAAGAATTTTCCTATGAATAAGGTGCTTAGGTTAGAATTGAAAATCACACCAGAAACTGAAGTTTTCTCTCCCTTTCTCTCTCTATATTATCGAGCGTATTCTTGTGAGTATTTTGATACTTTGAGTGTTGCTATACGGTACAAGTTCCCTTTAACACTATATCCGGTATTCCAGCTAGAAGTACAATCTTTTCAAGGTAAGGGATGTTATTTTTTTTAAAATAATATTATTTCTTCTAATATCATTATGCCGGAATATTGGTAAGATTTTTTTTTCTTGTGAAATTCTTGTATTTTAGTGTCGGGATTAGTATTCACGTATACGACACTATTCACGTATACGGCACTATTCATGTATACGGCACTATTCACGAATACGACACTATTCATAGAAAAAATTAAATTTTCATTTTTGTACAAAATATCTATTATGGATACTAGCTTTGATTGTATCCATATTTTGATCATTCTTGAATTTTACTTCACTATGACTATTTATGAAGTATTTTTGAACTCGGATTGTTTAAAGTACGAATCCATAATACTTGTTCTTTTATTTCACTGGATTCGTTTTCTTTAAAATATTTTTCATCATCCTCAGTCCTAAATGATGGTATTACTGAATATCTTTGGCCTGTAGTGCAAAGATGGTTGATTTTCTTATGATTATCTTTGGTCCGTAGTGCAAAGATGTACAGGTATTAAGATGAACACGACCGACTGATGAATATCTTTGGCCTGTAGTGCAAAGATGAATATTTGATTCAAGATGAATATTGGTTGATGTTACAGAGATAAAATATTGATGATAGACTTTTAAATTCATAGATTATAGTAGATTTCATTCTCTACGTAACTCTTCTATGAATTATTGTTTCCACTGCGAATATTGATCTGAAACTTGTTGTCTATTGTATTTTATTAGATTTTTTTCTGTTGAAGACTAACGATAATTTGTTCTATATTATCTTAGTCATAATATTCTTTACTGGGCTAGTTGAGCTCACCCTTTTCCTTTTTGTTCTATTTTTCTTCTAAGGAGACGAGAATGTAGCGAGTACTAGTCGGGGTGTGAAATGATGGTTCTAGAAGTCGTTTTAGTAGTCCTCACCATTTTTATAAAATAATGTACCAATAATTGTAATGAGGACTTATTTGGGTGTGAATATTGTCTAAATGATAATATTTGTATTTAAACTCACAGTTTCTATGTTGTATTAATAAAGTTGTAGTTGTTTCAGTACCATATTATTGACGACTCAAAATGGGTGTTGTATACCTATTTTGGGGGCGTCATATGTTGAGTCTTAACTTAATGGTTAAGACTGATGTATTGTAATTTTTAAGTCTCATGCTCAATTTTCATTTAAATAAGAGTTCTTCTACATGGATATTTTTATTGAACATTTTCAGTTTTTTTTACTCTAAAAAAATGTATAGTATTTATTTCAAAAGAAATTTTTATAAAATATAGTGTTTTAAGTGTAATTTGGATACATATACAAAAATAGAATTATACAAATAAACAAAAAAACTGAAAATATCCTATTTTCCGATCTAATAAATCGGTCTGCCTAGACTTTTCCTTTAAATAAATTTATCTTTTTCTTTATATAAAGTTGTGTTTTCTCCTTTATTATGAGACATAATTAGTTCTTGATATTATAAATAAATATTCTTACCTAATTGATGGTAATGATAATATATGAGTCTTTATGGCTGAAGAGATGGTATATGATTGAATTAATTATTAATTGTTGGAAGAAGTTGTGGACATAAAAGAAACAGCTCCCTTCCAACGAAACAAGTAGCAGACCCAGCTATTACCATGCGTATAACGGAAAGGACGACAGATACACAGGCCCAAAAGCTTACTACTGTCATATATATATATATATATATGTATATATATAGATCAGTCTCTATACTTGACTACTTTAATGGAGTAGTAAGTACTGTGGATCTGGTCAGGTTAAAAGAGTTGAGAGTTCCAAAGCAAGCAAGCAGGCACATGCATGCAGCTTGCTGGCCTCCACTTCACTTCACATGCATTTTGCTGTTACTATTCTTATCCTTCGTTTCTCATGCTGACACCTCACCCTCTCCATGCACATTAATTTTCTCTCTGCACTAAACCCATCTTTCTTCCTTTAAATTCTCTCTCTAATTACGTACCCAGCTCCAACAATTAGTACTCTACCATCTCCTCCTCCTCCTCCAATTCATCTCATAAACCTTCATATTTAAGCCTTGATCAAGCATTTGTGGGGCTGAAAAATGGACAGAACACTTCATATTTAAGCCTTGATCAAGCATGCATTTAGGGCTGAAAAATGGACATAACAGTTCGGTTTGATTCGGGTTTAGCTCAGAAAAGTGGGAGTTAGTCTCAGATTAGTTAATAATATAGTTTAAATTTAAGAGGAAAAAAAGTTGTATAACTAATATGAATAAAATCTAGTTAGTGTAGCTATACTGAACACATTTAAAGTAGTCAAATTTTGGAATCACGATTCGATACATATTTGAATCGATACTATGTCTAATAGTATAAATGAATAAGATTGAGTTGCTCAGATTTGGTTAATAAAATTTATCGAATATAAAATAAGATTTGATTGAGATTCGTTTAGCCATGGAGTTGAGCACGACCTCGAATCATATTTAAGCCCAAACAGTTTGAACTTTTCAAAATCCGACTATACCAATAAAAAATAGCAATTTGAGAAGATTCGAGTAATTTATCGAATTTTAAAATCAGCTCATATTTGAATCATTTATATTTCGAGTTGAACTCGAATCGAATTTTTAGTCGAGTGAGTATGAATTGAGTCTGAACTGTATGCTCATTTTACGGTGTTAACGATATACATACTATATATGATAACTAGCAACAGTCCCGTGCCTTCGGCACTATGGACGTTGGGATTTATTCCAAATTTTGGACGACCCAAATGATTTATTGAGTGAGCGAGAAATTCAAAATCATTTGTATTTTATTAGATAGATGGATGGTGGGATTTATCCCAAACTTTGGACGTCCTAGATGATTTATTGAGTGAGTGGAAAATTCAAAATTATTTGTATTTTATTAGATATAATTAGATATATAGAATATAGATATAGATAGATAGAATTAGATAGATTGTATTTTATTAGATAGATGGATGGTGAGATTTATCCCAAACTTTGGACGGCCCAGATGATTTATTGAATGAGCGGGAAATTCAAAATCATTTGTATTTTATTAGATAGATGTATATCTAATTAATTTAAATTAAATTGGAATAGTTAGTTATTTTATATTTTCATTTTAATTTCAACTTATTTGTAACTGATATAATAATTGTAAAATGTAATTTAAATATAGCCTTTTATTTTATAAGTAAAATAATAAGTTTAACGTGACAAACAATATGTATTGTAAAGTCTTGCAACCCAGACAGCGAGTGAGTTACAAATAAAGATACAAAAATTTGTGTCTATTATAGACTATACACACACCAAATTGTATGTCGTTTCTAGTTATAAGACCTTAATAAAATTGGGAATTTTTCCAGCAAATTCATGACTGTTCTAATTTCTAAATATAGAAATAGTTGCTATATATCCAGTAGGTTGTTATCTCAAGTCCCAGCAACTGCTTTCTTGGGGGCAGTTCTCTCTCTCTCTCTCCCTCTCTCTCCCTCTCTCTCTCTCTCTCTCTATATATATATATATATAGTCTGCATGCATGCAATAGTACGAGGTCCAATCACCATATATTTTCTGGTCTATCATGAGATATATATCCCGTTTCATGCCATTCACGAGGCCAAGTATACACTCTCTCACAAAAAAATTCATTCGTCAAATATTTTTTAGATAAAAACTGGTTTTATTCATTAATATATTAGTATAAAAAATAATTTCAAATTTGTATCATAATTTAATATCATACTATCATTACTAAATTAACAACTTAAGTTAAATATAAAAAAGGAAAAATCTTAATATTTGTAAAATTTATAAATGTAACTTCTTTTTTCCTACTTTTGAGAAAGGGGGAGGGTTTTAACCTATTATATAAAAGAGGACTTACATTTGCAGCAGGACCAGGCCTGTATATATATGAGGAAGGAGATCACAAGAATATGGGAGCCCCCCGGCCATCTATCTATGATTTCACATTAGCACTCAAAACATAAGTACATATCAATAGTACGAAAATAGAAACATATAAAAAAATCTGTAAAAAAAATATATAAAAAATAAAAATCTGTAAAATTTGAGGAGTCTTCTCTTTTAAAAAAATAATATATATTGCGTCTATTCTCAGTTACATTGATAAATATTATTGATAATCTTTTGTATTGGATAAATTTGTAATAAGTAGTTGACCTTCTTATAGGTATAATCATATGTTTTAATATATTTCACAGTTAATTACTACATCCGTTTTAAAATTTGAGATATGTTTTGAATTTTTAAAGTTAATTTGTGTGAAATTCTAAAATTCAAAATTGATATATATAACTTCAATTCATTCAAGTTTTGAAAATAACAAAGATAAGTAATTAGTAGTATAGTAATAGCACTTTAAAGTACTTTACAATTGTTATATTTGTTTATATTAAAAATAAATAACTTCATTACAAAAAAAGGTCATTGCCAACGAGCCTTGCTATCGCCAATGACCCAACTACCATCAGCAATGTGGTCATTGGCGATGACAACACCCGTCACCCCACAGGTCGTCGCCCGCCATCGGGAATTAGGTCATTGACGACAGGGTCATTGCCGACGGCATGAGTGACGGACATGTTGTCAGTAAAAGCTATTTAAATTTTTTTATTAATATGGTCATTAGCGACGGGAAGGCCGTCGCCAATGACTTTTTGTCGTCGTCAATGACCTTAATTTATATTATATAAAGAATCGCCGCTGTAGGTAATTCCCGAAGGGCAAGCCGTCGCCAATGACTTGCTTTAAAAAAAATAATTAGAAAATTGCAAAATTCTCTTATTCATTTACATATACATAATTGTACCTGTTATAAACTAAAGAAAAACAAATAATTCTTCACGAACGTATATCAATTGTAAAAAAACAACTTTTATGAATAAAAATTAATTTTCTCTAAATATCATTTTCAATATTATGGTATGGATTTGATATAATAGTTATGAGTAATATTTATAAATTTTACAAAGTAAGCAAGTTGTTATAAAATATTCGTTTGGTCGAAAAATATTCATTTTATAAGAGAATATTTGTACAACGACACAATCATCGATGTACCCCATAACGGAATTATTGTCTGAGTTAGAAAATGACAGAAATAACTTTTTATAAAAATAACGGCAAAAATTTTACCGTTAACTGTTGAAATACTCGGTGATAAAAGTACAGTAATACACGTGGTTGCATAATAGCACACGGTATTGTATAGTATCTTTGATTATTGATGCTTACGTGAGAAGTCACTCAATTTTGTTCAATTATTGTCACAGTAATTGATGTATGGTATCTCACGTTATTGATTCAATTATTGTCACAATATTTTATATTATTTACTCAATAATTGAGACGATAAAGTTTTTCATATTATTATTTGCATTATTGACGATGTATAGAAAGTTTTGTCTAGAAAAGGGGTTTGGTCACCCAATTACGCGCCAATAAGGAGAAAATCCTTATCGAAAAGTCCATTCTTTCTTGGGAATGATTTGGTTGTTAATATTGTGAGTTATAATATTAATGATGAATGTTATTAAAAATGTATTTTGTGAAGCCAAGTGAGTTGAGATAAATAGAGGGGTTTTTATTGAAGTATTTAATGTAAGTTTTGCTTATTATATGGACCCCTACTTACCCATTTTACAAAACTGTCTATAAGACCCCAGCTTATTATAAATAAAATTAAATTTCTTCTATTTATTATTTTAAAATAGTAAGGGTTGATTTGATTAATGTGGTTAGTTATGGTTAATTTGCGCAAATATTTTAAATAAGCAAGTGGTTATAAAATATTCATTGTTGTCGGGGAATATTCGTTTGGTCGTGGAATATTCTTACTGTCGAGGAATATTCGTACGACGGCGCAGCCTTGTGTGGGCCCATAATGAAAAGCGATTGGATGAAGAAAACGACAAGTATAAGTTGTTTATAGATAATGGCGTAGTTGTTACCGTTAATACCGTTGGAATACCCGGTGGTTAAAATACAGTAGCACACGTTATTACACCAATTATTGATTCTTACGTAGGAAAGGCATTGCTCAATAATGGTTACAGTAGTTACTCTTCAATATTTTATTTTATTAATTTAATAATTGCTACGTTGATATTTTATATTATTGTTGTTTCAATAATTGTCACTACACAGTATTTTCATTATCAGATCAATAATTTATATTATTTGAATAATATTATTAGATAACATTATTGGCAATGTCTAGAAAGTTCTGTCTAAGGAGAGGTTTGGTCACCTAATTGCGCGCCAGTAAGGAGAAATCCTTATTGGAAAGCCTCCTCTTTCCTGGGAACTGCCTTGTTGTCAGTATTGTGATTCTGTAATATTATTTATGAATAATTAATTATTAATTTATATGATAAGGAAAATATTCATTTTATGAGGATATAGATGGAGAAAATTTTAATGTGACAATTGTTGAAAAATTGTTATTTTATCTTTTCTGATAAACAATTCATTTAAATATATTATTATATTTTAATAATATAATAATGGTGATATTTTTACAATGAATGTGGATATATGAATATATGAGGAGGAAGAGTATTTTTGTTGCAAAAGTTATTTAAAACATGTTAAACATGTCTGTGGGCCCATTTCTTGACTAAAATTTGATTATAGCTTGTTAAATCGCCCGTTTGTGGATTTCGGTCAGTTTCTGTTTGGAATTTAAAAAATATTTCTTCTGAAAAGTTGTAGAGAATGAAATTTCCTATGAAAAAGACATAAGGTTCGAATTTTTCTGATAAAAGGGCCATTTATTATGAATTATTAAAGTTCTGAAGTTCTAGAATAATTAATTTTTGAAGTTTTAATTTTTTTAAGAAAAACATTTTTTGTGATTTTGGTGGGTTGTTGGCTGATGTTTTCGACCAAAGAAGGCTGCTAAGAAATTAAGAAAAATATATTAATATTATATTAAATGTTTTGATTTGGTGTTCTAAGTATTTTCCTATAAATAGGGTGTTTAGGTTAGAATTGAAAATCACACCAGAAACTGAAGTTTTCTCTCCCTTTCTCTCTCTTTATATTATCGAGCGTATTCTTGTGAGTATTTTGATACTTTGAGTGTTTCTATACGGTGTAAGTTCCCTTTAGCACTATATCCGATATTCCAGCTAGAAATACAGTCTTTTCAAGGTAAGGGGTGTTATTTTTTTTAAAATGATATTATTTCTTCTAATATCATTATGTCGGAATATTGGTAAGATTTTTTTTTCTTGTGAAATTCTTGTCTTTTAGTGTCGGGGTTACTATTCACGTATATGACACTATTCACGAATACAGCACTATTCACAGAAAAAATTAAATTTTTGTTTTTGTCCAAAATATCTATTGTGGATACTAGCTTTGATTGTATACATGTTTTGATCATTCTTGAATTTTACTTCACTATGATTATTTATGAAGTATTTTTGAACTCGGATTGTTTAAAGTACGAATCCATAATACTTGTTCTTTTGTTTCACTGGATTCGTTTTCTTTAAAATATTTTTCATCATCCTCAGTCCTAAATGATGGTATTACTGAATATCTTTGGCCTGTAGTGCAAAGATGGTTGATTTTCTTATGAATATCTTTGGCCCGTACTGCAAAGATGTACATGTGTTGAGATGAACATGACCGACTGATGAATATCTTTGGCCTGTAGTGCAAAGATGAATATTTGATTCAAGATGAATATTGGTTGATGTTACAGGGATAAAATATTGATGATAGACTTTTAAATTCATAGATTATAGTAAATTTCATTCTCTACGTAACTCTTCTATGAATTATTGTTTTCGCTGCGAATATTGATCTGAAACTTGTTGTCTATTGTATTTTATCAGATGTTTCCCTGTTGAAGACTAACGATAATTTGTTCTATATTATCTTAGTCATAATATTCTTTACTGGGCTAGTTGAGCTCACCCTTTTCCTTTTTGTTCCATTTTTCTTCTCAGGAGGAAAGAATGTAACGAGTACTAGTCGGGGTGTGGAATGATGGTTCTAGAAGTCGTTTTAGTAGTCCTCACTATTTTTGTAAAATAATGTACCAATAATTGTAATGAGGACTTATTTGGGTGTGAATATTATCTAAATGGCAATATTTGTATTTAAACTCATAGTTTCTATGTTGTATTAATAAAATTGTAGTTGTTTCTGTACCATGTTATTGACGACTCAAAATGGGTGATGTATACCTATTTTGGGGGCGTCACAGTTGGTATCAGAGCTTAGGGATATGATCTCTGGCGGAGATCGGAGAATAGAACTAGGAGGGGAGAGACGAGTAAATCCTTCGCTAGTGTGTCCTACCTAAGCTTATTTGTTAGTTGGTCAGTATATAGGGATATTATGTGATATGTTGATTTCCTTAATTAACCCTTATTTTATGGCAGTATTTGAGAATATCAACGGAGAATGTTAACAGTGGAGTAAATGAGACTGTGGAGACACCTTTACTCACCAACGAGGAGAACGTGCAACAGGCTGACAATGTTCCTCCTGTGAACAACACCATTGAGCAGATGATGAACGACGGGATGTTTAGAAGCTTTTTGCAGGTCATGCAAAATCAGACGAGGGAGACTTGTGCACAAAATACAGGTGGAAATGATAACAACGCACGGTTTATCACAGCCAAGCAGTTCAAAGAGTTGGGAGCACCAGAATTCTGGGGAAAGCCGAATTCCGATTAAGGCAGAAACGTGGGTCAAATAAATCACCAAGATATTCGATGTCTTGGGATGCACGGAGGAACAGAAGGTTCCATTTGCCACCTTTATATTCCATAATGAGGCAGATTACTAGTGGGAATCTGTGAAGCGTACCCATCCAGTCCGCACTCAGCATATCTTGGGAGACATTTCAGAAACTTTTCAATGACAAGTACTTTCCTGAAAGTATTCATCATATGAATGAAGTGGAGTTATCATGTTGTCAATTTGGATATTTTTAAACTCTGAATAAATTAAAAATATTTAATATTTATTATTGATTTCGTTTGATTGAATTCTTATATCATTGTCATCATCTTCATAATTATATTGTGATGAAAGTCATCTTTGGCCCGTAGTGCATAGATGGACTGTTGATTGGTATGATTATGACCAAGGATTATTCGGTATAATCATAACCATTGGTGATAATATTAATATCATTGGCCCTGTAGTGCATGGATGATTCGTGGATGTGATAATAATGAATATCCTTGGCCCGTAGTGCATGGATAATTCAGTGATGTGGATTATTTATTGAGCCGAGTCACAGCGATAAAATTGATGATAAACTTTTAAATCATAGAAGATATTAGATATCATGCTCTACTTAACTCTTCTAATGTCTTGTTTGTTCCGCTGCAGTTAAACTTATTGTCTATTGTATTCTATCAGTTTAACACTGTTGAAGGCTAACGATAATTTATTCTGCATTATATTAGTCATAATATATAAAATCCCAAATTTTATGAATAAAGATTTAAATTTCTCAAGATATTTTTTGACTATTATGGTGTGAATTTGAGATAATGTTATAGTTGTGGGTAGTATTTATAAATTTTGCAAAGTATGCAAGTTATTATATAATATTCGATTGGTTGGGGAATATTCATTTTAACAGGGAATATTCGTACGATGACACAATCATTGGTGGATCCCACAACGAAATTATTGTCGGATTGAGAAAACGATAAAAATATTTTTATGAAAATAACGACGGAAGTTTTACCGTTAATACTATTGAACTACTCGGTAGTAAAAGTACATTAATACGCGTGGTTGCATAGTAGCACACGGTATTGATTATTGATGCTTACGTGAGAAGTCACTCAGTTTTGTTCAATTATTGCTATAGTAATTGTTGCATAGTATCTCACTTTATTTGATTCAATTATTGTCAATATTTTATATATTATTAAAACAATAATTGAGATAATAAAATTATTAATATTATTATTTGCAATATTAACGATGTCTAGAAATTCTTCCAAGGAGAGGTTTGGTCACCTAATTGCGCACCAATAGGGAGAAATCCTTATTGGAAAGCCCCCTCTTTCCTGGGAACGACCTAATCGATTAATAGTGTGAATTATAATAATGATGATGAAGTTTGTTTTATTATTATTATAAATATAATAAAACAAAAAACTTTTTATATAAAACAGAATACTTTTATAAAGTTATTTATTTTATTAGACTATAAATAGAATATATTATATTCTATTATGCATAGTATTTGCATAGTGCCTGCATAGTGTTTGCATAGTAAAATCTTTTTATATAAAACAGAATACTTTGATAAAGTTATTTTTTTTATTAGACTATAAATAGAATATATTATATTCTATTATGCATAGTGTTTTGCATAGCAAAATCTTTTTATATAAAACAGAATACTTCTATAAAATTATTTATTTTATTAGACTACAAATAGAATATATTATATTTTATTATGCATAGTGTTTGTATAGTAAAATATTTTTATATAAAACAGAATACTTTTATAAAGTTATTTATTTTATTAGATTATAAATAGAATATATTATATTTTATTATGCATAGTGTTTGCATAGTGCCTACACAGTAAAATCTTTTTATATAAAATAGAATACTTCTAAAAAGTTATTTGCTTTATTAAATTTTAAATAATATATATATATATATTATATTTTATTTTATTGTATAGTATCCTTTCTATTTTTCTATAAATAGGATGTTTAGTTAGAATTGAAATCACACCAGAAGTTCAGAGAATTCTCTTCTATAATCTTGAACGTATTTCTTTAGAGTTTTAAGAAGCTTTGAGCGTAGTGCAAGTTTTGTTCAAGAATATCCTTGCCGTACCAGTCGGAATACTCTTCTTTTACGGTAAGATGTATTATTTCTTTCGTATTCATGAAGAGAATTATTTTCTTTCAAATACTCATAAGAGTTGTTGTTCCATTTTTTATTATTATGTTGGAATAATCTGTTTATGCAAAGTACCACATACATGGTGAATTCTTCTTTTATTCCATTCTTTATTATTATGTTTGAATAACCTGTCTATGCGAAGTACTGCATACATGGTGAAATTCTTCTGTTATTCCATTCTTTATTATTATGTTGGAATATCCTGTCTATGCGAAGTACTGCATACATGGTGAAATTCTTCTATTATTCCATTCTTTATTATTCTGTTGGAATATCATGTCTGTGCGTTTACGCATGACCTAGGTTCCATTATTTATTATTCTATTGGAATAACTTGTCTGTGCGGTCTATCGCATGCATGGTGAATTCTGTTGTTATTCCATTCTTTATTATTCTGTTAGAATAACCTGTCTGTGCGGTCTATCGCATGTATGATGAATTCTGTTCTTATTCCATTCGTTATTATTCTGTTGGAATAACCTGTCTGTGCGGATTACGCATGACCTGGTTCCATTCTTTATTATTCTGTTGGGAATAACCTGTCTGTGTGGTCTATCACATGCATGGTGAATTCTTCTGTTATTCCATTTTTATTATTCTGTTGGAATAACCTGTCTATGTGGATTAACACATGCATGGTGAATGATCCTTCGTATTCATTCCTTATTAAATTGTGGAAATGATCTGTCTACGTGGATTACCACATGATGAACGAAAAACCATTTGCAGTTTCATATATTCTATTATACTTAGTTGGTTAAAGTTTTGGCTTCTATACTCCATGAAATTAGTGGAATATCCTTGATATTTGCGCTTCATCCAGTATCTTTTCATGGAAATATTCTTCTGAGCATTCTTGAATTTTACTCTACAAAGAAGTATCATGTTGATAATTTGGACGTTTTTGAGTTCAGGATAAATTAACTTATAAATCTTTAAAATTTATTCTTGAACTTGTTTTATTAAATTATTATGTCATTGTCATCATCCTCATGCTTATATTATGATTAAAGTCATCTTTGGCTTATGTGCATAAATAGACTCGGTATGATTATGACCAGGGATTATTCGGTATAATCATGACCATAATGTTATAAATGATGTGGAAAAATCCTCATTGGCCGGTAGTACATTGATGGACAGTTTTTGGTATGATTATGGACTATGGATTCTCTTCAGCCAAGGGTGCAAAGATGAATTATTTTATGGCATGATCAGAACCGTTGATGAAAACACGATTATCCTTGGCCTGTAGTGCAGGGATGATGTGGATTATTTATTGAGCTGAGTCTCAGCGATAAAAGTGATGAAAAACCTTTTTAAATCATAGAAGATAATAGATTTTATTCTCTACTTGACTCTTCTAATGGATTGCTTGTTCCCGTTGCAGTTAAACTTGATATCTATTGTATTTTATCAGTTTAACATTGTTGAAGACTAAAGATAATTTATTCTGCATTATCTTAGTCATAATATTTCTTACTGGGCTAGTTGAGCTCACCCTTTATTTCACTGTTCTCTTCAGAAAATGAGAACGTAGTAGGGACTAGTCGGGGAATGTAGTGACGGTCTAGATGATAATATTAGTAGTCCTCACTATTCTATGAAATAGTTTGACAATAAATGTAATGAGGACTCCTTTGAGTGTGAATATTTTCTAGAAGACAATATTTGTATTAAAACTCACAGCTCTTGTTGTATATTTAAGATTGTATTTGTATTATGTACCATGTATTTTCTGGCGACCCAAGATGGGTGATGTATACCTATTTTGGGGGCGTCACAGTTGGTATCAAAGCTTAGGGATATGATCCCTGGCTGAGATGTAAGATAAAAACTAGGAGGGGAGAGACGGGGAATTCCTTCGCTAGTATGACCTACCTAAGTTTATTTGGTATTTAATTGGCCCGTCAGAGTATATTGATAATATGTGATATGTTAATTAACCTTTGTTTTGTGATAGTGTTTAAAAATGGCATCTGAAAATGTTGAGATAAGCAATGGAGCAAAATAATATGACCGTATCGTAGTACGAGTCTAAGTTTGTGGAGTTATCCCGATTTGCATCCCATTTAGTAGATAATGATGAGCGAATGACGCGAATGTTTCTAAGAGGTTTGAAACCCGATATACGCCAATACCTCATTTCTCATAAACTTTGTTTATATTCAGATGTTGTGAATATGGATCAGTTATTGGAGCGCGATAATGAGTTAGCACAACCAAAAGGTAACGACCAACAACACGATAATAATTGTACCGGTGGAAACGGCCATCGGAAAAATAATAACCATCGTGGGGGAAATTATCATGCCAAGAATAGGTAACCACTTCGGTCGTAATCATGCCCAAGATAATAGAAGTGGAAATTTCAAGAAGAGAAGGTTCAATAATGATGGAAAGACAGCAGCATCAACATCCGTTTCAAAGGAAGAAGAACGACCACCGGTCGTATATTTCAAATGTGGACAGGAGGGACACATCCGTCCAAACTGTACACAGTAATCCAAAGCGTGTTTCAATTACCGAAGAGAAGGTCACCTAGCTCGATTTTGTCATGTAGTGAAGTCAAGTCCAGCTGGGATGGTGACGCCAAAGGATGTCCCAAACAAGTTAAAGCCGCTAGTTTAAGTGAGAGTGTTTGTCGAGGAACCCGAACGAAGTTGTCACGGGTAAGTTAATCATAAACGCTTAAGAAGTCTATACCTTATTTGATACCGGTTCTACCCACTCTTGTATTTTACCTAGTTGTGTTCAATGTTTGAACTTGGCTATTGAGAAATTAGACTTTGACTTATCTATTAAAACTCTGTTAGGAGAAACCTTCGTTACATTCATTATCTATAAATCTTATTTGATTCAAATCGACACTTTCACGTTACCTGTCGATGTTATCTCTTTGAAAATACTTACCTTTGATGTTATTTTTGGAATCGATTGGTTAACTACTCATCATGCTTTTCGTAAGGTTGTTAGCTTTTATATTCCTAACCAACCTGTTATGCGAATTCAAGCAACCAAACCACTAAAGTCAATCACTGTTATATCAAGCCATAAGTAAAGAGCTTCGATCCTTTCGTTGTTGACTTCCTTGTGTGGAATGCACCGAAGCCAGACTATCCGTAGGGGACGTTGTAAATTACAGTGGCAAGTTGATAGGTATCAATGTGACATGATATCCAAGTCTTGCATGAGAGTCACAGTTTTGAATGATATTTCTATTGTTAATAAATTTCCTGGCTTATTTTAGAAGACTTCTTAGCCTACCCCTAGAGCGTGAAATCGAATTTTGTATTGACCCTAGTACAAAACCCATTTCTAAAACCCTTAAATATTTCTTCAACTAAAATGAACGTAACATGCGCCAAAGACGTTGGCTCGAGCTGTTGAAGATTACGATCGTACCAATCAATACCATCGTGGAAAAGTGAACGTGGTAGCTGACACGTTGAGTAGAAGATTGTATGCATTTATGAGTGCGAATATACGAACATACGTGAAGATAATGAATATATGATTAGAATCGACTTTAATCAATAAAGTTAAAGCCGCTAAAACTACACACCCGAAGCTGATGAATGTGAAAAAAAAAGGTTCAAGAGGGCGTTATTCTAGAAGACAGAATTGATGATGAGAGGAAATGTCAACCCTTGATTTAATTGGTCCATTTGAAATCCTCGATTAAGTAGGAACTGTGGCTTATAGACTCGTTTTACCGCCAAGTATGTCGCGTGTTCATAACGTTTTTAACGTATCGATGTTACGTAAATATATGGACGACCCGAACCACATTATTGATTTAGAACCGGACGAGATAGCGGATAATTGAACATATGAAGATATAAATGTTAAAATCTTGGATAAGAAGGATCATATTCGACACTTAAAAGTTATACCTCAAAAGTTAGAATCTATCGAGGTATCCTCATCTGTTCGGTATACTAGATACGTACGTAAATTTTGAGGGCGAAATTTCATAAAGAGGGGAGATTGTAAAATCCCAAATTTTATGAATAAAGATTTAAATTTCTCAAAATATTTTTTGAATATTATGGTGTGAATTTGAGATAATGTTATAATTGTGTGTAGTATTTATAAATTTTACAAAGTATGCAAGTTGTTACATAATATTCGATTGGTCGGGGAATATTCGCTTTAATAGGAAATACGACTACACAATCATTAGTGGACCCCACAACGGAATTATCGTCGGATTGAGAAAACGACAAAAATATTTTTATGAAAATAACGGCGAAAGTTTTACCGTTAATACTGTTGAACAACTTGGTAGTAAAAGTATAATAATACGTGTGGTTGCATAGTAGCACACGGTATTGATTATTGATGCTTACGTGAGAAGTCACTCAGTTTTGTTCAATTATTGCTACAATAATTATTGCATAGTATCTCCTGTATTTGATTTAATTATTGTCGATATTTTATATATTATTAAATCAATAATTGAGATAACAAAGTTATTAATATTATTATTTACAATATTAATGATGTCTAAAAGTTCTGCCAATGAGAGATTTGGTCACCTAATTGCGTGCCAATAGGGAAAAATCCTTATTGGAAAGCTCCTTCTTTCCTGGGAACGACTTGGTCGATTAATAGTGTGAATTATAATAATGATGATGAAGTTTGTTTTATTATTATTATAAATATAATAAAACAGAAAACTTTTTATATAAAACAGAATAATTTTATAAAGTTATTTATTTTATTAGACTATAAATAGAATATATTATATTCTATTATACATAGTGTTTGTATAGTAAAATCTTTTTATATAAAACAGAATATTTTTATAAAGTTATTTATTTTATTAGACTATAAATAGAATATATTATATTCTATTATGCATAGTATTTGCATAGTGCCTGTATAGTGTTTGCATAGTAAAATATTTTTATATAAAATATAATACTTTTATAAAGTTATTTGTTTTATTAGACTATAAATAGAATATATTATATTCTATTATGCATAGTATTTTGCATAGTAAAATCTTTTTATATAAAACAGAATATTTTTATAAAGTTATTTGTTTTATTAGACTATAAATAGAATATATTATAGAAAATTGTTAAATCCACAACACTTTTGGTTATTTTCACAACAAAAGTGTCGCTGTAGATGTATAACGACGGTGAAAACCGTCGTTATAGGTTCTATAGCGACACTTTTGTTATGGAAATTACATTTTCTGTTGTAGATTTAACAATTTTCTATATTATATTTTATTATGCATAATGTTGCATAGTGCCTGCATAGTGTTTTGCACAATAATTTTTTTTTATGTAAATCAAAATACTTTTATAAAGTTATTTATTTTATTATACTATAAATAGAATATATTATATTTTATTATGCATAATGTTTGCATAGTAAAATCTTTTTATATAAAATAGAATACTTTTCTAAAGTTATTTGTTTTATTAGATTATAAATAGAATATATTATATTTTATTATGCATAGTGTTTGCATAGTAAAATCTTTTTATATAAAACTGAATACTTTTATAAAGTTATTTGTTTTATTAGATTTTAAATAATATATATATATATATATATATATATATATATATATATATATATATATATATATATATTGTATTATATTTTATTGCATAGTATCGTTTCTATTTTCCTATAAATAGGATGCTTAGTTAGAATTGAAATCACGCCAGAAGTTCAGAGAATTCTCTTCTATAATCTTGAGCGTATTTCTTTAGAGTTTTAAGAAGCTTTGAGCGTAGTGCTAGTTTTCTTCAAGAATATCCTCGCCCTACCAGTCGGAATACTCTTATTTTACGGTAAGGGATATTATTTCTTTCGTATTCATGAAAAGAATTATTTTCTTTCAAATACTCATAAGAGCTGTTGTTCCATTTTTTATTATTATGTTGGAATAACATGTCTATGCGAAGTACCACATACATGGTGAATTTTTTTTGTTATTCCATTCTTTATTATTATGTTGGAATAACCTGTATATGCGAAGTACTGCATACATGGTAAAATTCTTCTGTTATTCCATTCTTTATTATTATGTTGGAATAACCTGTCTATGCGAAGTACTGCATACATGGTGAAATTATTCTATTATTCCATTCTTTATTATTCTGTCAGAATATCATGTCTGTGCGTTTACGCATGACCTGGTTCTATTATTTATTATTATGTTAGAATAACCTGTCTGTGCGGTCTATCGCATGCATGGTGAATTATGTTGTTATTCCATTCTTTATTATTCTGTTGAAATAACATGTCTGTGCGGTCTATCGCATACATGGTGAATTCTATTGTTATTCTATTCTTTATTATTCTGTTAGAATATCCTGTTTGTGCGGATTACGCATGACCTGGTTCCATTCTTTATTATTCTGTTGGGAATAACTTGTCTGTACCGTCTATCGCATGCATGGTGAATTCTTCTGTTATTCCATTCTTTATTATTCTATTGGAATAACCTGTCTATGTGGATTACCACATGCATGGTGAATGATTCTTCGTATTCATTTCTTATTAAATTGTGGAAATGATCTGTCTACGTGGATTATCGCATGGCGGACGAAAATCCATTTGCAGTTTCATATATTCTATTATACTTAGTTGGTTAAAGTTTTGGCTTCTATACTCTATAAAATTAGTGGAATATCCTTGATATTTGAGCTTCATCCAGTATCTTTTCATGAAAATATTCTTCTGAGCATTTTTAAATTTTACTCTACAAAGAAGTATCATGTTGACAATTTGGACGTTTTTGAGTTCAGGATAAATTAACTTATAAATCTTTAAAATTTATTCATGAACTTGTTTTATTAAATTATTATGTCATTTGTCATCATCCTCATGCTTATATTATGATTAAAGTCATCTTTGGCTTAAATGCATAGATGGACTTGATATGATTATGACCAGGGATTATTCGGTATAATCATGACCGTAATGTTACAAATGATGCGAAAAAAGTCCTCATTGGCTCGTAGTGCATTGAGGGACAGTTTTTGGTATGATTATGACTATGGATTCTCTTCGGTCAAGGGTGCAAAGATGAATTATTTTATGGCATGATCAGGACCGTTGATGAAAACACGATTATCTTTGGCCTGTTTTGCAGGGATGATGTTAATTATTTATTGAGCTGAGTCTCAGCGATAAAAGTGACGAAAAACTTTTTAAATCATAAAAGATAGTAGATTTTATTCTCTACTTGACTCTTCTAATGGATTGCTTATTCCGCTGCAATTAAACTTGATATCTATTGTATTTTATCAGTTTAACATTGTTGAAGTCTAATGATAATTTATTCTGCATTATCTTAGTCATAATATTTCTTACTGGGCTAGTTGAGCTCACCCTTTCTTTCACTGTACTCTTTAGAAAATGAGAACGTAGCAAGGACTAGTCGGGGAACGGAGTGACGGTCCAGATGATAGTATTAGTAGTCCTCACTATTCTATAAAATAGTGTGACAATAAATGTAACGAGGACTCTTTTGAGTGTGGATATTGTCTAGAAAACAATATTTGTATTAAAACTCACAGCTCTTATTGTATATTTAAGATTGTATTTATATTCTATACCATATATTTTTTTGCGACCCAAGATGGGTGATGTATACCTATTTTGGGAGCGTCACATAATATCCTTTATTGGGCTAGTTGAGCTCAACATTTGGTTTAATTGTTCTCATCAGGAAATGAGAATATAGCTGAAACTTGTCGGGAAATGGAGTGACAGTCCAGATGGTTGCTTTAGTAGTCCTCACTATTTTATCAAATATTATAATAATACTTGTAATGAGGACTTCATTTGAGTTTGGATATTGTCTAGGAGACAATATTAGAGTTAAAACTCTCAGCTTGTGTTACACGATATTTGTATAATTAAGTTTGTATTTATATTCTATACCATGTATTTGACGACTCAGAATGGGCGATGTATACCTATTTTGGGGGCGTCACATTAATAACAATCAAATCTTTTGCTATTAACCATCAAATATGTAGACAACATAATCAAATATAGATAAAAGTCGTACGATGAAGATACAAAATATATTCATAAACCATCAATATATTTAGATACATAAACCATCAACGTAACTAGATACAAAACTCTAGTTTGTAAAACTCAAAATGTATAAGTATATATATGAAAGTCAAAATATAAACATAAACTAGCTACAACCCAAGATCAGGAGTGTCAGTACCATCATCGTCGCCATCTATCGTACGATCATCGGTCCCACCTCCGGTCCCATCGCCAATCCCACCTCCTGTCCGACTGCCGGTCCCACCCTCCATTGTCTCATCAGCATCAGCTCGATGGTCATCACCATCTCCTCCACGATCATCGTCTGTGTCGCTATCTCTACCCACACGAGTCTCATCAACAAGACCCTACAAAATTAAAATATTAATAACGAAGTTAAAATGAGAGCATATTTAAATTATTTTAGTTTGTGTTCTTCAAGTTTTAACAAAGTAGGCAAACAGGCTGATAACTCGGCTTCCGTATATCGGAATTGAGTCTTGTAAGTTGTAACGCGTACCTAATATCTATGAGGTGCTATATATGTCTATATTTGTCTGTCGTTTCGACGACCGAGGCGAGTTTTGGTCTATTTTTCGACTATTTTTCTAAGTTTTTGTAAGTTAGGCAAACGGGCTGATAACTCGGCCTCCGTATATCGAAATCGAGTCCCGTAAGTTATAATGCGTACCTAATATCTATGAGGTGCTATGTCTATATTTGTGTGTCGATTCGACGATCGAGACGAGTTTTGATCTCTTTTTTGATTATTTTCTAAGTTCTCAAGCCGTTAACATCGACCTAAGAGGCATCGAAACATTCAGGAACAGACCCAAAAGGGTTTCGACTTAAGTGAATCTCGAACGGGCTTCTAAGCTTCCTAAACTATATGAAAAAATATGCAAATGTAATAATCACAATGATAAGTTTGATTATTGAAACAATATTCTCATTGGAGTATTACAGAGAAAAGAATGTCAGTCCTTAAGCTAGATAAGAAATACGCAATGCACACACATCATTTTTTTGTTCAATAACACAATTGCTCAATACATCACATCACATCACATATTAAATTACAAGTTCCCTAATCCCTCGTACCAAGTGTTTTTTCATATTTTAATAATATTATCTTGTGTTTGAAACCGGAATAACATACCACTTAATTAGGAAAATCATTTGTTTAAAGTTTCTTGATTGTGTCTTTTAACATAGGCAAGATGCATTCCATTAGTATCGTAAAATTTAGTACTTAAAATTGAATCCCATAAAAATCATATCAAATCCCTA
Organism: Panax japonicus; assembly: GCA_020205505.1. Classification (NCBI taxonomy): domain Eukaryota; kingdom Viridiplantae; phylum Streptophyta; class Magnoliopsida; order Apiales; family Araliaceae; genus Panax; species Panax japonicus. Next base: position 58,541,495 of record CM035108.1, on the reverse strand, counting down.
ATCATTATTGATAAGAAATTTTAGATTCAATTCCACCAATACCCAAATTATGGAATTAGAATCTCAGTTAAAAATATAATTCATGTTTACTCAATTCCTATCTTTTGGTCTAATAAGCAATGTAAAAATTATTCCTTCTATTGTTAACATCATACTTACTACTCCCAATTTCACCTTTTAGGCAAACTAAACTATGCGATCAAGACATTTTTATAAACAATTCGATACTTTCCAATAAATGGTCAAAAAGTCATATGGATTTTGCAAACTACTCCTAGGTACTTATCAAAATCATATCAATTAAATCATTATACAAATCAGGTTACATAGCTCAATTGAACCCTTTGTTCGTAACTTCATTCTACGAACGCCTATAATAACACGTTTTAGGTTTGAAAGCAAATGTTTTCATTAATTTGTATGAACTTTAACCCCAACTTAAAGTTGACAGCTCAAAAAGCTACATAGGCCAATAATAATAAGAGGCAGTATGAAGTAAAAACAAGTAACCAACAAGATCATCAAGGTTTAACCTTGCACATCTTAGATTGGATGTAGAATCTTTTTCCCACCTACTCTCAATTATGCATGTAAATACAGTATGTAAACGGCTGTTCTCCCTATTCACATTCGTTGCAACAACCTTCATATTTGAAGAACCCTATAGTGACAAGCAATGCCTCAATGTTCCAAAACACATTGTAGAATAAAATTTACCCAAGTAAATGCTTATGAACAAACTAAGAGGTATATGGTATTTGTACAAGTTACAACCCATTGGTTGCATAACCCAAACATGGGTCATTAATTTAGTTGATACAAACCAACTTTTTGACAGGTTCCACCACCACAAATAGCCTCATTGGCACGCAGAATCACCAATTAGGTTTGCAATTATAGTGCGATTTGAAGGCCGCCAAACTCGAATTGAGTTGGAATTTGAATAATTTATTAGTTTCATCAATTTGGAAATGCAATGCAGAACCTTATACAGTAGAAACTGGTTTTCGAGTCATTTTTACAAAAAAATGAGAAGTCCTGAACCAGCTGAAAAATTAAAATTACAATTCTTACAGTGTTCCCAAATGAAAAATATATGAATCAAGATGCATAGGTCCAATTTTGAGCTCTAGTCTGGTGCAAAATAGTCCTACTAGTTTTCTTTTTTCTTATGTGATTTGTGATTTGGGCCTAAGATTGTGTATAATTGAGCACATCAAGTCTTGAAAAGAAACTTGCTTGTAATTGAAATTACACCATAAAACCATGTACTCATCACATGATAAAAATTAACTCCCAAAAAAATAACAACAAAAAAAACCCATAAAATTCTTCAAAAACAGCATAACATTTATAATTCTAGCAAACCAAAAAGAAAAAAAAATGAACGAAAAAAAAGAAATTTCACCCCCGCACAGAATTTCAGCAAACCAAAAAGGAAAAAAAATAATGCAATCATCTATGATTCTATGAACGAAGAAAGTCACCTTACCTGATCAATAACTGAACTGAGCTTAGTTTTGTTGGAGTTTTCAGGCAGTAATTTCAAAGATTCTCAATACCAATTACAGTAAAACCCATATTTAAGAATATTCTGTATAAGAATAACCTCTACAATATTATAAAAAAAATTGGTCCCAATTTGGACCAGTTATAAATAGGAATAACCTCTAAATTGTAATATGTTATAAACTTTTTAAGTCCCGTATTGAGAAGCTATACCTCTATATAGTAATAATTTCATATATATATATATATATGAGAGAGAGACAATATTAATTTTAAAAGACTACATTTTCTACAAAAAACTATATTTTCCTATAAAAGACTACATTTCCTATAAAGGACCACATTTTTCTATAAAAAGCTACATTTTCTATAAAAGACTACATTTTCCTAGTTTGAAAATCTAAATAATTTATGTTTTCTTTAATTTTTGTTATAAAATCTATATTTTTGTTAGTGGATATTTTTTGGTGTTCGAAAAATATTTTGTACCAATACATCTATTTAGTAATAACCTCTCAATTAAAATACAAATAGTTTGGTCCCAAGTCTATTACTAAATAGAGGTTTTACTGTAGTTTATTTGCTCACTCCCAAATCGCTGTGTGCGGCCAATGGAGAGGAAGAAGAAAAGGAATAGGGAGTCGTTGTCGGTGAGGAGGGAGAGGGAAAAGAATTTGTCGCCGATGAAGAGGGAGAAGGAGGGAAGGATTAGCGTGCTGAAGTTTGGAAAGAGGAGTATAAAATTCTACCCCTGCCGTCGAGCCTAGGGTTTTAAAATAATGCATGTCATTCTCGACGGCAGAACCATCGAGATTGGGTCTGTCAATATTAAATAGAATGTCATTGGTGACGGCACTGCCGTCGACAATAGAGTTTGAGTCCGTCGCCCCATTATTTCCCTCCTCCGCGAATTTATGGCGCCAAAAAAAACTCATTACCGATAGCAAAATATTCATTACCGACGAACTGTCGTCGACCACATGGGTGGAGGGAACAGCCCTAGTGGCGACGAGGGTCATCGCCAACGAGGTCATTCTCGATGGTATTTATGCCATCGGCAAAGAACCCGTCGTCAATGAGTTATTTTTTTTTTGTAGTGCTTCATATCAACTTTGAATTTTAGAATTTGGCATATTGACTAAAAAAAGTCAAAATGTATATATCTCTAATTTAGAAAGATTAAAATATAAATTTTGCGTAAATTTATCACAATACATAGCCACTCTTCCTCCTTTTTATATGTCTTTCTACACAGAAAAAATTATTCATTTTTAAATGTTGTTTCTAAATTTCAAGGAAGAACTAATTACTCGCTCCATTCTTTTTTATCTGTCTTTTGAAAAATTGAGATTTACTAGTAGTATTACTTTTTATTTGGTGTTTGTATTTCTAAAGAAAGCATCATTAATGACTTAGTTTTCTATATTATCCTACACTAAATACTAGTACTCCCTCTGTTCTAGGATAAAAATTCTGATGGACTTTTTACACATATTAAGAATAGGAATGAAATGACAAAATTGTCCACAATAATATTTCATTAATCATTTCTAATGTAGATGATAGAGTGACTTTTTAAATTTTTAATTCAAAATATTTTCAATACATAACTAATTATACTTATTAAATATGGAGAGAGAATTAGAATAAGAAAAATATGACATATTTAATGCTAATGGTATAATAAGAAAAATTGTGTAAAAGTTTGATTATTAAAGAAAAGTGGACATTTAACATGGGACTACTCAAAATAGTAATAAAAACTTTTATCCTAGGACATAGGGAGTACTACTTATTTATTTCTCTTTCATCTTTTTAATAAATTTTAAAAGGGTTTGATTACATCCATTTAAATCAATCACACAAAATATTAATTACATTTGTTAACGTGTGTTTTCACCTGATAATTAAAAAAGAATGGAGCTAGTGCTTAATTTCCCATACAATAAATACTAATTTAATTTTCTTTCAAATTTTTAATAAGTTTTAGGGTGATTTTGAAATTTTATACTAAATTTAATTATTCAATTAGACCCAATATATATTAATTGAATTTTTAATACACTTCCTCCTTAAATTTCCATTAAACATAAACAGAAGGAGATCCTAAATTGTGTAAGTTCGTACATACACCCTTCGTTTCAGGATAAAAGTCTTTATTACTATTTTAGGTAGTCTCATATTAAATGTCCATTTTTCTTTAATAACCAAACTTTTACACAATTTTTCTTATTATACCCTTAGCATTAAATAACTCATATTTTTCTTATTCTAATTCTCTCCATATTCAATAAGTATAATTAATTATGTGCTGAAAATATTTTAAATTGAAAAGCTAAAAAGACACTCTCACCTACATTGAAAATCTCTCATGCACGTAATTTGTTTCATTGATTTTTTATTCCTACCACATTGGAAACACTTTTGTTCTCCTATTGATTGTATTTGTATTCATGCACAGATTATTAGAAGTAGTTTTATGAGAATTGAATGTGGAGTTTCTCATGGAAAATTGATTATGCCAACTTTTTATGGAAACACAACAATAATTATTGAGTATTATTAAATGATTAATGACGGTATATTATTATGAGCAATTTTGTCATTTTATTTCTCTTCTTAATATGCATAAAAAGTTTACCAGAATTTTTATCCTGGGACGGAGGGAGTATTATTATTTTCCAAAATTTCGATAATATCCTACTGTGAAAGTTCTAACAAAATCTAGGGGAGGGTCTCTGCAAAATAAGGTGAGTCCTTCCCAAGTCTAAAGATGGAGGCTAAGCTTTTTGTCTAGAGGGAAGGGAGAAAAATTGCTGATGATCAATGGGATCAGAACAAAAAAAAAACGCGTAGAAACCTTGAATGTAATAAATAAACGAATACACTTCACAGCAAATATAAAAAAAGCAATGTAATTTTGGCATTTATTTTTTGAAACCTGATTTTGACATTTTATTCTTCCAAATTTGGAATTTTGAACGAAACAGACTATTATTCTTTGATCAGTTTGACAAAATAGTAGTAGTACCTAGCTAGGGATGGAGAATATATATATATATATATATATATATATATAGAGTCCGGATCCAGTCCGGACTCCCGGATTTTGTTAAAATCCGGATTTTTTTTTTTTTTTTTTTTGCTTTTTTTTTTTGAAACAACTAAAAAAAAAAAAAAAAAAATTTATGGAATTGAAATTTTTACATTATACAGTGTTTTGGGTGTGATTTGGATGCCTATAACGAAACATGTCTGTACAGTCTGGGCAGACTGTACATACATTGGTTGGGGTAGGTATTAAAAACACACCCAAAACACTGTATTATTGAAAAATTTCAGTTCCATAAATTTTTTTTTTTTTTTTGGTTGTTTCAAAAAAAAAATAAAAAAATTTGGACCGGATTTTGATCCAGTCCGGACTCCCGGACTGGATCAGTTTCATATATATATATATATATATATATATATATATATATATATATATATATATATATATATATATATACGGTCCGGATCAAGTGCATACCCCTTATCTTACTCATCCGTGCTCACCCCCCTTTAGACGACGGTTGTATGACCGAAACCGTCGCCTAAAGAGAGGTAAGCACGGGTGAGTAAGATAAGGGGTATGCACTTGATCCTTGCTCTATATATATATATATATATATATATAACTTTCTTATGGGAAGGAGAAAGGGAGAGTTGTTAATTCCCAACAAGAGTGTTTTCAGTCAAATTTTCAAGTCTAAAGTTCACACTAAAAAATAATTCTCATTTATGAAGATCAGCCTTATATTTTTGACTGCCCTCTTAAAAACGTAAAATTTGTATATGATTTCAACGTCCAGACTAGCGTAAACTTTGTATTTATATATAATCATTAAAATGTAAAATTACTTGCTTATCATTGTATAACCATATACTCTAATATCTAATTTTATAATATAATAAATTGATCATAACTCGTGATATAATTAATAATACAAATTTATATTATTTAGGTCAACTTTACACAACTAATTATACTTTAAAAAGTACATTTTAACACAATAATTATTCTTTAAAATATAGATTTGGTAATAATTTAGTTAAATTTATGGACGAAAACATCAAACAAATATAAACACAGTAAGATTTTACATTTTAATCTATGTAATAATATTGGAATTCTGTATCTCAATTCGCACAAAAGTTAGAATTAAATTAAAATAATTATTTATACATACATGTGATTATATATATATATATATATATATATATATATATATATATAGGGGTTCCATCCACAGCAACCGGTTGCTGTGGAGCAACCCCTTTTTTGGCCTGTTGATTTATTTTTTTTGCTCCTACCGAAATTTCAACATCCTTGTTCACATCCTTCCTAGCTCGTAGTTATCTACTTATCTTAATCTTATTGCCGAAGTAATGTTACGTTTAAATTGGAGTAATAAAGCTAAGAATAGAATGACTCATTCCTATGAAATCAAAAAAAATTGTGTTTAATTGCGATTAGAATGGTTTTAATTATTCATATTCCTTCCAAATTTATGAATTTTATTCCTTTAGGGAGGTAAAGTAAGGAATAACTCATTCCAAAAATAATAGAATGAATCATTCTACCCTACATTTCATTCATTTAATTCAAACGTAGCGTAAAGGTTTTTGGGGATTAAGTCAAATAAAATAACTATTCGTTCTGTATCAAGATAAAAGTTCTGATTCACTTTTTGTGCATATTAAAAATATATATATATAATGACAAAATTGTCCATATTTAAATTTTCATTTAATTGCATATATAGGGGTGAACTCAAGATTTTGGACAAGAATGAACACTTCATAATTAAATAATTAAATAATTAAATAAAAATTTAATAAACATAAATTTTAATTTAAAATACATAAAGCTAGGTCGCTGTAAAATCATTCTTCAATACTTTATTTTACACCTGGCAAACGGCCGGGCCGGGCCGGGCCAAAAAGTCCCGGATTTTGGTGGGCTGAAAATGGCCAGCCCGTGGCGGGCGGGCCGGGCCGGCCCGCGGGCTTCGGCCAATTTTTTTTTTTGCAAACTCTTTGTTACATCAAAAATACTAATAATAAAAAATATTAAAAATAATAAAATCATTAATAATAAACAATAATATAAACAAACACGATTAATTAATTACATACATTAACTACATAGCTCAATTAATTAAAATTTTAATAGTATTATAAATTAGTATTATCAATTATAGTTAAAATATATTGAAGATTACAACAAAAACAAATAGTTGTTGTAGCTCAGTTGGTTTGAACTCTTATTTATTTACTTACATGTCTTGTGTTCAAGCCTCACAACCTAACACTTTATTTTAAAAAAAAAAATAACAATTGACGGACGGGCCGGGCCAAAACGGCCCGGGTTTTCACGGGCTTAAAAATGGCGGCCCAAAGCCTGGGTTTTGGCGGGCCGGCCCGGCCCGCGGGCTTTGGGCCCGTTTGCCAGGTCTACTTTATTTCTTGGATTGAGAGAAACCTAATTGACTCTGTTTGAATGAATTCATCATATTCGAATAGATGATATTTAGTGGTGCTAGATCTTGAAAAATATTTATTCATAAATCTATTCATTTTGATTCAAAATATCAAATACAAACTCACAACATAATATAAAAAAACTACATAATAAATTTAATAATATGAAAAAATAAAACACCCACAAGTGTTAACCTAAAATAAGATTAATTGTATATTCACAATTCATGTCTTTACAATTATTGGTTTAAATACAAAATTAAATGACACACATGCTGAAAATTTATACTGTACAATTAATTAAAGAGCATGTACTGATATACTAATTGGCATGAATAAATAGAATAAATTATATTCAAAACTAAATAATTAACTACTCATAGATAGTTAATAGAAAATTAAAAAAAAACTAATGATATTTAACCTTAACCTTAAAAGTTGGAAAAAATTAAATTGGCTTTTTAAAACAAAAATTGAAATTTGAATTTGAAATAAGATATTAAAAATATCAAATTCTTAATAAGTGACCTAATATTTTTTTTTAAAGGGGAAGTACCAATTTATCATGTTAGGCCTATATTTATAAAAAAAAATATTCAAAAAACAAAGGTGGACACTTGCCCCCTTTTTCAGGGACGAAATCAACTCATGGCTGCATGGGCCCCCCAAGATCTGGATTTTTTTTGTTGTTAAGTGATGTGAATAATTTTTTAGGCCCACTTGTTCAATACACACTATGTTATTTTAGTTATTGTCTACATTGAAAAAAAAAATTGCGTAACAGTTCAGTACAGAATCAATCATAAATGGATTTCGTGATTTGAAAGAACGTCGGGTGCAATTTTGACGAAGATATGCTCTAAAAGACTTTTTGTTATGTTTTGTTGTCTTCAGTAAAGCAAATCTATTACTACATTATCTTTGTTTTAGTAAAAATATGTTTTGTAATGGTGGAGCTTTATTATGTTTTTAATGATGAATATATATTATGTATACATATTTGGCAACATTGACTATCAAGAAAAAAGTTATTGATCAATTTTGTTATTGAGATCAGATTTTATTGTTAATGAATTAGGGGACGGGGTTAGTGCCAAAGTCCAAACTGATGGTCTTGATCAATTTTGTTGGTGAGATCAGATTGGATGACAGAGATGTTGTTGGGTTTTCTTCTACTTCTACTTGACCCATGCATCCATCCTATTTGAAAAACACAAATCGAGAAAGAACATTGCAAAAACAGTCTATTAATCTCTGCAATCGGTGAAGATCTTGAACGTGATGATACTGCCTCAACAAAATCCCCATTTTTTTTGCACCAAATGAATGTTTAATCCATATATATATATATATATATATATATATATATATATATATATATATATATATATATATCCCAATTTTGCAAAACTCTAATCTCTATTTCGTGCTGAAAATAATAGTTCTAATTTGACGTTGGTCCAACAAATTCGACGGAATGCCCCAATTAATAATTTTTAAAAAATTTAATTTGTTAATTACATATTTTTAAAATTTAGTGGTATCGTACTTTAAAGTAGACAATTACAGTGGGGTAATATCTTTCTTTTTTTTGACGAAACTAATTTTAATAGAAAGAATTCGTCAAAAATAGATTAACATAAACAAAATATGTTGTTAGAATTATTTTTGAGCCAAGAATTCCCGCTAGTAGTACTATTCTTGATTGAATTAATTCTAATCATATTATTTTCAGTTGAATTTTTGACACAAATTTTGTTAAAAATGATCTATTTAATTTTGACAAAAAATAAAAGGTTAATTAATTTCGAAGAAAATTTCAATCAAAAGTAATATATAATAACTAGTTTGACTATCACATGCGTTGTGTGTATAATTGTTGTAAGAAATAAGAATATAATAGGAGTTTTATTTAATTTTGGGGATAGAATAAAATTAGAAAAGGCAAATTATAATTAATTTTGTAATTTAGTATAATTTTTAAATAATTTATAATTTTTATTATTATATCAAATAAAATTAAATAAATTTATATTAATTTTAAATTTAAAAATATCTTGATTTGACTTCAAATAATAATAATCTTATCTTAAAAAGATAAAGTACCAGTCATAAGATCTATCATGCTTTCTTCATTAATCTTATATAGTACTCTTTCTGTCCTAATCCATCAAATGTGAAAGGAGATTAGAGAAACCTTGGAACGCATAAAAATCTGTAATTAAAAAAATGGAACAAAAATATAAAAATTGTAGAAAAGGAAAAAAAAAACCTAAATTCCTTTTCCAAAATGCACGACTACAGCGAGCAGCTAGGTCTGTTCCTTCACAGGGCAGCAAACCTTCTTCTCTCTCTCTCATATAAGAAGATTAGTATTAGCCCACCGCCCTCATCCACCATCTACAGAACTACATGCAGAGATGGGAATTCAAAAACAAACCAACCCTTCAAACTCCTCTCTCTCTCTCTCTGTTGTAATGAGCTGGTAACAGATAACGAGGCAACAAACTAATCTAAACTAAGCTAAGAGCTAAGCTAGGCTAACCTACTTTGCATTCCATTTCTGTTTTCACTACTCCCTCACCCACTTAGCAGCATACTTCAGTACTTCCACAAACCATGGACAACACCAGACCACAGACATCTCCAGCCCATCACCCTTCCCAAGACAACTCCAGTAGCCCCCACCAAGACAACAACTCCAACACCCATCCTTCCTCTTCTCCCTCCACCACCACCAGCGACGGCGCCACCACTTCCACCACCAGAAAAGGCAAAGGCAAAGGTGGTCCCGACAACAATAAGTTCCGCTACAGAGGAGTAAGACAACGAAGCTGGGGCAAGTGGGTCGCCGAGATCCGCGAGCCACGTAAACGAACGCGGCGCTGGCTCGGCACCTTCGTCACAGCCGAGGACGCCGCCCGCGCCTACGACCGAGCCGCCGTCATACTTTACGGCTCCAGGGCTCAGCTCAATCTCCAACCCTCTTCCTCACCTTCTAACTCCTCCAATTCCAATTCCTCCTCTTCCCGCATTAACTCCTCTTCTTCAAATACTCAAACCCTCCGCCCACTTCTTCCTCGCCCTTCCGGCTTCGGCTTAACCTACTCAACGCCGTCCTCAGCGGCAGCGTTGGCGGCCGGGTACATACCGTACACTATTTGCCCGACCGTACAGTACCATAACAACAACATAGTACAAAGTCCACAACAACTTGTCCAATCACAACAACAGATGTATATTCCTATGGTTGAGCCTAGTACAGGCCCCACCACTGGGACAACAACTCCTTATTATCATCAAAACCCTAATTTCCAACAACAGCAGCAGCAACAACAACAACAATCTGTTACTTATAATAATAATTATGGTAGTTATAGTGGCAAGTGTTATAATGGGTACGAGGATATCAACTCTTTGGTGGGCTCTGTTGGGTCAAGTTTGTGTTTGTCTAATTCTTCTCAACCTATGATTGCTCCGGCGGTGCCAGATCCGGTGGTGGGCGGTGGTGGTGGATCTCCGGTATTGTGGGCTTCTTCAAATGATGACGAGTACCCACCGGCTAGTATTTGGGACTATGGTGATCCCTTCTTGGATTTTTGAGACTAGGGTTAGGGTTAGGGTTTTTAAAATATGTATTTATTAATTTTGTTTAATGCTTATAGAAGTAGGTTGAGCATGCAATCGATTCAGCTGAACTGATGGCGGGATTTTGAAGTGAAATTCTTGAAGATCTCAAGGTATTGATGAAGATTACTCATGCTTAGATTTCAAATCAGGTAAGAAATTAAGATTTATTTTTATCATTTTTTTTTTGAAGTGGGTGGTGGTGGGGAGATTTTTTTTCTTCTTAATTCTGGATCCTTTCTATTGTCATTACAAGAATTGGGGGATGTAAAATTTAACTTGGTTTGCATGGTAAAAGAAAACAATATATATTTGAAAATTATCTATTACTAATAATTTTTGTATCGATGTGGATGAATGCCTTCTCTTCTCCTTTTTGATGTGTAAAACCCCAATATATATATATATATATATATATAATATTTGGTTGAACTAGTTCCAAAGAAGATTAAATAGAAAGGATATGAAAATTTACAATATTTATGAGCTGAAGTTTTGAAGTGGAATCGAAATCCTTGCATTTTCAATTGATGTAATTATTTGAAGTAATTAATTGAAGAGCAACAGTCGAATAATCTTTGCATGATCAACTTCATGTGAAAGATTATATATATTCCTTGATGTTGGTTCTACATTTATGGATACTTAATATACTCCCACCGCTCAAATAATAATATTAAAAATTAATATTGACTTTTTTAATTGAAGTATTTGAGATTTTTTAACTTTACTGTTTAAATGATATATTCAAATTTTGAAAATAATAAATTTCACAATTGAATTCTGTTTTTAGTTAGTTTTTAAATATTTATATAATAATATTGACAAAAGTTAAATAGATTTGTATTTATCTTTCTCTATTAGTATGATATACATTGTTGGTGTTTTTTTCCTAAAGGCTTAAGTTTTTTGGTTATTTAACAATTTTTTTAAAAAAATAATTTTAAATGGACTTTTGAAAATATTTGTTACTGAACAAGGTGAGTATTTTTTTTACTTCAGTTATATATGTGATAATTAGGAAAAATATGGATGGCTGCCTGCCTGCATGGATTTTGTTTATGTTCACTAACAACAGACTGAACATTCTGACCACTAACAAAAAAAATTGATTGTAATTTTCGTCTTCAAGCTTACACAAATACGCTTTAAGCTTTCATACGTACCTTTCAAATTAATTTTATTTTGTCCTCAACAATTTTAAGAGGAAACGAGGATGTCAAATTTGTATCGAACTTAGACAACGTACCTAATTCCAATTATTTTTGGAAACTAATATTTTTACATGTTAAAATAATATTTAATTTGTATCAAACTATGGGCTTGTTTGATAAAAAATGAATGAATTAGTTCTGAATGTGCAAGTAATCTGAATGAGTTGAAATATGGAGCTGAATACTGAATGAAATTTTTTTTTTGATAATTGATATGTCTGAAACATCATAGTAACAGTCTTTTACTATATTACCCCTCTAAACTATGCTGAACAAATATATAATTTTTTCGGGACGTACTAAAAAAAATTAAATACAATTTTTACTGTACAACAGATAAAAATAAATAATTGAAACAATTAAATTATCAAACAAAGTATTGAATAATTCAAACAATTTTAACAATTAAACACTCCTTTTTATGGATAAATGGTTTGGCTCACATTCACTATTGAGAGGGGAGAAAGGAAAGAAAAGAACCCTAATCAAAGTAGTACTACTCATTTTCCTCCATCTCCTTCTCAAATTTTTGCTATTCATCTAACCCTTTCCAAATTTTTGTCAAATTAGTACTTCCCCTTCCTCCTTCTCTACGTACCCTGACTCCACTAGTCATCATCTTCAATGCAAAGATTAAGAAGGGAGAATTAAATATAATATATGCTTCATTCTCTTATCATACTTTGAATGATTTATTACTTTTCATTTAGATTTTGAAGTAGAGGACACAAAAAGAGATGGAGCATGATAGCCGAAGAAGAATGGATTGGATTCGACTGAAAGAGAGAGTGTGTGTGAAGTCTGATTTTAGAATAAAAGATACAAATGTAATATTTTAAATTGTGAAGGATAGTTATCATTCAGAAATTGGACCGACTGAATCGGCTTGGTTTTTTAGGCTTACCGAATCAAAAGTATTAAGAATCATTCAATGTCACCTAATATTTTATCAAACAGTCTTAGGTTGTGTTTGATTACATCTGAATGTCTCTTAATAAGTATTTCTTTAATTCGGTCAGAGATTAAATTTGTTTGATATTTTTTTTTCTCTTAATGCCTCTTAATCGGTAAGGGACAAATATAAATCTAAACTATTTAGAGGTGGTTCTGAACAAATTAAATTGACTATTTTTTGAACAAAAATAACTTCTTCAATATTACAAAATTCCTTTTGCATCCCTCCCCTTCTCACTCTTCAATTTCCAAATGCCCAAATTAATCACAACCCTTTTCCTCCTCTCCCTCCTCTTCGATTTCCATAGCCAGACCACCACCACGATACTATCAACCCATCACCATCACTACCGTCTTCGTAATCCAAATCCAACACATTCTCACTATTTCTATAATTTACCACTACTTGTCTTGATTTTGGCCAAATTTTTTTGTGGGTATCATTCCAAAATTAGAAATTTTTTCTGGGCATCTGTGGAGTCGAATTTGAGTGGAATAGAGTTACAAATAGCAAATTTCTTTCCCTTATTACAAGATATGTACGAATAATACCTCAAAAACTGCAGGTGTGGCGCCACGAAGCTGAAGGTTAGAACTGAGCAGTGTAATGAGTCCATAAAGATTGTTGATGTCGGATAGAATTGACAACTGGGAACTACAAGAGCCATTTTTCACGATATTTATATACACTCAAATATATACATATAAATATAGAGAGAGAAAATTGTGAGCAATTGCACAGCCAATTCATTTGTATGTATGGATGTTTTTAGTTGCTCAGTTTCCCCAAATTGCCAAATAGTTGAACTTTTTATTTTCCTTACATTTTTGCTGAAATGGAATTTAATGGGTGGAGGGTTAAAATGGTAAAATATTATTATTCAAATATTTTAAAAAATTAATAATTAAATAATATTTTTTTCATTCAGATACAATTCTATATTATTCAGATGTCTAAATTGTTCAAATCTTAACATTCAATTTTATCAAACACTACCTTAATAGCTTATCGATTTAGACCTATAAATACCACAAGATAATATAGTGAAACTAAAAAAAATATTGATTGTTTGGTTTTTACTTTAATTTGTATTTCTAAGAACATTTTTTTGGTATAGTTTGTAATCCTTGAACTTAATACTCCCTCCATCCTATTATATTAACGTTCTAGAGAGTTTTTTTTTTCAAAATATTTGACATTTTACAAAACTAAGAATATTTTACCTATTTATTTTCTTTTCTACCCTTCCTACTCCACCACCATTAATGACTATTTTCTCTGTTTTCAAAAAACAGTTCAAATTCTATTCTTTAATTAGGAGAAAGAGTGTGAAATCAAGTTTGGTGTTAATGGAGAATTAAATGAGATTAAAGTATTAATTAAGGGTAAAATAGTAAAACTACATCTATTCTTAATTTATGTGAAAATCTGTAGAACGTCAGATATAATGGAATGGAGGGAGTATCTAGAATATTTTGTTGACATTTGTTTTGTAAAAATACATATTAACATATTATACGTATGAAAAATGAATTATACGTTGACAAATTTATGATAAAATTAAATCGATACTGTAATAATAAAAATAAAATAAATTAAAGTGGGATGAATATTTATTCTCTCCTCTCACATGTATCTTCAAATTGACATATGTAACAAAGACTTTATATATATATATATATATATATATATATATATATATATATAACGGATCAGGTGAGGGCTCCCTTATTTTGTTAAAATGCGGATTTTTTTTTGGTTTTTTTTGGTTTTTTTTTTTAAACAACTAAAAAAAAATATTTAATATTTTATGGAACTGATATTTTTCCATAATATAATATTTTGGGCGTGTTTTGAATACCTATACCAAAAAGTGGTGGTACAGTCTGCCCAGACTGTACATATATATTTTTGTTATACGTACCCAAATCACATCCAAAACACTGTATTATGAAAAAATTTCAATTCCATAAAATATTAAACTTTTTTTTTTAGTTATTAAAAAAAAAACCAAAAAAAATCAAAAAAAAAAAGTCCGCATTTTAACAAAGTAAGGGAGTCCTTACCTGATCCTGACCCTATATATATATATATATATATATATATATATATATATATATATATATATATAAATTGGCCGTACTTCTTTTTTGGTTGATAACTTCTCGGGAAAATACCACTGTTATTTATTCAATCAGAAAATTTTAATTTGAATTACATGTATAATAGAGTTTAATGTGTACCTACTCTATTTAAATGCAGTCAATTACAAACTTTTATAACTTAAAGCAGAAAAATAATAAAATCATCGAGAAAAATACCTATTTTATTTAAAATAAAATTCATTATGAACTTTTATATATGACCTAAGCAGAAAAATTAAAAATCATGGAGAAAAACAAATGTCAAAGAGATGCAGATTTTAATTTGAGTAAATCTGCAATCATTCATCACCACAAACAGAAGTCACTTTCTGCATGGGAAAAAAATAAAGCTTTCAAAAGAAGAAAAACGACTCGGTCCGTCGCTATATATAGAACCGTCGTCTTTACTTTTAGCGACGGACAACATATAGCGACGGGCCGAATCGTCGCCCGGTCCGTCACTAAAAGAGGGTGAACAATGTGAACAAAATAAAAGGTGAGCTTAAGATTCGGACCTTATAAACTATTGTGTATAAGAAAGAACTAAAGGGTTATCTCCTTATTGGACTACTCAGTAAGCAAAAGAATGTGTAGAATAGGTGAGAGCAAACTGGACTTATTTTTGGGCCTAGATGGCGATCCTGGTTACACTTAAATGAGTGGGCTTCAAATAGTTCCATATTTATGCTGCATTTGATTGGAGGAATTATAGTAGGGAAGAATTTAGTCTTAATTGACGCGTAAACTGATTCAAAAATATTTTTACTGTTCAAATTTCAAAAAAAATAATAATAAATAAATAAATAATGTATTTTGTTTCAAATAGTTCCATCATAATTGGTTGGTGGCATCTTAACTATTAACTATAAAGCTTCATACTGAAGCATGGGCGTCGGCCGGTGTTTCAAATATTGAATGCACAAGGTCAGAAGTTTATCCATATTCTTCTTTTTCTTACTGGGAACATTATTTCAATGAGTTTTTGATATTTTTATTATATGATCTTCTTTCAGAGAGTATGTGAAAATATCAAAAACACACGTGATATTAATATCAATTTTATTTCCTTGTTTATTGTTACATTAAAAATTATTATCGAATATATTTTTCTGAACAATTAAGGAAAGGAAAATAGCTAGAATAATGGCTTTCTGATATTCTTATAAACCATATTTAGACATCATATCAAATTAAATATTCAAGTGTGAAAAAATAAAAGGTAAAATATAGTGCATTTCTTTAATTTCCTCCCTATTAAATAATTAATAAAAAGATACTCTACACATATTAAAAATCTCGAGACTAAAATTTGAGTTTTGTAGACGTAGTTATTAAAATCATATTAATTATTTAGATATTATCCGCAACCCTTGTGATTGAAAATTTTGCTTGGCCCACTTTATCAAATAAAGATAAAGCATAAGAGTATATAAATAACTAGTTGAAAGAGTTGTCAGTATCATTTACTAAAATATACCTTCGGACCACTATTTGATAAAGAGGGAGGGAGGTGTATTTCATTTAGGATTCTCAATTTATTCAAATTACTATATACATTTCTATATAAAATAGGTTTAAATATGAATTGGTACCTTAAATTATAGGCCATATTCTACTTCGGTAATTCATCTTTTAATTTTGTCAATTAGATGATTGAACTATTAATTTTTTTTCAATTGCAACAAATTGCCCCTGTCACGTCAGAAATTACTGACGTGACTACTTGTGTGGGGCCTTAGGAAACTGATGTGGCAAAAAAATAGTTTTTTAAGTATGAATTAAACAAATATGATTTTATTGAGGATAAATTGGTCCAACCCCCTCTTTCTCCTTCTCATTTTCCTACGCTCACTTCCAGTCTCTGACCCTCCACTCTGCAATGTCCCGATAACAATGACACAAAATCGAAGCTCCGACGACGACAGAGATAAACCCATCGCCACAACTAGGGGTGCTCATCGGTAAAAAACCGAACCGGTATCGAAAAAACCGAACCGGTACCGATCTGAAAAAACCGAAAAAACAAGAACCGGAACTGGTACCGAATTATCGGTTTCGGTACCAGTTTTTTCGGTTATACCGCATGCATGGCAATATTTATAATTATTAATAAATAATAATAATTAAATTATTTTTTTAATCTGCTAAATGTGTTATGTCATGTGTGCAGACTGCAGTTGTTTGAGTTATGGCCTTAAGCGGACTTATGCCTTATCTAGTGTGCAGACTATAGTTGTTTACTTGTTCAGTTGTTCGTATACTTGTTGACTTGTTGTATCGGTTTCAGTTGTATCATGTATGATGTATGTATTGTCTCATGCATATCATTCTCTAAGAATTATCGGATGTGATGGGTCAGCTAATTTCACTGATCAAATTGCTAATTTCTTTTAAATCTTAATTTTTCCGTTTGAAAATATAACACAGTTATTGGATTTTTTTTGTTAAAAAATAGTTTATTAAATTTAAAATTTATATGATTCATTTTAAATTATAAACAATAAATTTTATAATTAGTAATACTTTTTTATATAATTTATAATATTGACTAAAATTAAGTGAATTTATACAATTTATTTATGAGTTTAAAAAATTTACTTTGAAAAAAAATATTAAAACTCTCCAGCAGCCCCAGTTAACTGAACCAACACTGGATGTGGACCTTTTAATTCAAGTAAAAACAGATCAGTATAGTTAGGAATTCACAGTCTAAATTATGTTTTTAAAAAACAGCTAATGTTGTCTAGAGTATTTAGGAGTAAGGTTTACCTGACTATTGTCAAGAAGATTTCTTACATTACATGCCTAGTTCGATTTTTTTCGGTATTTCGGTTCTTACCGAATGTTAAAAAATCAGTACCGCTACCGAAACTGAAAAAGCAAACAAAACCAAAAAACCGGTACCGAAAAAATCGGTACCGCAAATACCGGTTTCAACCGGTTCGATAAAAAAACCGAAAAACCGAATTTTTTGACCACTCCTAACCACAACCACCCGTGGCGGCAGAGCCACTACCGCGATGAGGGTTGTAGTGCCGTTACAAGGCACTGTCCAAGGCCGAGGTGGTCTTGTTTTAGGCTCAGTCATACCCTGTGCTCTCTTCTACTTCTTCCAACTTTATCTTAAGCAACGACAACGCTCTGACCCGCAATCTCCGCCGTCGGAGTCGAAAGAATCGGGTGAGGCTTCTCCCGTGTTGACTAGAGTTCAGTCTCGCTCAATTTTGTCTCCGAGAGGGACTAGTGGGCAAGTCCAAGTGTCTTCTAGGGCTAATTTGATTGCTAAGGAAGTTGATAGTCCTTATGTTGGATTGAAGAGGGGTTTTGAGGACAAGGGTTTTGATAGTCTTTAAGATATTCAAGGGTTCATCAGTTCATGAGAGCTTACAAAATTCAGCTTTAAAGCTTGTACTTTGTGCAAATATAATAGTTGGCAATTATGCTTTGTTTATATATGTGAGACTCTAAATTTTATGAATAAAGATTTAAATTTTTTGAAATATTTTTTTGAATATTATTGTGTGGATTTGATATAATGTTATAGTTGTGGGTAATATTTATAAATTTTGCAAAGTAATCAAGTTGTTATATAATATTCGATTGATCGGGGAATATTCGTTTTAACAGGGAATATTCGTACAACGGCACAATCATTGGTGGACCCCACAACGGAAGTATTGTCGCAGTTAGAAAACGACAGAATTATCATTTTATAAAAATAACGGTGAAAGGGTTACCGTTAAAACTGTTGAACTACCTGGTAGTAAAAGTACATTAACACGCGTGGTTGTACAGTAACACATGGTATTGATTATTGATGCTTACGTAAGAAGTCACTCAATTATACTCAATTATTGCTACAGTAATTACTGCATCACATCTCTCATATTATTGATTCAAATATTGTCACAGTATCATCTGCATAATATTTATTATTAAATCAATAATTGAGAAGACAAAGTTATTCATATTATTATTTGCAATATTGACAATGTTTAGAAGTTCTGTCAAAAAGAGGTTTGGTCACTTAATTGCGCGCCGGAAAGTCCCCTATTTCCTGAGAATGACCTGGTTGTTAAATATTGTGAGTTATAATATTAATGATGAATAAGTTCGTGTTGATTAAAAATGAAATTGATAGTTCCATTGTGTGAGAATTATTAGTGTTAGTGGAAATCGATATTTATTTCAATAATAATTGATGTCTGGAGGTTATATTGACCAATCGGGTAATTAACCGGATAAATGAGCAATTAATTGCTATTGATTCACATGATTATAACTATTTGTTCACATGTGTGTACTATTGATTCACATTCATTTACTATTAGGGGAGTTGGTGCAAGATTGATAATACTTGCATGATTAAGTTAAAAATGGAGGTATAGATGGAGGTACTATACTGTAATTCGTATTTTCACATGTCTAGAACTATTGATTCACATGATTTACTATTGATTCACATGATTTACTATTAGGGGAGATGGTGCAAGTTTGATAATACTTGCAGGACTAAATTAAAAATAAAGGAAAAGAGGAAGGTATTATACTGTAATATTTCGAGTCCCAAAATGTGCAATTATTGAAACTATATTTTCCTATAAATAGAAGCTCATTCTTCCTTCATTTCTCACCAATTCAGTAAAACTATAGAGCAATTATTATAGAGAAAAATTATAGAGAGAAAGAAGAAGAGAATTCAGCTACCTCACTATTCCAGTATCCAGTCTTCTTCTATGGTAAGGGGTAGTATTCTTTCGTATTCATGAAGAGAGTTACTTTCTTTCAATGCTCGTAAAGGTTGTTATTCTATTCTTTATTATTATGTTGGAATAACATGTCTATACGAAGTACCGCATACATGGTGAAATTCTTCTGTTATTCCATTCATTATTATTCTGTTGGAATAACCTGTCTGTGTGGTCTATCGCATGCCTGGTGAATTCTTCTGTTATTCCATTCTTTATTATTCTATTAGAATAACCTGTCTGTGCGGTCTATCGCACGCCTGGTGAATTCTTCTGTTATTCCATTCTTTATTATTCTGTTGGAATAACATGTCTATGTGGATTACCTCATGCATGGTGAATGATCCTTCGTATTCATTTCTTATTAAATTGTGAAAATGATCTGTCTATGTGGATTACCGCATGATGGGCAAAAATCCATTTGCGGTTTCATATATTCTATTATATTCAGTTGGCTAAAGTGTTGGCTTCTATACTCCATGAAATTAGTGGAATATCCTTGATATTTGCGCTTCATCTAGTATTTTTTCATGGAAATATTCTTCTGAGCATTCTTGAATTTTATTCCACAAAGAAGTATCATGTTGACAATTTGGACGTTATTGATTTCTGGATAAATTAAAATTATAAATCTTTAAAATTTATGCTTGAACTTGTTTTATTGAATTATTATGCCATTGTCATCATCATCATGCTTATATTGTCATGAAAGTCATCTTTGGCTTACGTTCATAGATGGACTTGGTATGATTATGACCAGGGATTATTCGGTATAATCATGACCGTAATGTGACGAATAATGTGGTAAAAGTCCTCATTGGTTTGTAGTTCATTGATGGACAGTTATTGGTGTGATTATGACCATGGATTATTCGGTATAGTCATGACCATTGATGATTACATGAATATCCTTGGTCGTGATGCAGGGAGGATTCGATTTTATTTATTTAGCTGAGTCTCAGCGATAAAGTTGATGAAAAACTTTTTAAATTATAGAAGATAGTAGATTTTATGCTCTACTTGACTCTTCTAATGGATTATTTGTTCCGCTGCAGTTAAACTTGTTGTCTATTATATTCTATCAATTTAACATTGTTGAAGGCTAATAATAATTTATTATGCATTATCTTAGTCATAATATTTCTTACTGGGCTAGTTGAGCTCACCCTTTCTTTCACTGTTCTCTTCAGGAAATGAGAACGTAGCCGGGACTAGTCGAAAAACGGAGTAACGGTTCAGATGATAGCATTAGTAGTTCTCACTATTCTGTTAAATAGTATGACAATAAATATAATGAGGGGGCTGTCCAATA
The DNA here is from genome assembly GCA_020205505.1 of Panax japonicus. Taxonomy (NCBI): domain Eukaryota; kingdom Viridiplantae; phylum Streptophyta; class Magnoliopsida; order Apiales; family Araliaceae; genus Panax; species Panax japonicus. Next base: position 58,520,463 of record CM035108.1, on the reverse strand, counting down.
AGTATTTCTCCCTATTGGCGCGCAATTAGGTGACCAAACCTCTCCTTGGTAGAACTTCTAGACATCGTTAATATTGCCAATAATAATATTAATAACTCTGTCATCTCAATTATTGATTTAATAATAAAAAAATATCGACAATAATTAAATCAAATAACGTGAGATACTATGCAACAATTACTGAAGCAATAATTGAACAAAATAGAGTGACTTCTCACGTAAACATCAATAATCAATACTGTGTGCTACTATCAATCACGCGTATTCCTGTACTTTTAACACCGGATGTTTCAATAGTTAATGGTAAAACTTTCGCCGTTATTTTTATAAAATATTTTTGTCGTTTTCTCAATTCAACAATAATTCCGTTGTGGGGTCCACTAATGATTGTGCCGTCGTACGAATATTCCCTGTTAAAATGAATATTCCCCGACCAATTGAATATTATATAACAACTTGCGTACTTTGCAAAATTTATAAATATTACCCACAATTATAACATTATATCAAATCCACATCATAATATTCAAAAAAAATATTTTGAGAAATTTAAATCTTTATTCATAAACTTTGGGGTCTCACAATCTCCCCTCTTTATGAAATTTCTCCCTCAAAATTTATGTACGTACCTGATATGCCGAAGATGTGTGGATACCTTGAATACCTTTGTCGTCAAAAACATTACACGTTGCATACGTGCATGCCCGATGTCCTCCGATTGTCTTTGAATGCACATCAGTCCCTAAAATAGCCATTTTAGGCCTTTATACTGACCTCAAATCTCAAAATATAAAGAATGAAAGTTTTAGGTCTACTCGTTATCTTTCTAAATCATCCTGAATCACCTCAATCAGAGTTCGTATGAAAAAGTTATCCCCAATATACTAAAGGACGTCCAGACATATTTTGGCTTAACACTTAACCAGCGCCTAGGCTACCAAATTTGGCCTTGGGCAAGCGCCTAGGGACCTAAGAACAGAATCTAAGCGCCGAGCCTAGCGCCTAGGCGCTCGACCCATGGCACTTAACTCCAATTTTCCAGATTTTGCAACTTTTGACACACATACTTCAAATCTTCGTAACTTCTTCATCCGTTATCGGAATTAGTCCGTTTTTGAGGCTATGGAAAGCTTGTAACATGCTCTATAAAACCCCCATGATTTCATAATTTTTCAGATTCATTAATTATTCTGAAATTTGGCTCCAAAGTCCCCCAAGACTAAATTTTTACTAACAACGATACGTGAAAAACATTATGAACACGCGACATACTTGGCAGTAAAATGAGTCTATAGGCCACAATTCCTACTCGATCGAGGATTTCAAATGGGCCAATTAAATCAAGGGTTGAGATAACGCCTTCTTGAACCTTCTTCTTCACATTCATCTGATTCAGGTGTGTAGCTTGAGCGGCTTTAACTTTATCGATTAAAGTCGATTCTACTCGTATATTCATTATCTTCAGGTAGGTCCCTAGAGTATTTAACTCTATCTTCATCATTTGTAAGTTATACGAAATGGGTTTTTAAATTAACAACATCGAACTCGTAAACGCATACAATCTTCTACTCAACGCGTCAACTACCACGTTCTCTCTTCCACAATGATATTGAATAGTATGATCGTAATCTTCAACAGCTTGAGTCAACGTCTTTGGCGCATTATACGCTCGTTTCGGTTGAAGAAATATTTAAATCAATAATTGACACGACGAAGTTATTAATATTACTATTTGCAATATTAACGATGTCTAGAAGTTCTATCAAGGAGAGGTTTGGTCACCTAATTAAGCGCCAATAGGGAGAAATTCTTATTGGAAAGCCCCCTCTTTTCTGGTAATGACCTGGTCGATTAATAGTGTGAATTATAATAATGATGATGAAGTTTTGTTTTATTAGTATTATTAATGTAATAAAATAAAAAAGTTTTTATATAAAACAGAATACTTTTATAAAGTTATTCGTTTTATTAGACTATAAGTAGAATATATTATATTTTATTATGCATAATGTTTGTATAGTGCCTGCATAGTATTTTGCATAGTAAATTTTTTTATATAAAACAGAATATTTTTATAAAGTTATTCATTTTATTAGATAATAAATAGAATATGTTATATTTTATTTAAAAGATTTTGTTTTATTAGAATATTTTATAGTAAACCAATCTGGACCGTCCGTTTAAAAGTAAATCAATCTGGACCGTTCAGGAATTAGTTACTATTCAATCCATTCTCCTATAAATAGAAGCTCATTCCTTCATTATTTCTTACGAATTCACTGAAACTCTAGAGAGAGAAACTATAGAGAGAAAGAAGAAAAGTATTCTATTACTTCACTACTCCTATATCCAGTTATTCTAAGGTAAGGGGTATTATTTCTTTCGTATTCATGAAGAGAACTTCTGTTATTCCATTTTTTTTATTCTGTTGGAATAACATGTATACGCGGTCTACCCTATACTTGGTGAAATTCTTCTGTTATTCCATTCTTTATCATTATGTTGGAATAACATGTCTATGCGAAGTACCGCATACATGGTGAAATTCTTCTGTTATTACATTCCTTATTATTCTGTTGGAACATCCTGTCTGTGTGTTTATGCATGACCTGGTTCCGTTATTTATTATTCTACGTGAACATCCTATCGGTGCGAATTTCTCCTGACCTGGTTCCGTTAATTATTATTTTGTTGGAATATCCTGTATGTGATTTTATGCATGACCTGGTTCCTTTATTTATTATTCTGTTAGAATAACCTGTCTGTGCGGTCTATCGCATGCCTGATGATTTCTTTTGTTATTCCATTATTTATTATACTCAGTTGATTAAAGTTTTGACTTCTATACTCCATGAAATTAGTGGAATATCATTGATATTTGCGCTTCATCCAGTATCTTTTCATGGAAATATTCTTCTGAGCATTCTTGAATTTTACTCTACAAAGAAGTATCATGTTGGCAATTTGGACGTTATTAGTTCCTGGATAAATTAATTCTTGAACTTGTTTTATTGAATTCTTATATCATTGTCATCATCCTCATGTTTATATTATGTTGAAAGTCATTTGTGGCCTATAGTGCATAGATGGACTTGGTATGATTATGACCAGGGATTAATTGGTATAATCATGACCATAATGTTACAAATGATGTAGTAAAAGTTCTCATTGGCCCGTAGTGCATTGATGGACAGTTGTTGGCATGATCATGACCATTGATGAATACACGAATATCCTTGGTCGTAGTGCATGGATAATTTGTGGTTGTGATACTAATAAATATCCTTGGCCGTAGTGCATGGATGATGTGGATTATTTATTAAGCTGAGTCTCAGCGATAAAAATGATGAAAAACTTTTTTAAATCATAAAAGAAAGTAGATTTTATTCTCTACTTGACTCTTTTAATGGATTACTTGTTCCGATGCAGTTAAACTTGATGTCTATTATTTTTTATCAGTTTAACATTGTTGAAGGCTAATGATAATTTATTCTGCATTATCTTAGTCATAATATTTCTTATTGGGCTAGTTGAGCTCACCCTTTTACTTTCATTGTTCTCTTTAGGAAATGAGAACGTAGAAGGGACTAGTCAAGGAACGGAGTGATGGTCAAGACGATAGCATTAGTAGTCCTCACTATTCTATAAAATAGGTTGTTAATAAATGTATTGAGGACTTATTTTGAGTTTTAATACTATCTTGAAGACAATATTTGTATTAAAACTCACAGCTCATGTTGTATATTTAAGATTGTATTTGTATTCTGTACCATGTATTTGGCGACTCAGGATAGGTGTTGTATACCTATTTTGGGGGCGTCACAGTTGGTATCAAAGCTTAGGGATATGATCCCTGGCTAAGATGTGAGACAAGAACTAGGAGGGGAGAGACGGGGAATTCCTTCGCTAGTATGACCTACCTAAGTATATTTGGTATTTAATTGGTCGGTCAGAATATAGGGATAATATGTGATATATTAATTAACCCTTATTTTGTGACAGTATTTGAAAATGACATCCGAGAATGTTGAGAACATCAATGGAGCACAGGAGACCGTTGAGTCTCCACAGATCAATAATCAGGATAATGTGCATCAGGAAGGCGACAATACTCAGGCAAACAACAACATGGACCAGATGATGAACGATGGAATGTTCAGAGGCTTTTTGCAATTCATGCAACATCAAGCAAGAGTGGCTCCTGTCCAAAATGCAGGTGGAAACACTGGCAACTCTCAGATGGTCACCGCTAAACAGTTTAAGGAACTAGGACCACCGGAGTTTTTTAGAGAGATGTGGATAAAGTAAATCTGCAAGATATTTGATGTCTTGGGATGCTCCGAGGAGTAAAAAGTTCCCTTTGCCACCTTCATGTTACGTGTAGAGGCAGATTACTGGTGGGAGTCTGTAAAACGTACTCAACCTGCCGCACTGAAGATGACTTAGGAGAAGTTCCAAGAATTGTTCAATGACAAGTACTTTTTCGAAAGTATTTGTCAATGAAAGAGGTAGAGTTCATCAAGCTGGAGTGAAACAACATGATCGTGACGCAGTACGAAGCCAAGTTTGCCGAGTTGTCTCGGTTTACGTCCCATTTAGTTGATAATGAGGAGAGAATGACGCGAATATTTCTAAGAGGTTTGAAACCCGAGATACGTCAATATCATATCTCTCATAAACTGTGTTTGTATTCAGATGTTATTAATAGGGCTCAGTTATTGGAAAAATAATAATAGTCATCGAAGTGGTGACAATAAGCGTGGAGGGAATCAACATGCCAGAAATGGTAACCACTTCGGTGGTAATCATGGCCAAAACAATAAGAATGGATATTTCAAGAAGAGGAGATTCAACAATGATGGAAAACGTCAGCCCCAGCACCCGTTGTTAAGGAAGGAGAACGACCACCTATCATATACTTCAAATGCGGAGAGGAAGAACACATCAGTCCAAATTGTGCGATGTCGTCCAAAGCATGTTATAAGTTTGGAAGAGAAGATCACCTAGCCCGATTTTTTTGTTCACCGAAGACAAGTTTAGCTAGGATAGAGGCACCAAAGGATGTCCCAGAAAAGTCAAAGCTAGTAGTGCAAGGGAGAGCGTTTGTCGTGACCTCCCAGAAAGCAAGGAACCCGGACGAGGTCATCACGGGTAAGCTTATCATAAACTCTAGCGAAGTTTATACATTATTTGATACCAGTTCTACCCATTCTTTTATTTCTCCTACTTACGCTGAACGTTTAAATTTGACTCCGGAGAAATTAGACTTTGACTTATCTGTTGAAACTCCATTGGGAGAAACCTTCATTACATCCACTATTTATAAGTCTTGTTTGGTTCAAATCGGTACCCTCACATTACCTGTCGATCTTATTTCATTGAAAATACTTGCATTTGACGTAATTCTAGGGATTGATTGGTTAACTACTCATCATGCAAAAATTGGTTATTTTCGTAAGGTTGTTAGCTTTCATATTCCTAACCAAACTATTATGAAAATTTAAGCAACCAAACCATTAAAATCAATCACTATCATCTCAAGCCATAAAGCTATTCGTTTATTTAAAAACGGATGTCAAGCTTTCTTAGCTCATGTCATGGATCTAAACAAAAATACGTCAGTTTTGAATGATATTTCTATTGTTAATGAATTTCCTGACGTATTCCCTGAAGAACTTCCTGGCCAACTCCCAGAGCGTGAAATTGAATTTTGTATCGACCTTGGACCTAGTACAAAACCTATTTCCAAAGCCCCATATTTATTGGCTCCTATTGAACTTCAAGAGTTAAAGACCCAACTGCAGGAATTGTTAGACATCGGTTTCATTCGTCCTAGTACGTCTCCTTGGGGTGCTCCTGTTCTATTCATGAAAAAGAAAGACGGGAGTATGCGACTTTGTATTGATTATCGGGAGTTGAATCATGTCACCATCAAAAATAGGTACCCATTGCCACATATTAATGACCTGTTTGACCAGTTGCAAGGCGCCAAATTCTTTTCAAAGATTGTGTTAGTTCCCAGTAGGCACAATAGCTCTAGAAGGGGGGGTTGAATAGATCCATTTTAATTTCAATACTTTTCTAATTTATTTTGTATTGCTAATAATTTAGCATGTGACAAACATAAGAATCTTTTCAAGCACATCGGAATAAGTAAAAGATCCCTTCATTGAATATTCATAATCATACATACATTGTTCGTAGAGTTAGTTCAGTGGTAAGAAGTTATAACATACATAGCAGTTATAGCAGTTAATGTACATAATGTAAAAGACATAAAGTAAAAGACACAAGGGGTTTTAAGTGGTTCAGAGACTCAAGCTCCTAATCCACTCTTCTGTTTTCAACTAGCAGGATTTTCACTAAGGAAGGGCAGCACCCTGAATCACTAAAATTCCTTCAAGGCCAGCAGCCTTGGGACTTCAGTTCACTAAGAACTCTTCAAGGCCAGCAGCCTTGGAACTTCTCTAGTTCCCTAGGAACTCTTCAAGCCCAGCAGGCTTGGAACTTCATTTAGTCCCTCCGGACAAGGACCCCTCATGCCCTGGCTTCTTGTTGTTGTAGTTGTTGGTGGTGGTGGTGCTGAGCTGCTAAGATGTCATTAAGCTCTGAACATCTTTTTTACTTAGCAGCTTAGTGTGATCCTCTTTTCTTTCAGCTTCGAGTCTGGACCACATCTTCTTTGGTACAGCTGATCTTTACTCTCTTTAGCTTATCTTCATCTGATGTCAGCTGTGCACCATCACCATCTGGGTTTGCTAAGTCTCTGTGCTTTTAGTAGTAGTCGTCTGGCACTTAGCAATCCCTGAACCCTTCTTGAATATTTTGCAGATATGGTTCTGCACTTGTTCAGTTTCAACTTTCGGTTCTTGGTGATCTTTAGAGTGGTTCTCTTGATCTTCTTTGTACTCAGCCACTTTTTTGAATGTTATCTTTTTGGCCTTCTCGGCTCTCAGTTTGGCTGCCATCTTTAGTGGCATTCTCATATTTGTTAAGTGAAGCTTTGATCTGTATGAGTCCTTCTTCATAGCTGCTTCACTTCCACCTTGGTAGTCTCACTGTCACTGAGACTTATTCTATTGATCTTTAGTGGAACTTGTAGAGTCAACAATAGCATTCACAAACTCAACGATTTTGAAACAATACAATCATCAGCATCTCTAGATCTTTGAAGCTCTGTTGATTTATACTACTTCCTAATCTTCCCATTGGAAAGTAGTCGTTGAAAGCTATTCAAATTGCCTCGGAGATCTCAAGTTATTTGGTGCAGACTGCAGATGTGACATGACATCTTTTTCTAATTTCCTAACACTATAGTCTGCTATTTTACCAACCTTATCAGATATGTCACTTTGATATCTCGGGCAGGTCGACGACTTTATTTCACCCTTCTGATTTCTCGATCAGAGGTTGTCTTTGCATCGATGCTCTCAATAAGCTCTTGTCCGAATATTACCCTTCAGATTGAACAGTTGCCAATGCTTCAGTCTTCAGCTATTCAAACTCTAGGATTCTGATGCATATCTTCATGGACCTAATCGTAGTGTTCTTGTTGACTTGTAGAAACAACACTACGATCTTAAAGAATGTTCACTTGATCTCTAGTGTAGAACACCTCTTCCTCTTTTTGTGCAATGCTTCATTACTTCTGTTTGCCTCGACTGTTCTCAGATACTGATGGCTTGATTCCTTGCTCTTGCCTCTTCTAAATAATAAGAAACTTCAGATTTGTGGCGTGTCCAGCTCGTTTTCTCCTTGTGATCTCCCGTTCACTTATCATCAATGGACTGAACCAATACTTAATCACTTTAGCCTTGTTCTTCAGAGGTTGGCCAGTATCTCAGTGTGTACTCCATCAATTCCTTCTGCGTTTAACAAACACTACGATCTTGGTTGTTTCCAAGATCGTTGTCATCTTTCTACTTGACAGCTACTGCATATGCTAACTTTCCTTAGTCAGCTACTGAAGTCTTCTTATGATCATCTTGTGGAAGACTTCATCTCGAATGGCTTCACAACTCAATCTTGATGCTGATTGGGTTGGTGTTTAGGTCTTCTGTTAGCATGCATGTCATTCGTTGAGTGTTCTCTGGTTTCCTTCAGGTGGGACGTATCTATGCAGTGTCAACCAGAGGCTTCATTCCTTTGGATATTCTGGCAGTGCTCGACGATCAGACAAGCCTATCTGTTACATCATAAGATCAACTTAACATGCTTGATCTTTCTATATTTATAGTCCTTGTACATCATTTCTTTTATCTATCAAGGGACTTTACAGCTTTTCTTAATGCAAGCATACTTGCATATTCATTTATATATATATATATATATATATATATATATATATATATATATATATATATATATATATATCATAATCAAATCATATGTAAATAGGAATATCATTCACATGCTTATTCCTGACAATCTCCCCCTATTTGATTATGACAAAAACAATAAGTGCATATGCATGTTATGAATGAATCTTATATACAGTGAGCATCTGTATTTCTAAAACAGATAATCATGAATCTCATTTATAATAATATGAAATTTAATATATTATGATATCTTACATCCTGGATCCAGAACATACCTAACTAGTTAGAGATATACCTCTTTGGCTCCATGTATGCTTCCAGGATGTCAGTTGATGTGCTATTCATCTGTTTGATTCATCTGTTTGATCTTTTTGCATCTGCTCATCCTGGGACATTGGCTTCATCCTTTTGTATGCTCCCCCTCAGATGTTTACTGCTATGACTCCCCCTCAGCCTTTGCAAATACGGGTTCATCATCCTTTAGCTCCCCTTTTGATGATGACCCAACTACGTCTTCTGCTATCTTCTTCTTTTGTTTCCTTCTGCTCTTCTTTCCCTTTCTTGGCTGCCTCTTTCTATGCCTCTCTTTCTCCCCCTTTTTGTCATTAATCAGTTGAGAAAGGTGTTCCATATTGAACATAAGTTGCTCCATCATGTAGGAGGAGTTTCCTACTTCATTCTTGATTTCTTGTTGACTTAGCTCAAGTTGCATAGAAAAAGATTGATTCATGTTGCCAATCTTGTCATAGAGGATTTTGAGTTTCTCTTCATTTGCCTCTTGTGCTCGTAGAGCTGTAGCTTTCTAATCATGTATGGCTTTCAGATAGATGTGATCTCTCTCTTTGATTTTGAGAGATATATCAGCCATAGTTTCTTGGAGTCTGTCTTCTGTTGTTGTTAACTACTTTGACTCTTCATTCATTAGAAATATTTTCTCAGCCAGCTTAGCAGAATTCCTCAACAGCTCCTACTCCATAGGATTTTGGTCATCTGATCTGGCAGCTTCTTGTTGAACACTAGCTTAGACTCTACGATTTTCATCATTGGATAGATTGTGGAAAGTGTTGACAATCTGAGAAATAGTTGATTACCAACAGATATTGGAAGATGAAGGGATGTTAGATATCTGAGCTTGGGAAGATGGAGGCTTCTTAATTTGGATTTGAACATCATCAATGGTAGAGTAAACAGACTCTACGATTATTCCTTTAGCCATAGTCCTTCTACCTTCAGTGTCAACTCTATGATCATAGGGAATATAGTGATTTCCAGCTTGTCTGTAGATCTTGTAGTGAGGCTTGTCATTGATCATCATGTTTGCAAACTTCTTTACCCTTGGGAAGTTTTGTGACACCAACTCTAGATTTGGAAATTGAGAGTAACACCAGCTGAAATAGCTCTCATCCTTATCAGTATGAGCCTTTAACCATGACATCAATGGGAAGAACCATCTCATCAGAGGATCTTCAGAGTTGTACAATATTATTGTGCAATCTAACTCCATATTTTTCCAATTATGAAGTACTTCCATCTGTAGTCATACTTACAACTCGAAGTTGTTCATTTCCATGACTTATCCATCTTGTTGTTGGTTTAGCTGGTGGTTCATCAAAAACTTCCATCATTATTCTTCTGCTGATTCTAGCTGGAGAGAGAACAAGATAGTATTCTGGTTCCTCTGATTCCTGAAGTGCAGAATCAAACATTTTCCCTATTTCTTCCCTTTTTGATCCAGAATCTCACTGACTTCCTTCATCAGATTCTTCAGTGAAGTCTTCTTGTTGAATTTTATTTTCAGAACCTTCTTCAGCAGTATCTTCCTTGGATTCATCACTAATTCCATCTTCATCATTTTCTTCATCAGATTCATCATCACTTACCTTAATGACTGCAGTAGAGTGATCATTTTTCTTGTTAGAGGCAAATTTAGCCAGTAGTCTGTGACTCTTCCTTCTCCTTGGTGGTTCAAAAATTTGAGAGTCAGACTCTCATTCCTCTTTAGACTCTGAGGCATTTGAGTCATAAGACAGGCTTTCTTGATTTTCATCATTGGTGGGGGCATTTCCTTCTTCTTCAGAATTAACATCATTTGATCCATCGTCTGGGTTGGTTGGAGCATTTGCATTTAGAGATGCAGTTTGGTCAACTTGTATCTTGTTTTTATCAGTAGAGTGAATGCTCTGGGGGCTTGTGCATTCTTCATCATCAGCAGATGCTGCATTTTCTTCCTTTAATCCAGCTTCACCTTCATTGCTAGATTTTGCATGTGGGGGCTCAGCCTTTTCTTCTTCTGATTCTACGTCCTTTTCTTCTTTAGACATACCTTCATGGTGAGTTGAAATTGGACTGTCTATCATCTTAGCTTTCTTGTTGGATGGCCTTTGCAGTAATCTTTTACTTCTTCTCTTAGTGGTCTCTGCAATTGAGACCTTTTCATCTTTAACCTTGTCTTCTATGGATAGAATTTTTGGAGAGGCCTCAGCTTTACTCATGCTCTTGGATTTCTTCCTGGATGGTGTTGTTGCCGTTGGTACAAAATCATCATATTCAAAATTTTCTACCTATTTTGCCTTCCTCTTTTTTGCAGAGGCTTTGCTAATGCTCCTAGTTGTCAACCTTCTATTCTCCTTTGGGTTTTTCTTCCAATTTACGAACAGTTGTGGAGACATTACCTTGTGAACATTAAGGATTTCACCATCATCATCCTTAATTTTATTCTTCAACTTTTTTTCAAGATGATACTTAAGAATCTCCCACGAAAAACCTTTGTGAGTGGTTTTTTAGTTAATCTTTTATTTTCTTCCTTATCGAACCACTTAGACATATGATCGAGCAGGACATCTCCAAATTTGATGTGTTCCTTCAAGACTATGGCAGACATGATCTTCAGCTATTGGTCAATCACAGTATCATGTGCAGTGTCATTGCATAAGATACATTTCCCCACGATTTCAGCAAGGAACTCGAATTCTTCAGGAAACTCCTTTTTCTTTATGTCCTTCAGACTAGGGCTTCTTCTGTACTGCATAATCTTCTTAGCTTTTTCTGTGTCGATCTCTTTCAGTCTTTTCAGATTTTGATCAGGAAGGCCCAAGCATTGATTGATGTTAGAAGAGTTTAGTTTCAGAATCTGACCTTTAACCTTGGTGGAGAGGATTCTAGAATTTATGGTTGCATTTGAATGGAACTCCTTGAGCAGGTCACCATATATTCGTGTGTTTTCCTCAAGACATTATGAGAACCTGGCCTTCTTCACAAGTTCAAGAATATCTCTAAACTTCTTTTCGGATTTTTCAAACGTCTTGGTTCCTAGCTGAATGCCAGTGATTACTTGCCAATCTGCCATTTGAGGAGATCGAGGAATATGGGTGTTGGTTTTAGGAAGTTTTGTGAGAGATAGTTGACTGTGATTTAGGTAAGGATTTGGAGGGTTAATGAATTCAGGAAGTGAACAGGCTTTAAGGGTTTGAAAACGAGAGGGAAGAAGTTTTGATAGTTTCTAACAACTGTTTGTAGATTTTGAATTTATCTTTAAGGCAGTTTCTTCTATCCCTGCAAATGATGTGATGTGTCACCCAGTCATTAGTTGCACGATACCCAGTAACAAGCTGTAACTCCCCAGTAACTTGTCAGTTAGCTGTCTCTTTTGGAAGAGTTGACGTTTGATTGACGTGGATTGACCTTTGACCTCTTGAGTTCGTAGAGTAGCATGATAGAACAGCTACTGACTCTACGTTTTCCTTTGTTGACTCAACGATCAATTCTCTGAAGGATGTTGCAGTGGATGGTTTTGACATTTCTCCTCATATTGAAACTGCATAGCTTAACCACTGAAGTACCCCAAGCCAGTTTGGGTACTTAAGTTTTGATGTGCGTTTGCAAGATGTCTTACCAAATTGTATTTGAACTAATCTCCCCATACTTCAGAATGGTAGAGCAATTGTCTCATTCTTCCAAGCTCCTCATGAGCTAGAGTGTCTTCTGGTAAGTCTGCGATCGTCGAGTCTGTTTCTGCGATTGTTGAGTTTTCACTACAATCGTTGAGATTGCATCACGATCGTTGAGTTCTCTTAAAACTCTATTTTACAATCGTTGACTGACTTGGTCCTTGAGATGAACTTTACTAAGCATTCCTTCTGGGTCAAGGTAGCTCAGGAAGGGCCAACCTCTTAGAGTGAGCTAAGGGTCAGGTTTATCTCTGAGGCGCTTTCCAGATGAAATAATTTAGAAGTGATTTGCACTGATATCTCATTTGACCTTTTCTGTTGAGGAGTCCCTCTTCCAACTTTAGACATCTGCACTGGCTGTAATTGTGGTGTCCTCTTGTTCTTGCACTACGATCAGATGTTTGATCGTAGGTACTCCACAATTTTGAGTTAGGTGGCTAAAAGGTTATCAGTAGTACGTTTTGAGATGTTCCTACTGACTATGGATCTTCATTTGGTTCATCAGCCACAAAGTTTTGGGACTCTATAGCGGGTATATAGCTTCATAGTATATCTCTGATGGTTTAGAGCTTCTGTACTGTTAGCAGATTACTGCTCCCCCATAGTTGATACTGTCTTCTCAGAGAGACCTAAGTTCTTCTTCTTCATGTGTAGCATAAGGCAACCATGTATATCTCATTCCGGTTGAAGTCATTAAATCTTCTTGTATCGTAGAAATGGGCATTTTCAGGGTTGATCATTCTACGATCCTTTGACAACACTACGAACGTAGTATTCCTTGTCAGTTTGTGCTTGCTGAGTTCTGCTCCTATAATGAATTCCTCATGATTGATGCTCGATGATCCTCTGTAGTCATCTTCCTTGAGGATTCTTCTCTTATGACATGCTTTGCATGATTGAGCATATAAGACCCTTTTCTTCTTTTATTGAATGGCATGCTTTCATACAAAGATCAACAGCCATGTGAGCTTTATTCAGATTAGCTCAACAGGTCTTCAAGAATAGGCTTTGACATATAGGAATTTTATCAAAATAATTTCTGAACAGTCTTAAGCTTTCTGCTGGTTGAATCTTTCTTGACTGAAGTCTTCTGCTTCAGCATTCCTTAGTGTGGACAGATAGACCAAGTACCTACAGGTTATAAATTTCTATTTTTGATACCCATAGTTAAGTGGGTCCTACTAGGTTAGTTTTTTAAACTCATGTTCCTCATATATTTAGATAATCATTATATTGATCACCAATAGTCATATTTATGCATGTAACTCATTTAGATAATACATTTTGAGATGCATGAAGGTGAGTGTGTGTAAGATTTGCTATTTTAATAAAACACTCCTTTTCTTTGATGGTTTCATCATTTGCTTGGTTTTGTTCACAGAGTTTAAATATTCATAGAGTGAGAATCAATTCTACGAATTATTTGTATCTGGTTGATTCATGGAGGTGATCAGTTTCTATAAATCATCAAGATACTCTTGCAGGACTGATCATACTATGTGTATTATCAAACACTTAGAACATAGGTTTGTACATACATACTAACCCATCAGCAAAGATTACTTCACATAAAATTAATTTAACCTGTGATGCTCTTATGACCCATTTCAGATTTCTTTCAAGATGTCATCTTCAACCTAAAACTTGGATTGAGAGAAAGTTTATAGGCAATTGGGTTTTCATCCTCAGTGTACTTTCTCTATTCACCTTTTTAGGTAAATTATGATTTCTTGAAAGAATATTGTTATAGTTTATAAGGAGGTATAACATGATGTACATAGTTATACTAGTGAGGAACCGTACCTTTTTACTGTTAGTTCCTTAACAGTCATTTAACATTGACATACTGAGATTAAGCTTTGATGTGTTTAGTTTCTCATTTGCTCTTGACAACTTGTTGCTTCAATTGACCTTCAATCAATCAGCCGTGGTCTTGAGGATGCAAGCTAAGAAAATCTCAACATCTTCTGTTTTTCGACATCCTTGAGTTCACAATGTTTACATCCACCTGCTGGTTGGCCAGATACATGTTTGAGAAGTTCTTTTTTCTTCTCTGGATAAGCATTTCTTAGCATGTATGGTCTTTTCATCTTTTCAGGCTGGTGGATGTTAGATTCTTTTTTATTGATGTCTCTTGAGCTTTCTAGCCTGGTCTTCAGACTAAAAGATTGACCGCGAACAAGAATTGGTCTTGTTGATATGGAAATCAAGAACATGGACCAATTTGAGTAGTTTTAGGTGTATATACACATTTACCTGTACACAATATTTCCAACGTGTGAGCTCATCTGCATACAACAAGTGACTTACTACTAAACTAAGTTTAGAACAATGTTTGTGCCTAGGATCAGACTCAAAGTAATTAGCTTTTGAATATAGCATGAGAACCTGCTCTGATACCAATTGTTAGTTCTCAGTAGGCACAATAGATCTAAAAGGGGGGTTGAATAGATCCTTTTTAATTTCAATACTTTTTCTAATTTATTTTGTATTGCTAATAATTTAGCAAGTGATAAACATAAGAATCTTTTCAAGCACAGCGGAATAAGTAAAAGATCCCCTTCATTGATATATTCATAATCATACATTCATTGTTCGTAGAGTTAGTTCAGTGGTAAGCAGTTATAACATGCATAGCAGTTATAACAGTTAATGTGCATAATGTAAAAGACATAAAGTAAAAGACACAAGGGATTTTAAGTGGTTCACAGACTCAAGCTCCTAATCCACACTTCTGCTTTCAACTAACAGGATTTTCACTAAGGAAGGGCAGCAGCCTTGGAACTTCTCTAGTTTCCTAAGAACTCTTCAAGCCTAATAGGCTTGGAACTTTATATAGTCCCTCCGAACAAGGGCCCCTCAGGCCCTGGCTTCTTGTTGTTGTAGTTGTTGTTGTTGTTGTTGGTGCTGAGCTGCTAAGATGTCATTAAGCTCTGAACATCTTTTGTACTTAGCAGCTTAGTGTGATCCTCTTTGCTTTCAGCTTCGAGTCCAGACCACATCTTCTTTTGTGAAGCTGATCTTTACTCTCTTCATCTTATCTTCATCTGATGTCATTTGTGCACCATCACCATCTGGGTTTGCTAAGTCTCCGTGCTTTTTATAGTCTTCGTCTGGCACTTATCAATCCCTGAACCCTTCTTGAATACTTTGTAGATATGGTTCTACACTTGTTCAGTTTCAGCTTTCGGTTTTTGGTGATCTATAAAGTGGCTCTCTTGATCTTCTTTGTACTCAGCCACTTTTTTGAATGTTATCTTTTTGGCCTTCTCGGCTCTTAGCTTGGCTACCATCTTTAGTGGCATTCTTATCTTTGTTGAGTGAAGCTTTGATTTGTATGAGTCCTTCTTCATAGCTGCTTCACTTCCACCTTGGTAGTCTCACTGTCACTGAGACTTATTCTATTGATCTTTGGTGGAACTTGTAGAGTCAACAATAGCATTCACAAACTCAACGATTCTGCAACAATACAATCATCAGAATCTCTAGATCTTTGAAGCTCTATTAATTTATACTACTTCCCAATCTTCCCATTGGAAAGTAGTCGTTGAAAGCTATTCAAATTGCCTCGCAGATCTCAAGTTATTTGGTGCAGACTGCAGATGTGACATGACATCTTTTTCTAAATTCCTGACACTGCAGTCTGCTATTTTACCAACCTTGTCAGATATGTCACTTTGATATCTCGGGCAGGTCAACGACTTTATTTCACCATTCTGATTTCTCGATCAGAGGTTGTCCTTGCATCGATGCTCTCAATAAGCTCTTGTCCGAATATTACCCTTCAGATTGAACAGTTGTCAATGCTTCAGTCTTCAGCTATTCGAACTCTAGGATTCTGATGCATATCTTCATGGACCTGATCGTAGTGTTCTTGTTGACTTGTAGAAACAACACTACGATCTTGAAGAATGTTCACTTGATCTCTAGTGTAGAACACCTCTTCCTCTTTTTGTGCAGTGCTTCATTACTTCTGTTTGCCTAGACAGTTCTCACATACTGATGGCTTGATTCCTTGCTCTGGCCTCTTCTGAATAATAAGATACTTCAGATTTGTGGCGTGTCCAGCTCGCTTTCTCCTTGTGATTTCCCGTTCACTTATCATCAATGGACTGACCCAATGCTTAATCACTTTAGCCTTGTTCTTAAGAGGTTGACCAGTATCTCAGTGTGTACTCCATCAGTTCCTTCTGCGTTTAGCAAACACTATGATCTTGGTTGCTTCCAAGATCATTGTCATCTTTCTACTTGACAGCTACTGCATATGTTGACTTTCCTTAGTCAGCTACTGATGTCTTCTTATGATCATCTTGTGGAAGAATTCATCTCGAATGGCTTCATAACTCAATCTTGATGCTGATTGGGTTGGTGCTTAGGTCTTCTGTTAGCTTGCATGCCATTCGTTGAGTGCTCTCTGGTTTCCTTCAGGTGGGAGGTATCTATGCAGTGTCAACCAGAGGCTTCATTCCTTTGGATATTCTGGGAGTGCTCATTCATTAAGACTCGTATTTGTTCTACGATTCTACCTTGGTATTGTGAGCACATCTATTAAGGTCTTAGTTTTGCACTCTACAATTCAGCTTTGGCTATGCAGACACTACGACTCTGAGATCATATCTTGAAACTACGATTTCTGTCGTTGTGCTTGTTGTCTTCATCTGATCTTGCTCGACTACAATCTCTGCCTTTGGTATGATTAGTAAACTCTACAACTCTGAGTGTAGTCTACGATTCTTAACTTGGCTTTGGCAGATGATCGGTCATCTCGTAGGCAGACTGTCTCTACAATTCTAAACATGACTTCCTCAGTAGACTACGGCTCTGAGGAAGTGCTACTCGATACACTACGATCCTTCCTCATCTCTCCTGGCAGTCTACGAACTCTGAGATCTACTATCTTGCAGACTACGATTCTGCCTCGATAGCTCTCGAGTTATTCTTGACTCTTCTGGCAGACTACGATTTATGGTGAAGTGCTCGACGATCAGACAAGCCTATCTGTTACATCATAAGATCAACCTAATATGCTTGATCTTTCTACATTTATAGTCCTTGTACATCATTTCTTTTATCTATCAAGGGACTTTACAGTTTTTCTTAATGCAAGCATACTTGCATATTCATTCATATATATATATATATATATATATATATATATATATATATATATATATATCATAATCAAATAATATGTAAATAGGAATATCATTCACATGCTTATTCCTGACAGATTAATCTTCGTTCTGGATATCACCAATTGAAGATTAGAACCGATGACATTCCAAAGACGGCTTTCAGAACTCGGTACGGGCATTATGAATTCCTAGTCATGTTGTTTGGATTGACTAATGCTCCTGCTGCCTTCATGGATATGATGAACCAAGTATTCAAGAAATATTTGGATCACTTTATGGTTATCTTTATTGATGATATTCTTATTTATTCCAAAAGCCGTGAAGATCATGAGCAACACTTGAGGCTGATACTTCAAAAGCTTCGTGAATATAAGTTTTATGCCAAGTTGAAGAAATGCGAGTTTTGGCTTAAGGAAGTAGCATTCCTTGGGCACGTGGTATCAAGCCATGGAATATCTGTTGACCCAGTAAAGATTGAAGCTATTCAAAGTTGGGAGCAACCTAAATCAGTGACCAAAGTACATAGCTTTCTTGGCTTAGCTGGTTATTATCGGAGATTCGTAGAAGGGTTTTCTCGAATCTCTACTCCCTTAACTCAACTGACTCGGAAAGATACAAAATTCGGTTGGAACGAGGAATGTGAGAAGAGTTTTCAAGAACTCAAGAGGAGACTCATTTCAGCACATGTTCTAAAAATACCATCTGGCTCGGAGGGATTTGTCATCTACAGTGATGCTTCAGGCAAAGGGTTAGGATGTGTTATCATGCAGCATGGGAAAGTCATAGCCTATGCCTCTTGACAACTCAAAGAATATGAGAGGAATTATCCTACTCATAATCTAGAGTTGGCAGTTGTTGTTTTTGCACTAAAGATTTGGAGGCATTACTTGTATGGAGAGAAAGTAGATATCTTTACGGATCATAAAAGCCTCAAATATTTCTTCACTCAAAAGGAACTCAACATGCGACAGAGACGTTGGCTTGAACTGTTGAAAGATTATGATCATACCATCCAATACCATCCTGGAAAAGCAAACGAGGTAGCTGACGCATTGAGTAGAAGATCATATGCGGGTACGAGTGCGATATTGTCAACGCAGAGGCCCATTTTGTATGACTTGCAAAGGATGGAGATAGAGATAAATACTCCAGGGACCCACGTGATGATGGCGAATATACGAGTAGAACCAACTTTAATCGATAAAGTTAAAGCTGCTCAAGCTACAGACCTGGTCTTGAACTTATTTTATTGAATTATTATGTCATTGTCATCATCCTCATGCTTATATTGTGATGAAATTCATCTTTGGCTTACGTGTATAGATGGACTTGGTATGATTATGACCAGGGATCATTCGGTATAATCATGACCTGTAATATTATAAATGATGTGGTAAAAGTCCTCAGTGGCCTGTAGTGCATTGATAGACAGTTTTTGATATGATTATGACCAGGGATTATTCGGTATAGTCATGACCATTGATGATTTAATGAATATCCTTGGCCCGTAGTGCAGGGATGACTCGATGATGTTGTTTATTTATTAAGCTGAGTCTCAGCGATAAAAATTGATGAAAATATTTTAAATCATAAAAGATAGTAGATATCATGCTCTACTTGACTCTTCTAATGGATTGTTTATTCCGTTGCAGTTAAACTTGATGTTTATTATATTTTATCAGTTTAACATTATTGAAGGCTAATGATAATTTATCCTGTATTATCTTAGTCATAATATTTATTACTGGGCTAGTTGAGCTCACCCTTTTGCTTTCATTGTTCTCTTTAGGAAATTAGAACATAGCCGGGACTAGTATTTAGCGGCTCAAGATGGGTGATGTATGCCTATGTTGGGGCCGTCACAGTTGGTATCAAAGCTTAGGGATATGATCTCTGACTGAGATGTGAGATAAGAACTAGGAAGAGAGAGACAGGGAATTCCTTCGCTAGTATGACCTACCTAAGTTTATTTGGTATTTAATTGGTCGGTCAGAGTATAGGGATAATATGTGATATGATAATTAACCCTTGTTTTATGGCAGTATTTGAAAATGGCATCCGAAAATGTTGAGATAAGCAATGAAGCACATGAGACCGTTGAGCCACCACAGATTAATACCCAGGATAATGTGCAATAGGAAAACAATAATCCTCAGGTAAACAACAACGATCAAATGATGAACGATGGGATGTTCAGAGGTTTTATGCAATTCATGCAACATCAGGCGAAGGCGGCTCATGTCTAAAATGCAGGTGGAAACACTGATAACTCTCGGACGGTCACCGCTAATAAGTTCAAGGAACTGGGACCACCGGAGTTTTTTGGAGAGCCAAAATCACTTAAGGCAGAGATGTGGATAAAGTAGATCAATAAGATATTTGATGTCTTGGGATGCTCTAAGGAGCAAAAGGTTCCCTTTGCCACCTTCATGTTGCGAGCTGAGGCAGATTACTGGTGGGAATCTGTAAAGCGTACTCAACCTACCGCACTGAAGATGTCTTGGAAGAAGTTCCAAGAACTGTTCAACGATAAGTACTTTCCTGAAAGTATTCGTCACATGAAGGAGGTAGAGTTCATCAAGCTTGAGCAAAACAATATGACAGTGGCGCACTAAGAAGCTAAGTTTGCCGAGTTGTCTCGGTTTGCGTCCCACTTGGTTGATAATGAGGAGAGAATGACGTGGATGTTTCTAAGAGGTTTGAAACCCGAGATACGTCAATACCTTATCTCTCATAAACTGTGTTTGTATTCAGATATTGTGAATAGGGCTCAGTTATTGGAGCGCGATAATGCACCTGTTGTTAAGGAAGGAGAACGACCACCGGTCGTATTTTACAAATGTGGAGGGGAAAGACACATAAGTCCAAACTGCACGATGCAGTTCAAAGAATGTTACAATTATGGAAAAGAAAGTCACCTAGCCCAATTTTTTCGTGCACCAAAGTCAAGTCCAGCTGGGATAGAGGCATCAAAGGGTGTCCCAGACAAGACAAAATTAGTAGTTCAAGGGAGAGCGTTTGTCGTAACCTCCCAAAAAACGAGGAATCTGAACGAGGTGATCACGAGTAAGCTAATCATAAACTCTAGCAAAGTTTATACTTTATTTGATACCGGTTCTACCCATTCCTTTATTTCTCCTACTTGCGCTCAACGTTTAAATTTGACTCCGGAGAAATTAGACTTTGACTTATCTGTTGAAACTCCGTTGGGAGAAACCTTCATTACATCCACGGTTTATAAGTCTTGTTTGATTTAAATCGGTAACCGCACGTTACCAGTCGATCTTATTTCTTTGAAAATACTTGTATTTGATGTGATTTTAGGGATTGATTGGTTAACTACTCATCATACCAAAATCTATTGTTTTCGTAAGGTTGTTAGCTTTCATATTCCTAACCAAACTATTATGGGAATTCAAGCGACCAAACCACTAAAGTCAATCACTGTCATATCAAGCCATAAAGTTATTCGTTTATTGAAAAAAGGATGTCAAGCTTTCTTAGCCCATGTCACGAATTTAAATAAAAATACGTCAGATTTGAATAATATTTCTATTGTTAATAAATTTCCTGACGTATTCCCTGAAGAACTTCCTGGCCTACCCCCAGAGCGTGAAATTGAATTTTGTATCGACCTTGAATCCGGTACAAAACCCATTTCTAAAGCCCCATATCGAATGGCTCATATTGAACTTCAGGAGTTAAAAACCAAACTACAAGAATTGTTAGACATCAGTTTCATTCGTCCTAGTACGTCTCCTTGGGGTTCTCATGTTCTATTCGTGAAGAAGAAAGATGGAAGTATGCGACTTTGTATTGATTATCGGGAGTTGAATCACGTCACCATCAAAAATAGGTACCTGTTGCCTCGCATTGATGACCTGTTTGACCGGTTGCAAGGAGCCAAATTCTTTCCAAAGATTGATCTTCGTCCCGGATATCATCAGCTGAAGATTAAAACTGATGACATTCCAAAGACTTCTTGGACATTATGAATTCCTAGTCATGTCTTTTGGATTGACTAATGCTTTTGCTGCCTTCATGGACATGATGAACTGAGTATTCAAAGAATATTTGGATCACTTTGTGGTCGCCTTTATTGATGACATCCTCATATACTCCAAAACCCGTGAAGACCATGAGCAACACTTGAGGCTGATACTTTAAAAGCTTCGTGAAAATAAGTTATATGTTAAGTTGAAGAAATGCGAGTTCTGGCTTGAGGAAGTTGCATTCCTTGGGCACGTGATATCAAATTATGGAATATATGTTGACCCAGCAAAGATTTAAGCAATTCAAAGTTGGTAGCAACCTAAGTCAGTGATCGAAGTACGTAGCTTTCTCGGCTTAGATGGTTATTATCGGAGATTCATGGAAAGATTTTCTCGAATCGCTACTCCATTAACTCAGCTGACTCGAAAAGATATAAAGTTCTGTTGGAGCGAGGAATGTGAGAAGACTTTTCAAGAACTAAAAAAGAGACTCATTTCAGCACATGTTCTGACAATACCATCTGGCTCGGAGGGATTTGTCATCTACAGTGATGTTTTAGGCAAAGGGTTAGGATGTGTTCTCATGTAACATGGGAAAGTCATAGCCTATGCCTCACGATAACTCAAAGAATATGAGAGGAATTATCCTACTCATGATCTAGAGTTGGCATCAGTTGTTTTTGCACTTAAGATTTAAAGGCATTACCTGTATGGAGAGAAGGTGAAGATTTATACAGATCATAAAAGCCTCAAATATTTCTTCACTCAAAAGGAACTCAACATGCGGAAACGAAGATGGCTTGAGCTGTTGAAAGATTATGATCATACCATCCAATACCATCCTGGAAAAGCGAACGTGGTAGCCGACGCATTGAGTAGAAGATCATATGCGGGTATGAGTTTGATATTATCAACGCAAAGGCCCATTTTGTATGACTTACAAAGGATAGAGATAGAGTTAAAGACTCCTGGGACCCATATGATGATGGCGAATATACGAGTAGAACCGACTTTAATTGATAAAGTTAAAGCTGCTCAAGCTACAGACCTGGAGCTGATACATATGAGGAAGAAAGTACACGAAGGCGCTATTCTAGAAGCAAGAATCGATGAAGAAGGAATACTACGAGTCAACTCCAGACTTTGTGTTCCTAACGATTCTGACTTGAAGTATAAAATCATGATGGAGACGCACAACACAACGTTTGCAATCCATCCCGGGAGTACCAAAATGTATCATGATCTTCGACATACATTTTGGTGGAGCAATATGAAGAGAAAGATAGTGGGGTTTATCTCAAGGTGTCTAACTTGTCAATGAGTCAAGGCGGAGCATCAAGTGCCAAAAGGTCCATTGCAACCATTTGAAATTCTAAAATGGAAGTGGGAGCACATTACCATGGATTTCGTTACTGGTTTTCCCAAGGTTTCTCAAGGTATAGATGCGATTTGGGTTATTGTTGATAGATTGACCAAGTCTACTCATTTCTTACCGATACGAGAAACTTTTACACTTGAACGTCTTGCTAGTATGTACATAAACGAGATTGTAAGATCGCATGGTATGCCAGTATCCATAGTTTCTGATCGAGACCCAAGATTCACTTCAAGATTTTGGGTTAGTTTGCAAAAAACTATGGGCACGGATTTATGATTTAGTTCGGCATATCATCCTCAAACGGATGGGCAGTCGAAAAAGACTATTCAAACTCTTGAAGATTTATTAAGACTCTGTGTCCTTGACTTCAAGGGAAGTTGGGACAAGTTCTTACCATTGGTGGAGTTTTTCTACAACAACAGTTATCAAGCAAGTATTGGCATGGCTCCATTTAAGGCATTGTATGGAAGAAAGTGTCGTTCTCCAGTATGCTGGGATGAGGTGGTGAAGCAACATTGTTGGGACTGGATTTGGTACGTATGACTACGAAAAAGATTCAAACGATCCGACAACGTATAAAAAGCTCACAAGATCGACAAAAGAGTTATGTTGATCTTCATCGAAAAGACGTGGAATTCAATATTGGAGATCATGTGTTATTACGTGTTACTCCATGGAAAGGAGTTACGAGATTTGGAAAGAGAGGAAAGCTCAATCCTCGATTCATTGGCCCATTTATAATCCTCGAACGAGTAGGAACTATGGCCTATAAACTCGCCTTACCGCCAAGTATGTCTCGTGTTTATAATATTTTCCACATATCTATGTTACATAAATATGTGAAAGATCTGAACCACATTATTGAATTAGAATCAGACGAGATAGAGAAAGATTTAACGTATGAAGAGTTACATATTAAAATCTTGGATAAGAATGATCATATTCTACGCTCCAAGGTTATACCTCAAGTCAAAGTTTTGTGGAAAAACCATGATGTGGAGGAAATGACCTGGGAGTTAGAATCTGAGATGAAGTCAAGATATCCTCACCTCTTCGATATACCATGTACGTACCCTAATTTCGAGGACGGAAATTCATAAGAAGGGGATGTTGTAAGACCCCAACTTTTATGAATAAAGATTAATTTCTCTCGAAATATATTTTTGAATATTATGGTGCGGATATAATATAATGTTATAGTTGTTGGTAATATTTACACATTTTGTAAAGCAAGCAAGTGGTTATATAATATTCGATTGGTCGGGGAATATTCGTTTTAACAAGGAATATCCGTACGACGGCACAATCATTGGTGGACCCCACAACGGAATTATTGTCGTAGTTAGAAAACGACATAATTATCATTTTATAAAAATAACGGCGGAAGTGTTACCGTTTAAACTATTGAACTACCCGGTAGTAAAAGTACAATAATACGCGTGGTTGCATAGTAGCACACGGTATTGGTTATTGATGCTTACGTGAGAAGTCACTCAGTTATACTCAATTATTGCTACAGTAATTGCTGCATCATATCTCTCATATTATTGATTCGATTATTGTCACAGTATCATCTGCATAATATGATATATTATTAAATCAATAATTGAGACAACAAAGTTATTCATATTATTAAATTACAATATTTACAATGTCTAGAAGTTCTGTCAAGGAGAGGTTTGGTCATTTAATTGCGCGCCAATAAGGAGAAATCTTTATCGAAAAGCCCCCTATTTCCTGGGAATGACCTGGTTGTTAAATATTGTAAGTTATAATATTAATGATGAATAAGTTCGTGTTGATTAACGATGAAATTGATAGTTTTATTGTGTTTGAATTATTAGTGTTAGTGGAAATCAACATTTATTTCGATATTAATTGATGTCTGGAAGTTATACTAATTAGTCGGGTAATTAATCGGATAAATGAGCAATTAATTGCTATTAATTCACATGATTATAACAATTTGTTCACATGTGTGTACTATTGATTTATATTCTTGTACTATTAGGGGAGTTGGTGCAAGATTGATAATACTTGCATGACTAAGTTAAAAATAGAGGTATAGATGGAGGTACTATACTATAATTCATATTTTCGCATGATTATAACTATTAATTCACATGATTGAACTATTGATTCACATTATTTACTATTAGGGGAAGTGGTGCAAGTTTGATAATACTTGCAGGACTAAATTAAAAATGAAAGAAAAGTTGAAGGTATTGTACTATAATATTTTGAGCCCCAAAACGTGCAATTATCGAAACTATATTTTTCTAAAAATAAAAGCTTATTTTTCCTTTATTTCTCACCAATTCACTAAAGTTTTAGAGCAATTATTATAGAGAGAAATTATAGATAGAAAGAAGAAGAGAAGTCTGCTATCTCACTATTCCAATATTCAGTTTCTTCTAAGGTAAGGGGTATTATTCTTTCGTATTCATGAAGACAGATATTTTCTTTCAATACTCGTAAGAGTTGTTATTCCATTCTTTATTATTATATTGGAATAACCTGTCTATGCGAAGTACCGCATACATGGTGAAATTCTTCTATTGTTCCATTCTTTATTATTCTGTTGGAATAACCTGTCTGTGCGGTCTATCGCATGCCTGGTGAATTTTGTTGTTATTTCGTTCTTTATTATTCTGTTGGAATATCATGTATGTGCAGATTACGCATGACCTAGCTTCATTCTTTATTATTCTGTTGGAATATACTTTCTGTGCGGATTACGCATGACCTGGTTCCATTCTTTATTATTCTGTTGGGAATAACCTATCTGTGCGGTCTATCGCATGCCTTGTGAATTCTTCTTTTATTCCATTCTTTATTATTCTGTTGGAATAACCTGTCTATGTGGATTACTGCATGCATAGTGAAAGATCCTTCGTATTCATTCCTTATTAAATTATGGAAATGATCTGTCTACGTGGATTTTCGCATGGCAGGCAAAAACCCATTTGCGGTTTCATATATTCTATTATACTCAGTTGGCTAAAGTTTTGGCTTCTATACTCCATGAAATTAGTGAAATATCCTTGATATTTGCGCTTCATCCAGTATCTTTTCATGAAAATATTCTTCTGAGCATTCTTGAATTTTACTCCACAAAGAAGTATCATGTTGACAATTTGGGAGTTATTGATTTCTGGATAAATTAAAATTATAAATCTTTAAAATTTATTCTTGAACTTATTTTATTGAATTATTATGTCATTGTCATCATCCTCATGCTTATATTGTGATGAAAGTCATCTTTAGCTTACGTGCATAGATGGGCTTGGTATGATTATGAACACAGATCATTCGGTATAATCATAACCTGTAATGTTATAAATGATGTGGTAAAAGTCCTCAGTAGCCTGTAGTGCATTGATGGACAGTTTTTGATATGATTATGACCATGGATTATTCGGTATAGTTGTAAGACCCAACTTATTATTAAATGAAATTGAATTTCCTCTATTTATTATTTTGAAATAGTAAGGGTTGATTTGATTAATGTGATTAGTTATGGATAAAATGCGTAAATATTTTAAATAAGCAAGTGATTATAAAATATTCATTTTTATCGGAGAATATTCGTTTGGTCGTGGAATATTCTTACTGTCGGGGAATATTCGTACGACGAAGCAGCCTTATGTGGGCCCTATAAAGGAAAGCGATTGGATGAAGAAAACGAAAAGTATAAGTTGTTTATAAATAACGGCGTAGTTGTTACCGTTAATACTGTTAAAATACCCGGTGATTAAAACACAGTAGCACACGGTATTGCACCAATTATTGATTCTTACGTAAGAAGCCACTACTCAATAATTATTACAGTAGTTACTGTTCAATATTTTATTTTATTGTTTCAATAATTGTCACTACACAGTATTTTTATTATCAGATCAATAATTCATATTATTTGAATAATATTATTAGATAACATTATTGGCAATGTCTAGAAAGCTCTATCTAAGGAGAGGTTTGGTCACCTAATTGCGCGCCAGTAAGGAGAAATACTTATTGGAAAGTCCCCTCTTTCCTGAGAACGGCCTGGTTGTCGGTATTGTGATTCTGTAATATTATTTATGAATAATTAATTATTTATTATTATGATAAAGAAAAGATTCATTTTATGTGGATATAGATAGAGAAAATTTTTTAACGTGACAATTATTGAAAATTGATATTTTATCTTTTTCGATAAAATAATTTATTTAAATAAATTATTATATTTTAATAATATAATAATGATGATATTTTTACAATGAATGTGGGATATATGAATAAATAAGGAGGAAGAGTATTTTTTGTCACTAAAAATTATTTAAAACATGTTAAACATGTTTATGGGCCCATTTCTTGACTGAAATTTGATTATAGCCTGTAAAATCGTCCGTTTGTGAATTTCGGTCAATTTTTGTTTGGAATTTAGAAAAACTTTCTTCTGCAAAGTTGTAGAGAATGGAATTTCCTATGAAAAAGACATAAGATTTGAATTTTTCTGATAAAAAACTATTTTTTATAAATTATTAAAGTTCTGAAGTTCCAGAATAATTAATTTTTGAAGTTTAAAATATTTTAATTAAGAAAAACGTTTTTTTTCATTTGTGGGGCATGTGTTAAGTGGTTGAAATTAGTTGTTGGTGTGCATAGGAATTTAGTTTATAAATAATATTATTTTATTAAATTTTCTGTTTTGGTGTTCTAAGCATTTTCCTATAAATAGGGTGTTTAGGTTAGAATTGAAAACCACACTAGAAACTAAAGTTTTCTCTCTATATATTATCGAGCGTATTCTTGTGAGTATTTTGATACCTTTAGTGTTGCTATACGGTGCAAATTCCCTTCAGCACTATATCCGGTATTTCAGCTAGAAGTATTGTCTTTTCGAGGTAAGGGTTGTTATTTTTTTAAAAAAATGATATTATTTCTTCTAATATCATTATGCCGAAATATTTGTAAGATTTTTCTTGTGAAATTCTTATCTTTTAGTGTCGGGATTACTATTCACGTATACGGCACTATTCACGTATACGACACTATTCACGAATACGGCACTATTCACAGAAAAATTAAATTTTCGTTTTTTGTCCAAAATATCTATTATGGATACTAGCTTTAATTGTATCCATGTTTTGATCATTCTTGAATTTTACTTCACTATGATTATTTATGAAGTATTTTTGAACTCGGATTGTTTAAAGTATGAATCCTTAATATTTGTTCTTTTATTTCACTAGATTCATTTTCTTTAAAATATTTTTCATCATCCTCAGTCCTAAATGATGATATTACCGAATATCTTTGGCCAGTAGTACAATGATTAATGATTTTCTTATGAATATCTTTGGCCCGTAGTGCAAAGATGAACAGGTGTTGAGATGAACATGACCAACTGATGAATATCTTTGGCCTGTAGTGCAATGATGAATATTTGATTCAAGATAAATATTGATTGATGTTACAAGGATAAAATATTGATGATGGACTTTTAAATTCATAGATTATAGTAGATTTCATTCTCTACGTAACTCATCTATGAATTATTATTTCCGCTGCGAATATTGATCTGAAATTTGTTATCTATTGTATTTTATCAGATTTTTTCCCTTTTGAAGACTAACGATAGTTTGTTCTATATTATCTTAGTCATAATATTTCTTACTGGGCTAGTTGAGCTCATCCTTTTCTTTTTTGTTCCATTTTTCTTCTCAAGAGGCGAGAATGTAGCGAGTTCTAGTCGGGGTGTGGAATGATGGTTCTAGAAAGTTGTTTTAGTAGTACTCACCATTTTTGTAAAATAATGTATCAATAATTATAATAAGGACTTATTTGGGTGTGAATATTGTCTAGATGGTAATATTTATATTTAAACTCACAGTTTATATGTTGTATTAATAAAGTTGTAGGTGTTTCTATATCATATTATTGACGACTCAAAATGGGTGATGTATACCTATTTTGGGGGCGTCACAATAGTCATGACTATTGATGATTTAATAAATATCCTTGGCCCGTAGTGCAGGGATGACTCGATGATGTGGTTTATTTATTAAGTTGAGTCTCAGTGATAAAAATTAATGAAAATATTTTAAATCATAGAAGATAGTAGATATCATGCTCTACTTGACTCTTCTAATGGATTGCTTATTCCGCTGCAGTTAAACTTGATGTCTATTATATTTTATCAGTTTAACATTGTTGAAGGCTAATGATAATTTATCCTGCATTATCTTAGTCATAATATTTCTTACTGGGCTAGTTGAGTTCACCATTTTGCTTTCATTGTTCTCTTCAGGAAATGAGAACATAGTCGGGACTTGTCGGGGAACGGAGTGATGGTCCGAGATGGTGTTATAGTAGTCCTCACTTTTTTATAAAATAGTGTGACAATAAATATAATGAGGACTCTATTTGAGAGTGGATATTGTCTAGAAGGTAATATTCCTGTTTAAACTCTCAGCTATGTTTTGTCGTATATTACACGACGTTTGTATAATTAAGTTTGTATTTGTATTCTGAACCATGTATTGGCGGCTCAAGATGGGTGATGTATACCTATGTTGGGGAAGTCACAATTTGTCTACGTGGATTACCGCATGGCGGGCAAAAATCTATTTGCGGTTTCATATATTCTATTATACTCGATTGATTAAAGTTTTGGCTTCTATACTCCATGAAATTAGTGGAATATCCTTGATATTTGCGCTTTATCAAGTATCTTTTCATGAAAATATTCTTCTGAGCATTCTTGAATTTTACTCCACAAAGAAGTATCATGTTGACAATTTGGACGTTATTGATTTCTAGATAAATTAAAATTATAAATCTTTAAAATTTATCCTTGAACTTGTTTTATTGAATTATTATGTCATTGTCATCATCCTCATGCTTATATTGTGATGAAAGTCATATTTGGCTTACGTGCATAGATGGACTTGGTATGATTATGACCAGGGATTATTCGGTATAATCATGACCGTAATGTGACGAATAATGTGGTAAAAGTACTCATTGGCCTGTAGTTCATTGATGGACAGTTGTCGGTGTAATTATGACTAGGGATTATTCGGTATAGTCATGACCATTGATGATTACATGAATATCCTTGGCCGTGATGTAGGGATGATTCGATTTTATTTATTAAGCTGAGTCTCAGTGATAAAGTTGATGAAAAACTTTTTAAATCATAGAAGATAGTAGATTTTATGCTCTACTTGACTCTTCTAATGGATTGCTTGTTTCGCTGCAGTTAAACTTGTTGTCTATTATATTCTATCAGTTTAACATTGTTGAAGGCTAATGATAATTTATTCTGCATTATCTTAGTCATAATATTTCTTACTGGGCTAGTTGAGCTCACCCTTTCTTTCATTGTTCTCTTCAGAAAATGAGAACGTAGCCGGGACTAGTCGGGAAACGGAGTGACAGTCCAGATGATAGCATTAGTAGTCATCACTACTCTGTTAAATAGTGTGATAATAAATATAAAGAGGACTCCATTGAGTATGGATATTGTCTAGATGACAATATTCTTATTAAAACTCTTAGATTATGTTTTATCGTATTTTATACGACTGTTGTATAATTAAATTGTATTTGTATTTTGTACCATGTATTTTGCGACTCAAGATGGGTGATGTATACCTGTTTTAGGGGCGTCACAATATATATAATTTGACTAGGTCTAGTGGGTGCTTTGGTACAATATATTTAATAAATAAAAATTATAAAAAATTAATATAAATTTAACCACTATATATTAGAGTAATTTTCTCTTATTTTTACTGTGAGTTCATTAACCAGAAAGGAGAGATTATTTGCAAATCTTTTGTGACGCCCCCAAAATAGGTATATATCATCCATTTTGAGTCGTCAATAACATGGTATAGAAACAATTATAATTTTATTAATACAACATATAAACTGTGAGTATATAAATTTAGTAGGGGGCTAATAACAAAAATATACACATATCAAAGAATGAAAAGAAAAATAAAAATTAGTGAGTCAGCTCCCACTTAATATGCCTAACTATGTTCTTGAAAATAATATATTTTACTCCCTCTGTCCCAAATTAACTGCTCAGTTTTGACTTTTTTAAGTCAAATTGACTATTTTTAGAATTAATAATTAAGCATATATAAATATATTTCTAAAATTATAAAAATTAGGATTAGTAATAAATTGTATATACTTTCTTTTGGTTATAATCTCTTCACATATACTTTAGCAAAAATAGTAAAAAAATTAGTTTTAAAAATGGTCAATTTGACTTTAAAAAATCAAAACTGAGCAATTAATTTGGGACGGAGGGAGTACTACTTTATATATTAAATTGTCTAAAAAATTACTTAGATAATTATAATTAATAATATTTTAACGATATATTTAATATAATAAATCAACCTTATAAATTTACTTAATATCAAATATTAATATAAATCACAATCATAATTTCATTAAAAAAAAATCCCAATACATAAGTTTACTCAAAAATTAATTATGGCTGATCACTGATTATTTATTTCCTTTTCAAAACCTTTTAGGTAGTTAGGCCAGGTACGGTCTTGATTAACACGCTCTCCAAAGGCAAGTATCTAAGCTTCAACCATCCCAACCCCCTCACTTCTTACAAATATAGAAGCAACCGTGACATTTTTTTCAGGTATAAGTATAACTACTTCTGTACACCCTTCTTAGATCCCATCCAATCCAACACAACAAAATGTCGCCGCCACTATCTCCGCCATCTACCTCCGTCTCCGCCACTTAACGACTACAAAAAAACACCCAAACCGGCCGCAATGGCATCATACCAAGACTCGCAACCATTCCACTGGCAGTACCCCGAATCCGACGACCGGAACTTCCAAATTCACGGCCGGACCCTCTTTTTCATCGTCATGCTATTTTCCATCATTCTCCTTGTAACTCTATTACTCCTCTACGCCCGTTGGATCTGCCGCTACCACCCCAGCCCGGCTACCACCATCTCTGCAGCAAGTGTGGCTCACGCGCCGCCCCCTCAGCCCCTAGGGCTCGACCCCGATTCAATCAACAGCTTGCCATTAATATTGTATCGGCCGTCGGACAAGGAATTAGGTGAGT
Organism: Panax japonicus; assembly: GCA_020205505.1. NCBI lineage: Eukaryota > Viridiplantae > Streptophyta > Magnoliopsida > Apiales > Araliaceae > Panax > Panax japonicus. The sequence continues at coordinate 58,488,582 of CM035108.1, read as the reverse complement.
GCTCCATATGCCTTGGAATATTTGTAGATGGTGACAAAGTAAAGGTGCTGCCAAATTGCCGCCATTGTTATCACTCCGAGTGTGTGGATAAGTGGCTCACCAATCACTCCAGCTGTCCACTCTGCCGAGCTTCTCCCCGAGTGGACTCAGTGGTTTGACTAACGGGTACCCCGTGTCATATACTAAGAACTTTTGTTTATTTTGCTTTAAATTAACCCTACAACAAGTAAATTAATATAAATTATTCTATTAAATAATTATTGAAATTGAAAGATCATGCATTATTGTATATTAATTAAAAATTGTATATAGTGTTGATATTAGCAAAATTAACGTGACATTGTCATTTTCGCAGGTGTTTAGTTCTCTTCTTTCTCGTGCAAATATTTTTAATTATTGGCAATAATTTTTGTAGTCACTATATATATATATATATAGCGACTATATAGTCACTATATATAATTTTTGGGGATAAATAACGTTTTGGTCATTGTACTGGGGTCCGGTTTTCATTCTGATAACTGAAACTTTTAAAGTTACAATTGAATTACTGTATTCTCATATATTACAAAATAGTCATTACTTTCACTTTCCGTCCAAAAGTCAGACGGTAATCGTGACTGTGCAAGCTGGGGTGATGACTCTGCAAGCTGACCCCATTTTTTGCTTACGTGGAGCACAAGAAATGCAAGGAGACATATTATTATAGTACAAAATACTAAAATTATTATCTACTTCACCTCAATAATTCTAAAACTAATAATAATAATAATAATAATAATTTCAAAATAATAATAATAATAATAATTTTGAAATAGTTAACTACTTCACCTTATCCATCTTTATCCATCTTTAACCTTCCTACTTTATCCATCTTTTTTCTTTTTCACTTTCGTGAATCATTTGTCTTGTCCATCCTACCTATAGTGTTTACAAATTACACGCCTCAAAATCAAATCATTTTCCATTCTATATACTCCACTACCGTTCAAACAATTTCAAGCAGTGTCCCCGTACAAACATTATATAATAATAAGGCCCATGCTTAATTGATCCCAGTCCTCACCCCACACTTCACCCTCCTATAGAAAGAAAGAAAGAAAGAAAGAACCAAGTCTTTTACCTCTCTGTTTTTATATATATTTCCATTAACGTATATGAGAAAGTTTCAATGAGTCGAAGAGATTCATGGAGTAAACTCAATGAACCATAGTGCTTACTACCTAGCCTAGTTGATCAGCTCTCTTTCAAGGACTTGGAACTCAATCCCAGCTTAATTGTTGTTGGAAGCTTTATGGTGATGGGGAGAATAAACCCTAGTTGATTTGCATGTGTAACCGGATCAGTGAGGCAGGCCAAATACATGGAATATATTTCTACTTTATAAGTACGCACCAGAAGCTAATTCAAAGCATATGAAGCAAAATAAACTAAACCATGAAAGACTAAGAAATTTAATTGTTGGCAATCTAATTTTGTACAACAACTATACATTGCTCAAAGGTAGATTTCTATAAAAATAAAAAAATAATAAAAAGTTTCTAACCATGATAAAAAAGAAAGTAAAAGAGCAAGCGTCTGAAGTACCTAAAAAAGATGGCCTGTAAATGCGTCAATATTGTTGCTTACTCATAGGTATGAACAGAACCCCAAACAACCCATCTCAGTACTCGTTGAAGTGAATGGCACCAACTTTCCACACTATGTATGTTGTTGTAAACATCACTGTGCTGATAAAAACAACTGAAAATATGATAAGAAACACATCAGCGCCACCTGGCAACTCAAAAGTGAGACCTTTTTTTGGCATTCCGCGTTTGCTGTCATCCAACAAGTTTGTTGGTGCTTCTGGAAGGCCAGGTCTCCTTTTCCCTCTATCACTCTCTTTCAGAACCTCTAATACTTTGCTTCCAAGTTGTGTCTTAGATGGCTTTGGTTCTGTTTTACGACTGAGAACTCGGGCTGCCCTTAGCTTCTCTCTTGCTGTTAACCGTGAAGATCTTATTGGTGTCGATTTTATGCCAGCAGAAGATACGTCCTGTTTCTGTTTGGAAGCAACAACTGACCCATTAGAAGGAAGCTTAGGGATTTGGGAACCCAACTCAGCTTTAGCACTAGCTACAGATTGGCTATCTATTTCTGAAGAATCTAATGATGGTAGATTCACTGCTGAGGACTGATCATCAGAAAGTGATCTTTCGGAATTTCCAGAACCCTTATCATTGGTTTCTACAGCAACATTATCACCATTTGCAAATAGAATACAGGGTCCCCATTTTTTATCCTCTATAGATCTTCGTAATCCAACCACCCTAGAAGGAGAAGTGAAATGAGTGGCTTTTGGCGATGAAGCTCCAATGCCAATCCTTGGGACATGCTGGTACTTGGCCTGAAACTTATTGAGAAACACTTGGCAATTAATACTCAAGGTGCATTGAAATCACATTGACTGTTCAGATTACAATAAAATAGAGGAATTATATGTTTGATCTCCTATCACTGAAGTACCAAGAAATTAGATATTTTCCATGGCAAGTCAGGGAACGTGTAATATCTTTTATGGACCTTGATAATCTTTATTTCAGTTCTCACAGAATATACTCATAAACCATAGGTTCTTTTGACAATCTTTTAATAATTTAACCACTGTAATTGAATCTTCAGAGTAATAAGATATCTGTTCGAAAAGTTATTTTTGAGGCATATGACATAAGAACAGTGTTCTAAAAATCATTAGGCAAATCTAGGCGGCGGAGGTGGTGCCCAACGCCTAGGAGGTGACTAGGCGGACTAGGCGCTTTCTTAAGCGCTCTCATTTATTTATTTTTCTATTGTGCATACTTGTTATACTATAAAAACATATAGTATATTTAATTTTTAAAAAAAATTACATGAAACATTACCCAAATAAAATCTTTTGAAGCTTTACAAATTCATTTAAGTAATAGTGGAGCTTCAAAGTAGAGGTTTGATTATGCTTAGGTGGGGGCTTAGGCATCCAGCCAAATCAAGGCTAGTCGGACCTGGACAGAAACTATTAGAACACTGCATAAGAAACAAGTAGAACATAATATAACCTGAAAAGTGGATCGTTTCGGCAGATGAAATGGGAATGGGAATGGGAATATAGCACCCCATGTGATCTTAAATGTGATCAAATACTAAAAATGTAAGGTGCTTCTAGTTCAATATTCTCTTCTTAAGGAAATGAATGGTAATATTAATTTACAACTTATATATATTAAGGTTTCTTAAAATCGGTGTTTTAAAAATCGTTAGGCGGACATAGGAGGCGGAAAGGGTGCCTAGCATAGGCCTCTTAGGCGGTGTCTAGGCCTTTTCTGAGGCGGACCAGACATTTTCTTAGGCGGTCTAGTTATACTGTACATATAAATGTAATTTTTTCAAAAGTTTACATGAACAGCAACAAATATCGCTAATCCTCTTAATGACTACTTCATAGTATCCAACAAAACTTGACCATACAACTTTAGGCCACCTATTGCTAGTTCAGAAAAGTGCAACACAAACAATATCCCACAATTATCACCAATACATCATATCATTCTAATTACCATAAAAATTAATATTTAACTATTACTATCCAAATATAATGTGTCAAAATATCATTGATATTACTATAAATCCATAAAACTTTAACCACAAAGATATACTCCATCCGTCCCAAATTAACTGCTCAGTTTTGACTTTTTTAAGTCAATTTGACTATTTTTAGAATTAATAATTAAGCATATATAAATATATTTCTAAAATTATAAAAATTAGGATTAGTAATAAATTGTATATACTTTCTTTTTGTTATAATCTCTTCACCTATATTTTAGCAAAAATAGTAAAAAGATTAGTTTTAAAAATGGTCAATTTGACTTTAAAAAGTCAAAACTGAGCAATTAATTTGGGACGGAGGGAGTATAATATATGGATAAGAATTGTATCAACAACAAAACCTAAACTTAAACAGCCCTCTATTTAATTTAAAAATTGACCAAGCATCGTTATCATCAAACTTGAGCTAAGTGCTTGCAAATATATTCTGATTCCATGAAGCAAAACAGAGAACATGTGTTCCCCTTTTTCCACCACAAGTGAAACTTCAGGGCAAAAAAAAATTAGTTACCTAAACAAATTGGATAAAGAAGAAACAATTGATTGACTGATGAATTGATTAAGCATTTACCCAAAGAGATCCTCAACAGATTGATTCAAGTAGATGTACATGTACGAACAATTCTAAGGTTCTAGAAGAAAATGTAAAGAAGAGAGAGAACTATTTACCAGTGATGAATTGAAGAAGACGACTGTATTCAAAGAAACAGCCATCGATTGGATTTTCTGAATTTTTTACGTCCCAACCATCAGAATTATGAAAGAGAGAAGAGTTTGTGGCAGTGAATTGAACAGAGAGAGAAGCCTGATGATAGATAAATTATAAAGATTGAAATTGATAGGGGCACCTACAATTTCGCCCATGATTTTAATATAATAATATAAAATTTACACAAGAAATGGTTCTATGGTCTAGTGGTAAGGACATTGGACTCTGAATCCAGTAACCCGAGTTCAAATCTCGGTAGAACCTTAATTATTTTTGCTTCTTTATTCTGAAAATAAATTTTTCCTTTTTATCTATTTCAAGGAAGAACTAATTTCTAAAGTTAAATATTCATATTACTCCCTCGGTTCCATAATAATTGTTTTTTATAAGAAAAAATTTATTCTAATTTATTTATCGTTTACAACTTTGTAAGAGAATAAATTATTTATTTTTCTATATTACCTCTAACTTTTTTCATTTCTCTTGTATTAATAATTTTCAATTTCCCATAAAGAAGTAGTGATCGAATTTTTTACAAATTTTAATTCTTAAATGAGTTTCTTAATTCATATACATGAAATTAAAAAGACAATTATTATGAAATGGAGATAGTATCTCCTAACATTGAATACTATTCTTTTCTTTTTGCATCTTTTCAATTTAAATTTAATCCTAGTCCTTCATGATTACTCTTGGTAAACACAATAATGTTTGTCTACAATATAAGGTAAATTATGAATTTTTAAATTGAGTTTGAAACATTGCAATTTTTAAATGTGATATGAATCTATTTAATTTTCATCAATATATTATAAACAAACTAAATATTACAAAAAAAAACAAATTAAATTTAAAAACATCTTAAATTAACATTTTAAAAAATCGATATTAATATTATGATTTTTAAACAAGAATGCAAGTCCAAATATCACAAGACAAATAAACAGTACACATATAAACTACTATATTAAACTGTTGTTGCATGGAGAAATAAGAGAAACAAAAATTATACTTCCATCCAAGCCGTCTAACCGGTTAGCTGTATATTCATTCAATAACATTAGGCTTTTATTTAAAATCACAAGAAAAATATAAAATAAATTGACAACTTGGCAACAAAAATAACCATCGAAAATAACATTTCTTAATTAAAATCGAGACACTAATAATTTAAGAATTTGCTGATGGAATGTTACTCAGAACCACAAAAACTAATAATCCTAGTAATCAACCCCACAAGACATTAAAACTAATCATGGATATCAAGTACAAAATGTTGAATATTGTATAGGCCTTTTCCTTTTGATACAACACAAGATTAACCTCAACTTGCCGCCTACCAGCTGCAAAAAAATTGCCTCTCCTATGAAAGAATATTACAAAGAAAAATATATATATCCACACTATTACAGCTGAATCTAGAATGACATTATTACTGAAGACAGCCTTAGCTTTTAGCCCATTCAAAACAATACCAGCAAGGAGAAAAGGATAAACGCTGAACACCAGATGGAAAACATTAACCGTCGATTTCCCATCTAAATTGCTGAAATTCCACTAATGTAATCAACCATACATCAATAGCCCATTGGTGGCATGCCAAATGGGGGCATTGGAGGCATCCCCATTCCACCCATAGGTGGTGGCGGTTGTGGTGGACCATAACCTCCCATCCCTGCTCCTCCCATACCCGGTGGTGCAGGTAAAGCAAGAGGCAACAACTGAGCATACATGTTCTGCCGAAAACAATGCCCCATCATATAATTGAACAAAGCTTCAAATTTCTAATTATAATGAAAACTGAAAACGGTGGAAATTAACGGTGAAATCAACAACTGATCAGATGGCCTTGGAACAATACTTTTTGAAGCTCCAAATTTAAGGCAAGATTACCAAAAAATAATTTACAAGCATTTGCCAATGGTGTGCAAAATAATGAACAGAAATACATTACGTGCAGAATAAGGCAGAACAAAACTATTACCTGCTGCTTAATTACGTCCTTCTCTTCACTTTCTTTAGCCTTCATTTCATTGGCTGCCTCTATTTTGTCCTTAATTAGTTCATCAACTTTGCCCGTGTACTCACGAATAAACTGCATCAAAGTGAACAAAGTGAGATTGCATTGCTAAATATAAATTGGTAAACTATGCCAGATCCACCAAGGTACTATGATAAGGAGTGAGCTGCAGGCCTGCAGCCTAGAAATCAAATTCCAATAATTAAATACTAATGAACTAAGAGAGCGAAAATAGCATGTGATTAACTCAGACAAGGTCAGAATGGATCGCTTCTGTTGTTCAGCTCAAACTTAGGTCAATAGGATAAGCAGATGAGACTATTACGGAAAAATTAGTACTCTTCTCCAAACAAGAAAAAAAAAAGCATGATCAAGTAAAACTGTTGACACAAATTGGTGGGGAAATTGGCATGTGTAACAATCAATAGCTTCATCTATGGAGGGTAGGCAAAATAAACATTCCATACCCAAAATATTAAAGATGGGAAAACTAAAAGCAAAACCACAAATCCATCCAAAATTGATTCAAGGCTATCTACTTGTTTAGCAAGGAAACTTGAGCCTTTTATGCACAACCCAAAGCTTAAGCAGCCGTAGTTACTAATAACCACAAGGTAGTTTTCCTTCTCTTTTAACTTCATCCTCTGGGTTTAATATTTTGTGTATCCTATCCTCAAATACAGCCACCCACCCACCCACCAAAGACACACATAAGAAAGAAGTAACCTGCAACAAATATGGGAAGGCGAAGTCAATCATATTGTTCATCCAGGCGAGTTCAAGAGCAACGTCAGCGCGAATTAAATCGTAACAGACAAAGAGGCATGATGCAAAGCATTCCTTCTTTCCCTGCACAAGCGTAAGGAAAACATGCTCAAGTCAATATTAAGAAAATTAATCTTTCCTAAGTTCTAGTTATGCCTATTGGTTTGTAAGCTCATTTTCCTTTGTCTTAAATTTATTATTATAAAGCATTCCTTTTGTTCATGGAAGACTTGTATTTCCATAACATACTCGAGAAAAATTATATCTCATGTGTCTTTCAAATGTTTAGGAGAGGGTCACAAAGTTTCACATAAAGTGAAGGATCAAATACTTGACGAAAGTGTCCAAATTGGTGGACACACCGACCTTGTAAAAGTATATGTGCTTGATATGTTTCAAGTGAAAACATGTAACTTAACACTTAAGTTTAGACGAATACCTGCTCAATGAAATAAACAAGCAAGTCCTCAGCAAGTTCACGATCACCAGATTGTGAAGCAGTTTCCATGGCATCTTTGTAAAGATTATCCTTCTTAGATAGTGCAATAGATTGCTTCCATCTACCAGCCTTTTTGTAAATATAAGCAGCTACGCGTCTCATCTCAAGAAGTTCATGTTTCTCAATCTGCTCAAACACATTATAAGACAGCTATCAAAATTAGATTGCTCCGAATGGAGGATGAGGAAACAAAAATGTAAATGAGTTACAGCTCACCTTCTGTGCAAGGCCAATCTGATCAAAGTTATCGTGCAAATCGATTGATTCACGTAGCCTATCATAGTCTTCCTCCTCAACATAGATCTCATTCAGAGCCTCATTCACAGCAGATATATCATTGCTCTGAACTGCAACCATGTATGGTTTCACAAGATGCAGGTAACCAGCCTGAAACCCACCAAGGAAAAAGCATGAATTACAGACAAGAAGAAGAAAACCTCCGGAGTTCAAACCATGGTTCTACTGATGAGAGATTAAAACACAAACCTTCCGCATTATGTCCACCACACGTGTGTGGTCCACGCGAAGAGCAAGAACATTGAGAACGTCATTGATAAGATCAGGATGCTCTTGTAAGTAGAAATGCACAGCCTTATAATAAAGCTCCACATTTGCCACTTTAACAGCAATATCTTTGAATTGCATGTGATCCCAAGCATCAGGGGAATGATTCATTACGGTTGTAGCAGCATTGTCAAATTCGTCATATTGAATGTACAAATAGACAAGTTCCTTCCAGTGTTGTTGTTCATCACAAGCTCGAATTAGCTTGGGAATGTTGAGACGTGTTGAAAACAGTTTAATATGCTCCATAAGCTTCTCATGACGGTATCTAGCATAAAGGACCCCCAACTCGGTAAAGATTCCCATATGTGCCCGTTCCAATCCTAAACCACTCTCCATAAGAGATATTAGTTCATTGAAGCATCCTCTGTTCTGATAGTATTCACTGACCTCTTCCAGGTCATCCACCTACGAAATACATAAAACACGTCAACAATTAACCATTAGAAACAAGGAGTGAATCTACACAGGATGACAGGAAGTTTCAAGTGCAACCATGATGGAAATTAGCATAGAAAACAACCCTAATGGATCTCATTCTCATAACAAAGGGAAGCTGTTGTAAAAACTGTGACATCCAAGGGACATTTCTCAAACTAAAGGATTCAAAGAATAGCTGGTAGATAAAAAATTAATACATTGTATTACAACTTCCAAAGTTGCTACTTGAGACAAATTGTCAACCTAAAAGATCTTATAGCTACGGAAGTTTTGCTCAAAACTGCACCGTTTATGGGTCACTCAAACTAAAGAAATCCCAGGAATAGCTGGTAGATCAAACAGTAATACATGGTATTATAACTTCCAAAGTCAACTGCTGCACCCTAAAAGTTCCCATAACGAAGAGCTATTCTGCTTAGAATTGAGCCATCTAAGGATCCAACTATAAAACTAAGGAATCTGAAGTATAGATGGTAGATCAAATATTGATGTATTGAATTACAAAGTATCAAAGTACCAACTTTTAGGGGGGGGGGGGGGGTTTGGGGGGAGAGAGAGAGAGAATGTCACCTGAACAATAATGTTGAGCCCACAAATCTGAGCCAAGCGGAACTCCTCAGCATCAACACAAGCAAAGCAAACTTCTTTCCATGTCTTTGAGCTATTTGCTTTGCGAGCAGCATCAACAGCACCTTGAAATTGCTTCAGCTTAACAAGGGTGACTGCCAACTTGGCCCAATTAGATATAAATGCATAAATTATCTTTGCTGCCTCGTATAGGGCTTCATCATACAAGCGATCACCAACATTATGCAAATTAGCAACATTGGGCATGAGAATGAACTCTTCAATATCACTCAGCCTATCAATCTTTGCATATGCATAAATGAGTTCACTGTCCACCTTGGGCTCCTTCGTCTTCTGCCTAACCATCAGAAGGTATCTCACCAAATCGTGATATACATCTCCATCCTCAGCAGCATGAATAACATCCAGGAATTGAGTAGCATCATCAGCACGAATGAACGACTCAATTGCATCGCTTACTAATCCCTCCCTGAGTTGAGCTTTACCCACCTGGCTCCAAACAGCATCTTCTTCAACACGAAATGCAAACTCCACAGCCCGGGCAATGTTTTGAATATTATCCAGTAAAACATTGACAGCTTGGACATTCAAGTTGAACTTCTTGAAAATTGCAAAAGCTTCTTCATACAATTGGGCTTCCACTGCCACCTCACCAACTGCAGGTCCATCGAAGTTATCTAGCCTATTAATGTAATCCATTACTCTAGATGGATCTGCCTTGATGGCAGTTAAGATGAGCAAGTTTTGCAGGTTAAAGTTCCCACTGAATGCAGAGTTTTGGAGCACGATCTTTTCCAGAAGCTCAATTAGTTCATGAGGAAGATCAGCAGTCATGAATGCTTTAACGGCTGCAGAAACTTGCTCGGGGCTCTTGCTTTCCGGTAAAGCAGTAGAAACAACTTGATCAATGAGCTGCCTTCGATATTCATTTTCAGGATTAAGAACTTTCTCCCAGAGATCACCATCCATCCTTTCAACAACATACCTAGAAAAAGAATATGGATGTGTAAACGTCCGAACTTCAATTGAAAGTATGCATGAATCACAAATTTCAGAGTTTAAGTCACAAACCTGGCCTGCAGTTTGAACAAAGAGTTCTTGTTTGTAACATTGATCAATTCATCATCACATTGCCCTCTCCGGTATGCGACCACCGCAAGTGTGGGATCACGCTTCTCACAATATTTACCAACCACACGTGAATCATAATATGGGTTGGTAGTGAGGAAGTGCTCTGGATTGTTGTTGCTATCTATTATGATCTTACCCAGAGCATTGTGAACATGTACATCTTGACTTCCCTCACTCACAAGATGCTCCAAAAACTGAGTAAGTAATCGAAGCCGATTCCTGAAACCGCAACTAAAGAGTGAGGATGCAAAGTACAAAAGGTAACCTTGAAGGATGTTGTTGTTCAATAAAATAAACTCCACCTTTTCTCACACTCATCCACCAGGGGCTCAACTGGAAGCAACGAACGGACAGATAGGATCAGCCCTTTGATGAAATCTTCAGGACACTCGTCATCTAGCAGCTGCCCTACAACTAAAGGAGCATTTCCAGGGTTGACCTAAGAAAAAATGCATGTGGAGTTCAGAAGCATAATTTTTAATGTGTTTATTACCAAATAAATGGTCGAAGGTCCTTGACAAAAGTTATACCTTTTGCACATAGCCTTCAATATATCGAAGCATGTTGCTTGTATACAGGTAGTGTGTAAGATCTGGAACAAAACCAAAGCGGTCGCACACATTAATTAGCGGTCGTGCATCTGGAAGCTTAGCTTCCATCAAAAAGTTCTTCGTCTTTTCAGCGTCATAGAAATTTGATTCTCTTGTCACACGCTCAACCTCCTTGATTTGTCCAGTCTTGGCAGCTGCCTCAATATACTTAAAGTGAATTTCAGGATCCTCACTGCAAACAAACCAGTTAAATATAAATAAATCAAAATTTACGAGGCACAGATGAGATTTCCAATAGTCCCACAAAATTGAAATTATTAGGAAAAATTTACCTGGAGCTCAAAGATGACCCCAGGAAGAAGTACAACCCTTCATATGATTTAAATTGCTCAAAGAGTTTTATACATGCATCCACACCCAACTGCTCAGAATATTCTTTGGCAACCTGCAATCAGCCATGTCTAGTTTTGGTCATCCTAAACAACGGAAGGGTGAATCACTTGCAAAATCAGATAATTACTGGGTATACTTTTGTGGCTGAATCTAAGGTTAAAAGTCCATATTTGACCAATTAAACAATAACAGAAGAAGCATATTTCTAGCATTGACCATGTTTTATAGAAGTAATTCATACCTGGACAATTATCTGAAGGTTGCCTCTCAGATTCACCAGTAAAAGGTCCTTCATGCACTCTAAAGCCCATTCCCGCGATAGAGTCCCAAAAAATTCAACGAGAGACTGAAGGAAAGAAATGCATGTTCAAGTACTAATCATACAGTTTTCCAAAATAGAAGTAGACACAAGAACAGGAACAGACAAACCTGTGGCTCAATCGCATGAGTATTCACAATGACACGTTTGATATCCGGCAACTCTGCGTAGTGCTGCCAAAAATGTCAAAAGTTTGATCAATTCGTCAAGTGGTGAAATATAACTACACTAGAAAAACATTAGTACTGGGAAGCTGTCCAACCTGGAGAGCTCGCACATAAAGACCAGCTTTTTCACAAAGTTGAGCAATACGCGGACGGTCATAATGACTAAACATCCCATTTGCTAAAATAGCGTCAGCAACATTTGGGAAGGTAACTAGGTTTATTTCCAGAACCTATATAGATTATAAACGTTAAGATGCTAAAGTAGGCTCAAATGAACAAAAAGGAGTTCCTCATGGTCTATAAAAAGGTAACCTTAGTTTGCAAGAAAGCATGTTCCGGTAAATTGGGCTTCAGGACATCCAATAGAAATGCTGTAGCCTCTCGTATCAAGTTCCGCTAAAGGAATTGAAACATAAAGGGGAGAAAATTTAATATCATACTTGTCCCAAAAAAAATTGATATGTAATTCCATAATCATATGTTTCAGCCAGGAAAGGCTTAAATTTAAAATGGAAATGTAAAAACTAGTTTACGAATCATTATAGATTCAATAAGATTTATAAATCAACTTTTTTAAAAAATAAACAGTAAAGTCAAAGTAGGAACCTGGAGGAAAAGATCAGTTATCGTGTTGTAATCAACTGGACAACCTCCCTCCATTTGGGACATCATGAGTGCAAAGTTAACAGCTCCCTGCAACAAGTAAAAATCGAGTTACTAATCAAAGTTTAATACACCACATTATGTTATTCAGTTATTAATCAATTCATCATTGGGAACAAATTTATGTCATACTTTTCATAGACAGGGCTTTCCCCGAGTCTATTCAACTCAAATTCCAAGACGAGAAAAATATTATTTCTTGGCATATTAACACAAGTAAAAAGGACCAAAAGGTTGTAGGAAAGTTCAACCTAAAATAATGTTACAGTAAAAGAATCATAAGATCAAGGTCATTCATGAATTTGAATACTAGCAATGAACGCATATGAAACACTAAAAATACTGCACAGCAATCAGAAATAAACTACCGAGAAATTGCTTCAGCTGATGGACAAATAAAAATTTATCCAATTGTTTTAATTATTTGCATACCTGAGGATCTGATCGAAGAATTGTTTGCAGAAGAAACAAATAATCAGGAGTATATCCAACCTGTATCAAGAAAAATATAATATTTCACTCTTTAGAATTGTAAAGCAATAAAATAAAGACTTCTTTAGAGGGCCCGAGTAAACAATATGTACTCGATGTAAGTTATTGGAAAATATTATAGCTTACTGCATAAACATATCACTAACCTGCTTGGAGTATATGAGAATTTTGTCAAATTCCCTTCGTTCAGCAAAAGCTGCAACAACTTTTGGAGTTGCTCTTGCTTTGATATAAATTTTTAACGCAAGATCATTGTCCACAGTCTGCAAAATGAAGCATTTTACTGATGTCAGAAAGGTGCTAAAACAGTTTGAATACTCAGCAGCATGATGAATATTGAAAGCTTTTTTCCAATTTTATATATCATATATCAAACCTCACCTTCACAAGGTCCCCAAGTTCCTCGCTACACTCCAGCTTGTCCTCAGCCAACCAGTTTTCCAAAAGATTTTTCTTGTTTTGGTTCACAACGAGGCGAGACAGTTCTAGAGACTCAAATGCATTAAGCTTTCCCTTTGTAAGAAGGGTTCCAAAGTACTGCAACAATGGTGGAGTTTGTCCAGCTTGCACAGGAACACTCTGCATAGAAGACAAGAAACAGTTATTCTCATCTCTTCGTTTCCAAAAGTTGAAAACAGATACAAAAAATACATTACGTTTCAAAAAAGAGATCTACTCTGTTTTGTTAATTTATTTGTTTACAACTACATCAACAAATACACTATTATACTGCCATAAACTTCGCCTGGTACTACTAACAGATGCACATTTTTTTGAGTCATATTTCCGTATTATGGTTTAAGCCATTTAGCCCAGAAATAACATTTGATGCTTTTGATCATTTATTTACATTACGAAAACTAATGATCCTTATTTATAGTAAGTAAACAACTTGATCCAGGTTCTTAAACTACATCAGTCCATGTCGAAATCTTAATAACTTCAAATTAACAGTTCATACAAAACATTAAACCAACTAATCAACAAAGAGACCTGTTTACACACCCCCAACAAATTCGCCAGTAAGAATAGAGCCACCTGGAGACTTTGAGAGGGGACAGTGTGACACATTAGCAGTTACTAGGAACCATGGCATGAAGATATAATAAAGAATAATGATTGGTGTTGGCAGAAAAGGGCCAAGAACTATCAGCCAAATAAACTTCATTGAGAAGAAAGAACGTTGAACTAACAAATGTTCATTTGGCTGAAAGGTCAAGCACATGGCAACCAATAAAAAATATAGCTTATAACTAACAGAAAATGGGACCAGTGAGTTTGCATATTGCAAAACATGTGTACAACCATCATGCTATGCAAAGAAGGACGTGTACATGTTTAAATGCGGACTCAATTTGCACAATTATTTTTAAGTTTTTTAGTCCGTATCTTGCAGCCGACTGAGCCAACAAGGTTACCTCTCCCTCACCCCATCCAAACCCCCTCCAGCTGCAGGCTCCAGTAACTATAATTTGTAGTTGTAATTTCAATTTGTTCATAATCAGAAGTAACCTTTTTATATAATGTCCAACTTAATTTGGTACAGTGCCTCGTATATGCAAGTCAATTGGAACTCGCACATCATAAATCGGAGAAATCATGCCTACTGGGATCAAAATTGATTCAAAGAGATCTTGGTTCCAGGGTATGCATGCAAATCTCAACCTACTTTTACAACTACCACAGTAGAGCTATTGCACTATTCAAAAAATACACACTAGGGGAATAAAACAAGCAGCAGTCTATTTCTTCAAAAACACATCACCATTATCGAAAATTCTTCAACCAATAGATATCATTTTCCTTTAACAAGCAAGGAAAATAAAATTTGCAACAATGATCTTCTCATTCACATAATTTCTTGTGCGCTATGTTTTGGAAGTTATCATGCAAAATTTGTAAATTTCTCATGAAATTTGCTAATCATTAAGTAAGATGTATTGTCCAGGTCCACTAAAACCATTGGAGACACTTTTGAAATAAAAAATTGAAACAATTAATGCAAGGAAGAACAACCTTGACTTTCTAATATAAGCTTGAATTTTCTCTCTTCTTAAAATAAAAAATATAAGCTCTAGCTGAACTTAAACGAAACGAGTCAAGACGAGCTTCAGCCAATCTTTTTATAAAAGAAGAAATTTTATTTGACGAAAAGGGAGACACAAACATAAAGGAAAAAGTAGTCTACCCACCCTACAAGAGAGAAAAATTAAAAATACTAAAAAGCAAGAAGGTCTCCAATCCCTATAAATATCAATATATCATAAACAACATATCCCAAGGCACCTACATTAGGCTCAGAGATGCAAATAATAAGAGCCTTACCCAAAGAAAGCGAAAGATAGATATCTACCTCTTAAAACCCAAGCATTAAGCTTGGTCCAGATCCCAAAAAGGAAGACAGGAATGCACACTTGTAAAGTATCTAACCATCCTTCCTCTCTCCAAACCCTCAAAAACTGATAAGTATCGAATCCTCCACCAAGACAGGACAAACTCCTATCCCAGTACTCCAAAATTGGAATTTCATAAATCCCCTAGTATAATTAATCATTAAAAGAGACAAGCTCACATTTGACGAGTTTAAGCGAGCCTACGGCCGTATATTTAAAAGGATAAATGGGCTTGTTCGAGCTCGACTCGCTAAGCAACTTGAACAAAATTGGGTATACGAAGTGCTCAATTCAGTCCGTTTACACCTATTACAACTTTATTAAAACAAATACTCCTTTCGTCCCAACAAAGACGACTTAATAAGTACATTTTTCACACAAATTACGAAACTTGAACTAGAGGGAGTATCAAATAAGATCCATTTTTACCATGGTGGACCCTACATATAGTACGTTAGAAAATCTTGTTCTTTCTTTAAATTAGTGGACCACGCCTAAGTACATTTGTGGGCAAAAATAGTCTTTGTATACCATTTTAGTGTGCTTAAGGTATCTTTTATGAGACAAATTATTTATGTACTTGAGCCATCTTATATGGGACAGAGGGAGTATCAATTTCCCCATCCCTTTAAGAGAGAAATAGAATAATAAGAAGTGAATTTCAAAAAGGCAGCAATATTATCCGCCCAGAGAAATAGGTGTGGTTTCTGAAAAAGGTTCTACACTAGTGGTGCCACAAAAATCAACCATTCTCTTTTCCTAGGATTGAAGCAAATTTATGTTTCAAAATGGAAATAGATACCTGAAATTTGGCAACTGTATCAGGGGTACGAAGAATGCCTTGAGGAGATTCTGCAGCAAGCTCAGCAGCCTCTTTGTACTTTGTTTGAGCAAACAACTCTTGGAAACGCTGAACAACCTGAGATATATATAAGAAGGTTGCAAGTTTCAGAGAAAAATATAACAACATAAGTAACCAACAATAAGAACAAATAAGTGAATTCATGTTATGTGAGCTCTTTATATATTGGGATGTCCAAATAAATGAACACATCGAAAGATTTTTTTGTCCAAGGGTTGTAATTAAAAGTAAAAGAATCCTAATTCCTCTCCTTAACAAAGCTACAGCCAAATCGGCTCACTTAATTTGGGAGGGATTATAACAAGCAATCACCCAAGCATAGTAGGAGTACGTCCGAGGCTACAACACAAAAAATTGCATTCATAAGGTGCGCATAAACACAATTAAATATTTTTGAAATGTTTTTACATCCTCAACATAATTATATGTTACATTTTCAATTATACTAATAAATTATAGAAAACAAAAAACTATTAAGTATGTTTTCATGTCTGAAAATGTCACATACATTCAAACGAAAGGGAACAAGTAAATTCAGACAGAGTCAGTTTTATGTTTGCCAGAACAGAAAATAAGAACAGATATGCTAAATCATGATAAATAAGCACTCAACTAGGAATATGCAAATCAAAACTAAACCATATCAATTTTTCAATGAACTTTAGAAGCACCACAAATTTACACCAGAAATATCTCTTCCAAACATAATCAAAAGAGATACATTGCTAAGAAACTAGTAGAGAATCAATTTACCAAATTCTCTGCACCAGGTAGGTTTCCTCTTTTGGCAAGATTGACAGCAAGCTCTAGATTGTTCAACTGGGAAATTAATCAGGAAACAATAATGAAAAGCAATCACTTTATCATACCAATCAGAAAGTTTAAAAAGCTGTCAAACCTACTTGGCCACTGACAAAAGGAACAATTGTTGATTCGTTTACAGTGGCAAGCAACACTTGTCCACGCCTGTTGATGGCATAAAAACCCCCAGCTGATGAAGCTTCAGACGTTAAAAAAATTGGATCTGGACTAATCCTATTTCTATAGACTGCAGTAGCTGTTTCAAGGTCATAAACAAATAGAAGTCCAAGCTTGGTGATCACGTATATCAAGCTATATTTATGGGAAATCTGCCAAATTACAAAACAGAATGTTAGATTAAACTCCAATCCACTGTACTAAGAAGCGTGCCAGACAGCGGACCTGCATGGCAACTGGAAAATCATCGGCAAAATCAGGAGGAAAAAACAGATCTGCTTGTTTCTTTGAAAACGATGGTTTCCCTGCAAAAGTAAGCAGAATTTAAACATAATGATCGGTCTATAATTATATTCCAACACAAGAACAATACTGACAAGAAAACTAATTACACGATCACAACAGCATCTGCACCCAGACAATGAAATATTGGTACTTATGTACACGACTCATATACATACAGAAACACTTCCAAATCAGACATATAAAGCCCAATGATATATGCATATAATATATACATATAAGCGAGATATTGGAAGGCGAAAAAGAAGACTGCAATACCCACTTTACCCCAAATTGAACAATAATCTATAAAGGAAGCAAATACATCAGTCAACAAACTAATTTCACATAAAAGAAGGTTCATTCATTTAGCTCTATATAAAAACTTTGCGTATATACAATAGAAAGGAATGCTGAGACATCACCAACCTCACTATCGCAAGTGCGTCAAAGTAACACAAAGAAAAATGGTAATAGTATTTGTAAAGGCACACGAGTACCTGGCTGGGCACCAAGCTCAATAACATGCAACTTTGATGTGACCTGTCCAGCATTAGAGCTTTTTGTGGCAAACGAAATCAGAATTGATGAATTCTCATTCCCTGGCACCTAAAATAATGCAAAGACACAGTGAGAATGTTTTCATATTATGAGTGACATACAAGAACAGTGTGTAATCGAAAGAGTAACAAACTTATAAGCAGATCAGGAAACAAACACACTTTGAATGAGGCAAATGACGCTGCATGTGCTTCAAGAGCTTGACTGCGCTGCTGATCCACAGAAAAAAGTTGCATGTTTCCCTTGACCAATTGGGGCCTCTATGAATGTAAAAGGGAAGTGAAAGATCAGTAAAACAAGTTTACAAAGAAAGGTTACAAGGGAGAAATTATTTCCAATTTCTTTGTAAACTAAATACAAATACTATCAAAAATAACAATAAAAAATTACAAAATGCATCCTTCATTATACAGACATAATAGAATTTATCTTGTGATATCATAAATATGAGTGGAAAACTAATATCACATGTTTTATATCAGAATTTGTATTCCCAAATTACAACAAAACTAACTTATTCTCCATTTTATAGACTCGAAGGGGGAATCAAATGTACTAATCTGAAGCAGTATAACATAACTGATGAAAATTCTTAAAATGATTTCCTTGAAATGTGAAACATTCAGCAAACATAGTTATTCCACATTAAAAGACAACTTATTCAGTATAAAATGACCAAAAGAACATCGAATTAATGCGATTGCAACAAGTTAAGTTCATTGCCACCAGACAACTAGATGAAACCAAGTTTTTGTGCTGATGGTGAAATTATATTGATGAAAACCTGTTAAAATTCTTTACGTGATTTCTTTTGTGATGTGGACCATTCGGTGAACATAGTACTTCCACATTAAAAAACCAACTTCCCATTCAATATTGATAAATGACCAAAAGAACATCAAATTCATGTAACTGCAACAAGATACGTTCATTGCCACATGACAACTAGATGAAACCAAATTGTTGTGCTTATGGTGAAATTGTATGATCATAAACCATAGTATGATGACCATAATAACAACTATGAAGCATGGACATTTCCCCGAGCTCAACGAATCGGTGGCGGAAGCTTCTTGGAGACGTTGAGACGTCCTCGACATCCACACTTTCTTTCTGTTTATAATTTTTAAAATTTCAGACACGCTGGGGACATTTTTTGAGTCTTGTCTATGATTATCGTACTTCATTTAATATTGACTACAATATTTTTGATTATTTAACAAATGTAAATGCTCAACTTACAGATTATAGTATATAACATGCTAATTTTTTATTATTATTATTTTACTTGATATTCATTATGCTCTATTTGTAATGAAATTTTTTTATTTCAGAAATTCATTTATATGTATTAAGATTATAAAGTATAAACAATTCAATGTATCCCCTAACATATTCCTGTTTTTCGGAAAATGTCATCGATTTGCATCCACGTCATGTATCCATAATGGTTCTCTAGAATAGCATAGTTAAAGAAATGCTCTATCCACGCTAAGTGGGAGTAGTTAAATTCATACATCAAAGGTATTAGAATAGCAAGGTTCAGTATAATAAAATAAGGAGGCAATCAACAATAAAAAGGAGAAGCTTTGATGCTATCAGAAGATACTTGGTTCCAAAATTAAGTTAAGATACTTTGCAATCTAGCTTAAAGAGCATGATTCGAATAATTTACAAAATCAAAGTATTGAAGAATTTGAACAACATACCTCTGGTGAACCAGGAGCAATTCCAATCAGAACCAACCATTTTTCCGAAGGATCACATCTATAATTAATTATCTGATTGTTTGCCAAATTAGCTGTTCTATCAAATATCTTTACAGGTTCAGAATCACCTATATAGAGATCAATAGAGAAACAATAAGAGAAAAACCACATTAGGAGTTTGTAGAGTGAAAACAAAAATGGAACCTATGACAACACGTTGCCAGTGCTGGCTGAGGTAAAACAGTGGGCTTCATACCTTCAATGGACCAATGATATACGGACACTTGGGTGACCAATCCCAACAACTTGGGTGTAATCCACTTCCAAAAAACAACCTAATGAAGCAACAAGTAACAGTTAAGTAAAACTTCAAAATCTTCAACCACAATGAAACGACGATATTCGAAAGAGAATAGAAATGTCACCTGCTCGGGCATCTGATATGACTTCATTTTTGCTTTCATCTCAATGTTAAATATTTGTAAGTGGTCCTGAGTAGTTCCCGGAAGTGAAGCTTCAAAAGGATATTTTTCATTTAGTAGTTAGTATTGTGACGTAATTAATAAGTGTGCCAAGACCTAAGGGGGCTATACAACGTTTTCTACTTTACAAAAAACACCTGCCATGCATTTGGAAAGTGAACAAAGAATTGGATAATGCCAACAATATGATGAACAAGCTATAACTCAATAATAAACAAGAGATGCTATCAAATTCTGCTATAATTCTTAGCGCTTATCTCAATGTCAGATTAAACTAAGCCATTTATATGGAAATATCCGAAATACAACAATTTGTCATTCCATGAACACAATAAATGTATTTACCAATTAAACTACAGTGCTAAAATATGCAGTCTAATGTTTCCAGTCAATAACTTAGCAATGTCAAAATAAATTGATGTAGGGAAAACAAATTGAGAAGCACCAAGTAGAAGATGCATAACAACATTTATTCCTTAGCTACGAATGAGTATCATAAACAGTGAAGATATTAATCAAATCAAGATATGTCATACAACCCTATAAATTTTGAGACAACAATAAAAGGTAACTAATAACAAAGTCACATTGAAGGACAAACATTTTCAACCATTTCTACAGCTGTTTAGGTAAATAATTACTGCTATTTGACACACGGATAATAACAAGGTTCTAAAGCAATCTTTTAGAATCTAATAATGTAACAGTACCTTTTAGAGCTAGAATTCTTGAATTTGGATTCATAAGGGCCGAGTCTGCAGTAATGGGCCTTCTCAAAGGCTGCATTGGCATGCTCATATCAATAATCACAACACTGTTCTGTGGCGCCGTCTCACGAACACATATATACTTCTCCGATTCCATTGTAACATTCGTAAACGTGATAAATTGTGGGCTGATCCCTATGCTTGGCAACTGTAACAACATCACAACTTTTATTTAAAACACTGTACAACCACTAAGACAAAAAAAACTGCCCTCCCAGAACACATAATTTAGATGCCATATTCATAATCTCAACTTTTGCAACTCCACAGATAAACTACATCTATATTACAGATCTAAATGTAACTACACATAACAGATCTGTAAGTTCTTTTAGGGCAGATATTAACCAATAGAAACACTTGTACTACAATAAATCGCACAAATAAAAACGTGGAAGAAAACAACAACAAAGATTTGAATTTCAGATGATTTCAAACTGTTTTCTATCAGTTCATTCAAATAATCATGCAAATACAGCTAAAATTCAAAAAAAAAGGAGTATGACTCGGAAAGAAATGCGAAAAGTAATTTACCGTTAGGGTCTCCTTCATGGTGATCGGAGCGTTAGCGGCCGCCATGGTGGCGAGATAAAAAAGTTGAGATCAGAAGTCCGATCTGCGAGTGAGATGTGATGATGAATCGCCAATTGAGATTCCACTCAAGTGGCTACGAGATCTGACAAACCCTCGCACCTTATTGGAGAGAGATAGTGAGAGATCTAGAGAGAGAGTATGATGGTGTGTATTCTAATCTGATGATTAATATATGAAGGGAGAAATGGAGTTGAGAAGGAAATCAATCAAATAAAGAGTGGAGAGATTGGGGGCTTCTATGTAGAAAAGAGAGAGTAGTACAAACATGTTTTATTATTTAAAAAAATCCGCAAAAAGAAAAAATATGTGCGATCTGAGCTTACATGCTTCATCCTAGGTGGCCGAGGGTTCGAGCACCGGGGTATAACTGAAAGGCCCCAAAATACTCTTTTCGTTCAAACTAAAAAAAAGTATCAATTACATATTTTATTATATTTTTAAAAATAATTACAATAATAGTACACTCATAAAATTTTTACACAATTAATACATTTTTATATTTATTTATAATAGTAATGCATTTAGAATTACTTAATTTAAGAAATTAATATGCAATTAGGATTCTATATCTCATCTTCTAATTAATAAATTCAACACACCAGTGGCAGTAGACAAGAACAGAGCGATCAAGAGAAAACACTGAAAATAAAAGGTACTGTCTGGAGCCTAATGGATTCTTCTTCTCACTCGGTAAAAAATTCTGGGTTATCAATTTCTTTTAATATTTTTTTTCGCAATTGGGTTTTTCAAACATATATTCATGAGCACAAAAAAGTACCCAGTAATTTGATGCTTTTATGTGTAAATTTAGAGATTGAGTAAAAGGGTACAAGTGGAAGATGTTGAGCCAGTGATAATTGGGGGATGGGCCGTAATCAGTAGGGGTGCAATGGAGATGGCTAAAGGGAAAGGGGAGATGATGTTAACATGTAACACCCCAGTCCCACATCGAAAGATAGGGGGAAAATTTGTCTGCATATAAGGAATTAAGTAACTACCAATAGTACCTTCAAGTCATGACCTTTTGGGAGCCTGTGGTGGGCTAGATGACCCAAGAAGATACTATTGGGCCAGTGGTTTGAGGCCTTATTTAGATAGATTTGATTCGATTCGGACTTGGGATTTGACCCAAGATTTGTTCCGGACTCGGGATTTGACCCGGGTTGTTTCATATGGTATCAGAGCCAACTCTCGAAAGCTCGGGTCGGGTTATCCGATCGGGTTGCCGGAGGTGGGGACACGAAGGCTGGTGGTATTATCCCACAATGGAGAGATGAAGGTCCGGAGGTGGGGACACGAAGCCAACCGGTATTATCCCACAATGGCTAGAGAGGCAAAGATCTTTGAGCTGTGTGTGTGATCGGATTCTGACGGGGACGTCAGAAATATAAGTGGGGGAGTTTGTAACACCCCAGTCCCACATCGAAAGATAGGGGGAAAATTTGTCTGCATATAAGGAATTAAGTAACTACCAATAGTACCTTCAAGTCATGACCTTTTGGGAGCCTGTGGTGGGCTAGATGACCTAAGAAGATACTATTGGGCCAGTGGTTTGAGGCCTTATTTGGATGGATTTGATTCGATTCGGACTTGGGATTTGACCCAAGATTTGTTCCGGACTCGGGATTTGACCCGGGTTGTTTCATATGGTATCAGAGCCAACTCTCGAAAGCTCGGGTCGGGTTATCCGATCGGGTTGCCGGAGGTGGGGACACGAAGGCTGGTGGTATTATCCCACAATGGAGAGATGAAGGTCCGGAGGTGGGGACACGAAGCCAGCCGGTATTATTCCACAATGGCTAGAGAGGCAAAGATCTTTGAGCTGTGTGTGTGATCGGATTCTGACGGGGACGTCAGAAATATAAGTGGGGGAGTTTGTAACACCCCAGTCCCACATCGAAAGATAGGGGGAAAATTTGTCTGCATATAAGGAATTAAGTAACTACCAATAGTACCTTCAAGTCATGACCTTTTGGGAGCCTGTGGTGGGCTAGATGACCCAAGAAGATACTATTGGGCCAGTGGTTTGAGGCCTTATTTAGATAGATTTGATTCGATTCGGACTTGGGATTTGACCCAAGATTTGTTCCGGACTCGGGATTTGACCCGGGTTGTTTCATATGGTATCAGAGCCAACTCTCGAAAGCTCGGGTCGGGTTATCCGATCGGGTTGCCGGAGGTGGGGACACGAAGGCTGGTGGTATTATCCCACAATGGAGAGATGAAGGTCCGGAGGTGGGGACACGAAGCCAGCCGGTATTATCCCACAATGGCTAGAGAGGCAAAGATCTTTGAGCTGTGTGTGTGATCGGATTCTGACGGGGACGTCAGAAATATAAGTGGGGGAGTTTGTAACACCCCAGTCCCACATCGAAAGATAGGGGGAAAATTTGTCTGCATATAAGGAATTAAGTAACTACCAATAGTACCTTCAAGTCATGACCTTTTGGGAGCCTGTGGTGGGCTAGATGACCTAAGAAGATACTATTGGGCCAGTGGTTTGAGGCCTTATTTGGATGAATTTGATTCGATTCGGACTTGGGATTTGACCCAAGATTTGTTCCGGACTCGGGATTTGACCCGAGTTGTTTCATAACAAGTATGGTTCAATTTAATCAGTGGAGTCACCAAGTTGAGGAGAAGGGTTTTTTGCCTGCACTGATTGACCACCTTCGTGAGCTTCACACTCCACATCATTGCAATCGTTTGATACTTCCCGGAACCACTGGTAGCATTCCAGATTTGGTCCAGGCAACTATCCTCCAAAGTCCACCATATTCGAATGATGGTAACCAAATCTTCATACCAATGTAATCAAATTGTCATATCAAAGTAAACAATTAACCTCCTCACTTTAAATTTTTTATTAGTACAGTTGGTTACCAAACTTTCAGATCAAGGTAAGCAAACCTTTGTACTAAGGTAACAAAACCTTCATACCAAAGTAACTAATTCACATCCACACGTGCAGTTGGTAGCAAAACCTTCAGACCAAGGTAACCAATTCAATTTTATTAAGTTATCAATTTCGTTGAATGTGATGCAGTTGGTAGCCAACCATTCATAGAAAGGTAACTATTTTATTATTTATGAGTAACAAAATAGTTATAAAAAAATTTCAGAACACTAAAAGTTGCATCTATTTATTTTTAAACTTTTTGTAGGGCGAATCTTCTTTTTATTCTCATTAGCAACGGAGATTCGCGGCGGTGTAGCGGCGGAGTATGTGAGGTGTAGCGGCGGTGTAGCGGCGGACTATTATTTCAAAGTGTATGTGAGGGAGATGAAAATTTGAATTTGAATTTATTTTGAATTTGAATTTATTTTTGTTGTTAGATCCAAATATTTGAATTTAAATTATTAATTATGGCAGTTATTTGTCCTTAATTTTAGGTTTTCTTATTAATGTGAATTGTACTATTTTTGTAATAATTACATTTTTTTTATAATTATTTGGTTGAGCACTTTTCTTGTAATTAGTATCTATTTGTTGTATATTTATGTAAAGGACCCCTAAAAAAAGTATTTATTACTAAACATTGTTTAGTTTATTGCTGACCCAAATACTCCAAATTGTAGTTGCTCCAACAATAAGTCATCATTCTCTAACTTTTTTATTTTTTTCAAACTTGCCTTTAGCCACGTATAGCAAGTTGGACCCAGAAAACCACATCCTAAACCATAGAACTTCAAAAATATTGTGTTAGAAACTGAATGTTTAATTTGATGATGATGTGATTAATGTATATTTATATTAATAGTTTTTGTAAAGTTCTTAATAAGAGTATGGTGTACAATAACTTATAATATACATATCAAACTTGTTACATTAATCTTATGAGCTGAACTGATATATGTATAGATAATATAATTAAATCGATCGTTTAGTCAAGTTGGACGATCATAAAACTACTCTGGCAATTTGTAAAGTGCGTTGAAATTCGTAGAGTTAATCTTTCTATCACAAAGCATTAACACAAGATCGTAGAGCCTGCATTCGCTCTAAGGTCGTAAAGTAAAGTAACACAAAGTGACTCAAGGATCGTAAAGAGCACATCATAGAGTGTTTCTCTACTCGTAGAACAAGTTTCATAGATCGTTAAGTGAATCAAGCTCATACACTACAATCTTCATGAAGTTATATGTGACGCCCTCAAAATAGGTATACATCACCTATTCTGAGTCGCCAAATATATGGTACAGAATACAAATACAATCTTAAATATACAACAAGAGCTGTGAGTTTTAATACAAATATTGTCTTCTAGACAATATCCACTCTCAAAATAAGTCCTCATTACATTTATTATCACACTATTTATAGAATAATGAGGACTACTAAGATACCATCTCAGATCGTCACTCGGTTCCCCGAATAGTCCCGGCTATGTTCTCATTTCCTGAAGAGAACAATGAAAGTAAAAGGGTGAACTCAACTAGCCCAGTAATAAATATTATAACTAAGATAATGCAGAAATAAATTATCATTAGCATTCAACAATGTTAAACTAATAAAATATAATAGACATCAAGTTTAACTGCAGCGGAACAAGCAATCCATTAAAATAATCAAGTAGAGAATAAAATCTACTATCTTTTAGAATTTAAAAAGTTTTTCATCACTTTTATCGTTGGGACTAAGCTTAATAAATAATCAACATCATCGATGCACTACGACCAAGGATATTCATTAGTATCACGACCATAAATTATCCATGCACTACGGGCCAAGGATATTCGTGTATTCATCAATGGTCATGATCATGCCAACAACTGTCCATCAATGCACTACGGGCCAATGAGGACTTTTACCACATCATTTGTAACATTACGGTCATGATTACACCGAATAATCCCTGGTCATAATCATACCAAGTCCATCTATGCACTACAGGCCACATATAACTTTAAAAAAAATATAAACATGAGGATGATGACAATGATATGAGAATTCAATAAAACAAGTTCAATAATTAATTTATTCAAGAACTAATAACGTCCAAATTGTGAACATGATACTTCTTTGTAGAGTAAAATTCAAGAATGCTCAGAAGAATATTTCCATTAAAATATACTGGATGAAGCACAAATATCAAGGATATTTCACTAATTTCATGGAGTATAGAAGTCAAAACTTTAACCAACTGAGTATAATAAAAAATGAAATAACAAAAGAAATCACCAGACCCGCGATAGACCGCACAGGCAGGATATTCCAACAGAATAATAAAGACGGAACCAGGTCTGGCGTAAAACGCACAGACAAGATATTCCAACAGAATAATAAAGACGGAACAGGTCCGGCGTAAAACACACAGACAGGATATTCCAAAAGAATAATAAATAATGGAATAACAGAAGAATTTCACCAAGTATAGGGCAACCCGCGTATACAGGTTATTCAAACAAAATAATAAATAATGGAATAACAGAAATTCTCTTCATTAATACAAAAGAAATAATACCCCTTACCGTAAAAGAAACTGAATATAGGAGTAGTGAAGTAGCAGAATACTTTTTTTCTTTCTCTCTACAGTTTCGCTCTCTAGAGTTTCAGTGAATTCGTAAGAAATAATGAAAGAATGAGCTTCTATTTATAGAAGAATGGACTGAATAGTAACTAATTCCTGAACGGTCCAAATTGATTTACTTTTAAATGGACGGTCTAGATTAGTTTACTATAAAATATTCTAATAAAATAAAATCTTTAAATAAAATATATATATTATATATATATATAACCTGTAACAACCCCCCCCCCCCGCCGCCGCCGTCGCCGTCGCCGTCGTGAACTAACATGAAACATCTTGTGAAACATAAATCACGTGAACCTATATATATATATATATATATATATATATATATATATATATATATATACTGAATAACTTTATTCCGATTAATTTAAAAAATGGATAAAGGGGGTCCAAATAATACGCTAAAATTTACAACAATTACTTCATAAAAATTACCTCAATATTTTTAACAACATTTATCATCATTATTATAATTCACAATATTAATCAATCAGGTCGTTCTCAGGAAAGAGAAGGTTTTCCAATAAGGATTTCTCCCTATTGGCGCGCAATTAGGTGACCAAACCTTTCATTGGCAGAACTTCTAGACATCGTTAATATTACAAATAATAATATTAACAACTTTGTTATCTCAATTATTGATTTAATAATATACAAAATATTGACAATAACTGAATCAAATAACGTGAGATACTATGCAGCAATTACTGTAGCAATAATTGAACAAAACTAAGTAACTTCTCACGTAAGCATCAATAATCAATATCGTGTGCTACTATGCAATCACGCGTATTACTGTACTTTTACTACCGAGTACTTCAACAGCATTAACGGTAAAACTTCTGTCGTTATTTTCAATAAAATATTTTTGTCGTTTTCTTAATCCGACAATAATTCCGTTGTGGGGTCCACCAATGATTGCGCCGTCTTACGAATATTCCCTCACCAATCGAATATTATATAACAACTTGCGTTCTTTGCAAAAATTTATAAATATTAACCACAACTATAACATAATATCAAATTCATTTCATAATATTCAAACATGATAATTATAGAAAATTCATCTTTATTCATAAAAGTTGAGGTTTTACAATCTCCCCTTCTTATGAAATTTCGCCCTTGAAATTAGGGTACGTACCTGGTATGTTGATGAGGTAAGGATACATTTATATCATTTCAGATTCAAACTCCCAGGTCATTTCTTCAACATCGTGGTTCCTCCATAAAACTTTGACTTGAGGTATAACCTTGGAGCGTAGAATATGTTCCTTCTGATCCAAGATTTGAACAAGAACCTCTTTATACGTTAAATCTTCCATTATTTCGTCCGGTTCTAACTCAATAATGTGGTTCGGGTCTTTCACATATGTACGTAACATGGATACGTGAAAAACATTATGAACACGAGACATACTTGGCGGCAAAGCGAGTCTATAGGCTACAGTCCCTACTCGATCGAGGATTAAAAATGGGCCAATGAATCGAGGTTTGAGATTTCCTCTCTTTCAAAATCTCGTAACTCGTTTCCATAGAGCAACACGTAACAACACATGATTTCCAATATCGAATTCCACGTCCTTTCGATGAAGATCAGCATAACTCTTTTGTCGGTCTTGTGACATTTTTATACGTTGTCGGATCGTTTGAATCTTTTTCGTAGTCATACGTACATACTCCGGTCCCAACAACGTTGTTTCATCCACCTCATCCCAGCATACTGGAGAATGACATTTTCTTCCATACAATGCTTCAAATGGAGCCATGCCAATACTTGCTTGATAACTGTTGTTGTAGGAAAACTCCACCAATGGTAAGAACTTGTCCCAACTTCCCTTAAAGTCAAGGACACAGAGTCTTAATAAATATTCAAGAGTTTGAATAGTTCTCTCTGATTGTCCATCCGTCTGAGGATGATATGCCGAACTAAATCGTAAGTCCATGCCCATAGCCTTTTGTAAACTAACCCAAAATCGTGAAGTGAATCTTAGGTCTCGATCAGAAACTATGGATACTGGCATACCATGCAATCTTACAATCTCGTTTATGTACATACGAGCAAGACATTCAAGTGTATAAGTTTCACGTATTGGTAAGAAATGAACAGACTTGGTCAATCTCTCAACAATGACCCAAATTGCATCTATGCCTTGAGAAACCTTGGGAAGACCAGTAACAAAATCCATGGTAATGTGTTCCCACTTCCATTCTGGAATTTTAAGTGGTTGCAATGGACCTTTTGGTACTTGATGCTCCACCTTGACTCGTTGATAAGTTAGACACCTTGAGATAAACAACGCTATCTCTCTCTTCATATTGCTCCACCAAAATGTATGACGAAGATCACGATACATTTTGGTACTCCCAAGATGGATTGTAAACGGTGTGTTATGCGCCTCCATCATGATTTTATACTTTAAATCAGGGTCGTTAGGAACACAAAGTCTGGAGTTGACTCGAAGTATTCCTTCTTCATCAAGTCTTGCTTCCGATATAGCACCTTCTTGCACTTTCTTCCTTATACGCATCTGCTCCAAGTCTGTAGCTTGAGCAACTTTAACTTTATCGATTAAAGTCGGTTCTACTCGTATATTCGCCATCATCACGTGTGTCCCTAGAGTCTTTATCTCTATCTTCATCCCTTGCAAGTTATACAAAATGGGCCTTTGCGTTGACAATATCGCACTCATACCCGCATATGATCTTCTACTCAATGCGTCAGCTACCACGTTTGCTTTTCCAGGATGGTATTGGATGGTATGATTATAATCTTTCAACAGTTCAAGCCAACGTCGCTGTCGCATGTTGAGTTCCTTTTGAGTAAAGAAATATTTGAGGCTTTTATGATCCGTAAAGATCTCCACTTTCTCCCCATACAAGTAATGCCTCCAAATCTTTAGTGCAAAAATAACAGCTGCCAACTCTATATCATGAGTAGGATAATTCCTCTCATATTCTTTGAGTTTTCGAGAGGCATAGGCTATGACCTTTCCATGTTGCATGAGAAAACATCCTAACCCTTTGCCCGAAGCATCACTGTAGATGAAAAATCCCTCCGAACCAGATGGTATTGTCAGAACAGGTGCTGAAATGAGTCTCCTCTTGAGTTCTTGAAAACTCTTCTCACATTCCTCGTTCCAACCAAATTTTGTATCTTTCCGAGTCAGATAAGTTAATGGAGAAGCGATTCGAGAAAATCCTTCTACGAATATCCAAAAATAACCAGCTAAGCCGAGAAAGCTACGTACTTCGGTCACTGATTTAGGTTGCTCCCAGCTTTAAATGGCTTCAATCTTTGTCAGGTCAACAGATATTTCATGACTTGATACCACGTGCCCAAGGAATGCTACTTCCTCAAGCCAAAACTCGCATTTCTTCATCTTGGCATAAAGCTTATATTCACGAAGCTTTTGGAGTATCAGTCTCCAGTGTTGCTCATGATCTTCACGGTTTGTAGAATAAATAAGAATGTCATCAATAAAGACGATCACAAAGTGATCCAAATATTCCTTGAATACTCGGTTCATCATATCCATTAAAGCAGCAGGAGCATTAGTCAATCCAAAAGACATGTCTAAGAATTCATAATGCCCGTACCGAGTTCTGAAAGTCGTCTTTGGAATGTCATCGGTTCTAATCTTCAATTGGTGATATCCGGAATGAAGATCAATCTTTGAAAAGAATTTAGCGCCTTGCAACTGGTCAAACAGGTCATCAATACGTGGCAACGGATATCTATTTTTGATGGTGACATGATTCAAATCCCGATAATCAATACAAAGTCGCATACTTCTATCTTTCGTATTCACGAATAGAATAGGAGCACCCCAAGGAGAAGTACTAGGATGAATAAAGCCAATGTCTAACAATTCCTGTAGTTGGGTCTTTAATTCCTGAAGTTCAATAGGAGCCATTCGATATGGGGCTTTGGAAATGGGTTTTGTACCGGGTTCAATGTCGATACAAAATTCAATTTCACGCTCTTGGGGTAGGCCAGGAAGTTCTTCAGGGGATACGTCAGGAAATTCATTAACAAAAGAAATATCATTCAAAACTGACGTATTTTTGTTTAGATCTGTGACACGTGCTAAGAAAGCTTGACATCCGTTTTTCAATAAACGAATAGCTTTATGGCTTGAGATGACAGTGATTGATTTTAATGGTTTGGTTGCTTGAATTAGTATAATAGATTGGTTAGGAATATGAAAGCTAACAACCTTACAAAAACAATCAATTTTTGCATGATGAGTGGTTAACCAATTAATCCCTAGAATTACGTCAAATGCAAGTATTTTAAATGAAATAAGATCGACAGATAATGTGAGGGTACCAATTTGAACCAAACAAAACTTATAAACAGTGGATGTAATGAAGGTTTCTCCCAACGGAGTTTCAACAGATAAGTCAAAGTCTAATTTCTCCAGAGTCAAATTTAAACATTAAGCACAAGTAGGAGAAATAAAAGAATGGGTAGAACCGGTATCAAATAAGGTATATACTTCGGTAGAATTTATAATAAGCTTACCCGTGATGACCTCGTTCAGGTTCCTTGCTTTCTGGGAGGTCACGACAAACGCTCTCCCTTGAACTACCGATTTTGTCTTATCTGGGACGGCCTTTGATGCCTCCATCCCTGTTGGACTTGTCTTCGGTGCACGACAAAATCGGGCCAGGTGTCCTTCTCTTCCACAATTATAAAATGCTTTGAAGGGCATCGCGAAGTTTGGACTGATGTGTCCCTCTCCTCTACATTTGAAACATATGATAGGTGGTCATTCTCCTTCCATAACGACAGGTGCTGATGCTGACGTCTTTCCATCATTGTTGAATCTTCTTTTCTTAAAATGTCCATTCTTATTATTTTGGCCATGATTACCACCGAAGTGGTTACCATTTGTGGCATATTGATTCCCTCCACGCTTATTGTCACCGCTTCGATGACTGTTATCACTGGTATTATCATTTTGCCGGCTGCTTTCCTTTGGTTGGGTTGACTCATTATCACGCTCCAATAACTAAGCCCTATTAAAAATATCTGAATACAAACATAGTTTATGAGAGATAAGATATTGACGTATCTCGGGTTTCAAACCTCGTAAAAACATTCGTGTCATTCTCTCCTCATTATCAACCAAATGGGACGCAAACGGGAATAGCTCGGCAAACTTGGCTTCGTACTGCGACACGGTCATGTTGTTTTGCTCCAGTTTAATGAACTCTACCTCTTTCATGTGACGAATACTTTTGGGAAAGTACTTGTCGTTGAATAGTTCTTAGAACATCTCCCAAGACATCTTCAATGCAGCAGGTTGAGTACGCTTTACAGATTCCCACCAGTAATCTGCCTCTGCCCGCAACATGAAGGTGGCAAAGGGAACCTTTTGCTCCTCGGAGAAACCCAAGACATCAAATATCTTGTTGATCTTTATCCACGTCTCCGCCTTAAGTGGTTTTGGC
Source organism: Panax japonicus (assembly GCA_020205505.1). Taxonomy (NCBI): domain Eukaryota; kingdom Viridiplantae; phylum Streptophyta; class Magnoliopsida; order Apiales; family Araliaceae; genus Panax; species Panax japonicus. The sequence goes on along the minus strand of CM035108.1, from coordinate 58,456,031 downwards.
TCTCCAAAAAACTCCTGTGGTCCAAGTTCCTTGAACTGTTTGGCGTTGACCGTCCTAGAGTTACCAGTGTTTCCACCTGCATTTTGGCCAGGTGCCGCTCTCGCATGATGTTGCATGAATTGCATGAAGCCTCATAACATTCCATCATTTATCATTTGGTCAGTGTTGTTGTTTGCATGAGGATTTTCGTCTTCCTGATGCACATTGTCCTGATCGATTATTGATATGTGGAGACTCAACGATCTCCTGTTCTCCATTGTTATTCTCAATATTCTCGGATGCCATTTTCAATACTTCCACAAAACAAGGGTTAATTAACACATCACATATTATCCTTATACTCTGACCGACCGAATAAATACAAATAAACTTAGGTAGGTCATACTAACGAAGGAATTCCCTGTCTCTCCCCTCCTAGTTCTTGTCTCACATCTTAGCCAGGGATCATATCCCTAAGCTTTGATACCAACTGTGACGCCCCCAAAATAGGTATACATCACCTATTCTGAGTTGCCAAATACATGATACATAATACAAATACAATCTTAAATATACAACAAGAGCTGTGAGTTTTAATACAAATATTGTCTAGACAAAATTCACTCTCAAAATAAGTCATAGTTACATTTATTATCACAATATTTATAGAATAGTGAGGACTACTAAGACACCATCTCGGACCGTCACTCCGTTCCCCGATTAGTCCCGACTACGTTCTCATTTCTTGAAGAGAATAATTAAAGTAAAAGGGTGTGCTCAACTAGCCCAGTAAGAAATATTATGACTAAGATAATGCAAAAATAAATTATCATTAGCCTTCAACAATGTTAAACAGATAAAATACAATAGACGTCAAGTTTAACTGCAGCGGAACAAGCAATCCATTAAAAGAATCAAGTAGAAAATAAAATTTACTATCTTTTATGATTTAAAAGGTTTTTCATCACTTTTATCGCTGGGACTCAGCTTAATAAATAATCCACATCATCCCTGCACTACGGCCAATGATATTCATTAGTATCATGACCATAAATTATCCATGCACTACATGCCAAGGATATTCGTGTATTCATTAATGGTCATGATCATGCCAACAACTGTCCATCAATGCACTACGGGCCAATGAGGACTTTTACCCCATCATTTGTAACATTACAGTCATGATTACACCGAATAATTCCTGGTCATAATCATACTAAGTCCATCTATGCACTACAGGCCACAGATGACTTTCAAAAAAAATATAAACATGAGGATGATGACAATGATATAAGAATTCAATTAAACAAGTTCAAGAATTAATTTATTCAAGAACTAATAACGTCTAAATTGTCAACATGATACTTCTTTGTAAAGTAAAATTTAAGAATGCTCATAAGAATATTTCCATGAAAAGATACTGGATAAAGCGCAAATATCAAGGATATTCCACTAATTTCATGCAGTATAGAAGTCAAAACTTTAACCAACTGAGTATAATAAAGAATGGAATAACAAAAGAAATCACCAGGCCCGCGATAGACCGCACAGGCAGGATATTCCAACAAAATAATAAAGACGGAACCAGGTCCGGCGTAAAACGCACAGATAGGATATTCCAACAGAATAATAAAGACGGAAGCAGGTCCGGCGTAAAACGCACAGGCAGGATATTCCAACAGAATAATAAAGACAGAACCAGGTCCGGCGTAAAACGCACAGACATGATATTCCAACAGAATAATAAAGAATGGAATAACAAAAGAATTTCACCAAGTATAGGGTAACCCGCGTATACAGGTTATTCCAACAAAATAATAAATAATGGAATAACAGAAGTTTTTTCATGAATACAAAAGAAATAATACCACTTACCATAAAAAAACTGGATATAGGAGTAGTGAAGTAGCAGAATACTTTTCTTCTTTCTCTCTACAGTTTTTCTCTCTAGAGTTTCAGTGAATTCGTAAGAAAAAAATGAAGGAATGAGTTTCTATTTATAGAAGAATGGACTAGATAGTAACTAATTCCTGAACGGTCCAATTTGATTTACTTTTAAACGGACGATCCAGATTGGTTTACTATAAAATATTCTAATAAAATAAAGTCTTTAAATAAAATATTGTATATATATAACCCGTGATACCCCCCCCCCCCCCCCCGCGTCCTAACAGGAAACATCCCGTGAAACTTAAATCAGGTGAACCTATATATATATATATATATATATATATATATATATATATATATATATATATTGAATAACTTTCTTCCGATTAATTTGAAAAATAGATAAAGTGGGTCCAAATAATGCGCCAAATTTTACAACAATTACTTCATAAAAATCACCTCAATATTTTTAACAACATTTATCATTATTATTATAATTCACAATATTAATCGACCATGTCGTTCCCAGGAAAGAGTAGGCTTTTCAATAAGAATTTCTCCCTATTGGCGCGCAATTAGGTGACCAAACCTCTCCTTGTTAGAACTTCTAGGTATCGTTAATATTGTAAATAATAATATTAACAACTTTGCTATCTCAATTATTGATTTAATAATATATAAAATATTGACAATAATTGAATCAAATAATGTGAGATACTATGCAGCAATTAATGTAACAATAATTAAACAAAACTAAGTGACTTCTCACGTAAGCATCAATAATCAATACCGTGTGCTACTATTCAACCACGCGTATTACTGTACTTTTACTACCGAGTAGTTCAACAGTATTAATGGTAAAACTTCTGCCGTTATTTTCAATAAAATATTTTTGTCGTTTTCTCAATTCGACAATAATTCCGTTGTGGGGTCCACCAATGATTGCGCCGTCGTACGAATATTCCCCGACCAATCGAATATTATATAACAACTTGCGTACTTTGCAAAATTTATAAATATTACCCACAACTATAACATAATATCAAATTCATTTCATAATATTCAAAAATGATAATTATAGAAAATTCGTCTTTATTCATAAAAGTTGGGGTCTTACTTTATACGATCGGACTGACAATAAGAAGCGTTGCAAATTGAAGAACCCAAGACAAATTGCCAAACATCCTCAGTTGAAATCGAAGATCGTAATATGTTGTGTCTAACAACTAGCTTGGCGAAAACAACACTTACATGGTTGGTGAAACAACAAACTGATATGACAAGTCAGAGTCTGAACTATGTTGACACAACCCTCTTAACAGTCAATATCAAAGATATTCGAGTATCGGAACATTAAATGCTCAACGGAAACTTTGCAACGGGAAGCTCTCAAGGAGAACTATAAAAGGGTAAGGAGATTCAAACTAAGAGAATGAATCACTAATTGGCAAGTTGAATCTCTGCTAAAATTCTAAGAGCCTTACTTTACGAATTCAAGAATGACTTGTTTTGCTACTAAGTCTTTAATCCTTTTTATCAACTTAGTAACACCTCAACAAACAAATTATCATTTGTGATTCACTTGTTTAAGTGACCATTGCTTCAAGTCTAAGTGACTTTAAGATATCTGAGTGATCTGGTCTTAGTAACCACTGATGTAAGACCCCAAACTTATTATAAATGAAATTGAATTTCCTCTATTTATTATTTTGAAATAGTAAGGGTTGATTTGATTAATGTGGTTAGTTATGGGTAAAATGCGTAAATATTTTAAACAAGCAAGTGGTTATAAAATATTCATTGTTGTTGGGGAATATTCGTTTGGTCGTGGAATATTCTTGCCATCGGAGAATATTCGTACGACGACGCAGCCTTGTGTGGGCCCCATAAAGGAAAGTGATTGGATGAAGAAAACGACAAGTATAAGTTGTTTATAAATAACGGCGTAGTTGTTACCATTAATACTGTTGGAATACTCGGTGGTTAAAACAAAGTAGCACAAGGTATTGCACCAATTATTGATTCTTACATGAGAAGGCACTACTCAATAATTGTTACAGTAATTATTGTTTAATATTTTATTTTATTGATTCAATAATTGCTACGTTGATATTTTATATTATTGTTGTTTCAATAATTGTCACTACACATTATTTTTCATTATCAGATCAATAATTCATATTATTTGAATAATATTATTAGATAGCATTATTGACAATGTCTAGAAAGTTCTGTCTAATGAGAGATTTTGTGACGCCCCCAAAATAGGTATACAACACCCATTCTGAGTCGTCAAATACATGGTACAGAAATAACTACAGCTTTATTAATACAATTATCGTGCAAAATACGACAACACATAAACTGTGAGTTTAAAAATAAATATTGTCTTCTAGACAATATCAACACTCAAATAAGTCCTCATTACAATTATTGATACACTATTTTACAAAATAGTGAGGACTACTAAAACGACTTTCTAGAACCTTCATTCCATACCCCGATTAGTACTCGCTACATTCTCGCCCCCTAAAAAGAAAAATGGAACAAAAAGGAAAAGGGTGAGCTCAACTAGCCCAGTAAAGAATATTATGACTAAGATAATATATAACAAATTATCGTTAGTCTTCAATAGGGAAAAATCTGAGAGAATATAATAGACAACAAGTTTCAGATCAATATTCACAGCGGAAATAATAATTCATAGAAGAGTTACGTAGAGAATGAAATCTACTATTATCAATGAATTTAAAAGTCCAGCATCAATATTTTATCTCTGTAACATCAATCAATATACATCTTGAATCAAATATTCATCTTTGCACTACATGCCAAAGATATTCTTCAGTTGGTCATGTTCATCTCAACACATGTTCATCTTTGCACTACGGGCCAAAGATATTCATCAGAAAATCATTCATCTTTGCACTACATGCCAAAGATATTCAGTAATATAATCATTTAGAACTGAGGATGATAAAAAATATTTTAAAGACAACGAATCCAGTAAAACAAAAGAACAAATAATAAGGATTCGTACTTTAAACAGTCCAATTAGTTTAATATTTTTTTACCAATATTAATTTTAATCAAATTAGTCTTAATTTAAACATTTTTTTATTATTATTTTTAATTTTCTTCTTATATTTCTCTCATTTTAGGTACCATGGATGACTTTGAGTATCAATGGCCATACACGAATGTGACTTAACCAAGGGGAATGGAGATTGACAGACTCGCGACACTTTTCGCAATGTCAGCATAAATTAAAGAACTTTCAAGGAAGTTGGACGTTATCGCATACCAACAGAGTCGAAGGATGGCAGTTATGTGTGACTATTGTGCTGGCAATCACCCGAGTAATCAATGCACCATCAATCTTGGGCCGGTACAGTATGGTTGTAACTACCTCAATCAGTATGCATATGATAATTATGAACAAGTTTGGGGGTATCACCCGGATTCTTCATGGAGCTACAACTATCATGACCAATACTCTACTCCAAATCCAACATACACGCCAGAATTCTCATCTCAACCTCTACTAAAAGAAGAAAATTCAAGGTTGGAGGAATTGTGGTCCAAGTTCAAGGAGAGAAGGATTAATCAAACGGGGTCAATTCTAAAACTTTCGGATCAGATAGAGCAAATGACCAAAGTCATAAACAACCTTCCTCCAAACACTTGGCTTTATGACATGGATGACGAAATTGATGAAGTGCCCGAGCCAAATCTACAACTGGATGAGACACGAGATGTTGAAAAAGAGGAGACAAGTGGGGATAATGAAAATAAGGTCGGTGAAGAACTAACTATGATTACCAATGAGGAGGAGCCGATGTTATTAGTGCCCCAAGTTCCTTCTCCACCAAAGTTCAAGAATCCGGTTAGATTTGCAAAACCTTGTCCGCTAGGTAGTTATGTCGTCGGCAATACTCCTTGTGACGTAAAACTGAGTACAACTTCGAAGCCATGGTTCAATGAGCTGGAGAAGATAGAAAAAGATATTGTTGTGTCTGACAAGCCTCAATGCCAGAATCTATTCGCAGACACAATGGAAAAAACACCTAGATGTTGGACGTTCTTTAATGTGATCTTATCTAAACAAAGCATGTTAGGTGACTTTAATACAGTGACTATCGTAAATGGGAACCTACCAAAAGCTATATTATCTTCGATGGATGGAGGGTTCCTCAACTTTTGAAGAGGATTTGGATAGCATTGACCAGATAAAGTCAGGCTGAAAGATTATAAATCAAGCGCTAACTGGGAGGCAACCCAGGAATTTTTATATTTATATGCTTTACTAGTTTATTTAGTAGATAAGAATTAATTTTCTTAGTAAGTTCTCTTATAATCTAATACATGTTGTCTCTCTTCATCGCAGGTATTGGAGGTTCAATGGATAGGAAAATGATCATGGCTACCATCGCCACCAGCACCTTACGCTTAGCTGATTACAAGGAAGTTCTCTTCTACTTATCGCTATATTCTTACAATGAGGACATTGTAATTGCTAAGTTTGGGGGAGTTTAGTTTAGTTCGTTATTGCATGTTTAGTTTTATGTTTATGTTATGTTATTTTGCATATGTTGTTAATATAGTTTAGGTTCATTATTAAAAAAAATTCAAAAATTCAAAAATAATAGTTAATTACTATGTTCATTTTGCATAAGTCCAGCGGTTTGTTATAGTTAAGTTTATTTTGGCCAATGATGAGATTGGAATTGGGTAAACAAGTATACTACTGACTATTAGAGCTTTGATGTGAATTGAATCTTTTTCTATTTGAAACTAGTATAATAATGATAGCACAGTAAAAACAACTTGTTGATTGATTGAGTTTAAATTGATACATAATGGGACTCTAAAGAATAATGCTAGTTTGAATGAAAGAATGACAAGAATAAGTAGTGATGACTAAAGTTAGACAAGAACCTAAGTTTGAGGGAATATTTGGGGTATATAAGCTATATAAAAAAGAGAAGAAAGAAAAAAAAACAAAGAAAAAGAAAAAAAAAGTATGAATAAACACCGTGGCATGCTTGTCTAGTTTTGTGGCCTTTGTTACTTGAGTAAGTAAGTCCGAGGGGATTGTCTTTACACCTAGCGCCCTAAGGTCTTAATGGTCTGGGAGTCATTGGTCGAAAGCTCATTAAGGTAGCATTGAAAGGCATAAGGAAATAAAACATTGCATAACTATGTGTATATAAAAAAAAGTGAATAAAACGGAAAAAAAGAGCAAAAAGCCCGGTAGATGAAAATAAAGCATAAGTATCCCATGTTGAGCCTCGATATTGGTAATTGTTTGATTTTAGTTGGATCTAGCTTCTTTTTGGATTTCTTGAGTTTAAACTGTATGATGCCTTCGAAGAGACTTATTATGTGTTAAATTTGATTTAATATCTGTTAGCATGGTTGTTGAGCACACACACGCACTATAACAGTAATAATAGTTTAAGACTTGATGATTGACTAGGAAATTGTTGATTGGTTTTGATATCAAGTATTGTCATGTTTGCTTGATTACTCTAAGGTCGAGTGAATAGATTTGATTCTATCAAATACTGCTGGATTCGTAGGCATATAGATTGGTTGCATTTCATTGCATTGCATTGCATTGCATTATGTTGTGTTGCTTGGGGACAAGCAACAGTTTAAGTTTAGGGGTATTTGATAAGTGGATTTTATATACACTTATCCGGTATCTTTTACTTGAATTAGTTACTTATATTTATGTGTCTTAGTTAATTTTCATGCATTTTGTGTTCATTTTGTAGGTTATACGTTTGGGAGCGGTGTGAGCGACTATTGGTAAGGAAAAGCAAAGAAAACGCAAAGAAAAACAAATCAGACATCATTTGGGCTTTCATGTTTACTTCATATTCTTGGTTTAGAATTTAGCTTACATTTAAGAGCATCGTCTTAGCTTTCCGGAACATTTTGATTCATTCCAATCGGAGTTCGGATGCAAGAGTTGTGATTGTTGTACCAACGAACGTCGAAGGTCATGGTTTTGAGTGGTCATTTGCATAGCAGTCACTTCCAGCTCAATTTCCGCCTTCATCCGCCCATAATTTCTCAATCCTCAAAGAATGAATGTTGTAGATCTCATCGATATCTTCGATTTGATAGGTGGAAGGCCCCGTAACTCCTCTCGGATCAAAAGTTATGGTTGTTTTACCAGAGGACGTCGGAGCAAAAAGTGTTAGAACATAGGGCAGCACCGGGGCGCCCAAAATAGGCCTATGCCCAGCGCCGGGGCGCTGGGGAGTAGTGTCTGAGCGTCGTGCCCAGTGCTGGGGCGCTGGGGGAAGAGCTTGGTGCGGCCTGGACGCGTTTTGGGCGAATTTTGACACATTTTGACTCCAAATTGGATTGGGTTTGTTCCTAAACTAAAAATTGGACTTATAACCTATAAATACATGATGTAAGGCATAAAATAAGGGGGGATTACATAGATTAGACTAGATTAAACACTCCATTAAATTAAAATCTAAATCCTAGTTATTAATTAGCCATTAGAGATTGAAATAAATTGAAGAACACTGAAGATCAAGAGCAAGAGCAAGAGGGGAGTATCAGATTTACTGACAACAGATTCTATTATCTTCTCTTATCATACTTTTATCTTTTAATGTCTATTCAATTGTGGATTCTTGGTTTTAATTCATTAATTATGAACTAACTCTTTTATTAATATTTCAATTGAACTTTTTATGGCTATGAATTAGTTATTCATTATATTCCAATTATTTGTGTCAAAATGAGTTGTTTATCTTGCCTTATGCTTATTGATTAATTATCTGATCAGTAATTACCTTGTTACTCTAGAAGGAATTGAGAAAGGAATTCTAGGGTTAGAACTGGGCATGGTGACATGTGATTTAGTTATTTGCACAATGAATAAGTAGGTTTGTGAATAGAATGAGAATATCTATTTGCCGCATGTAACACATAAGGAATTGGGATTGTAACGAGTTTAATTCAATTGTTTTCCATAGAGATATAGTAAAATTAATCTGGGTTAAATATAAGGTAAATGATCACTTGAGAAATGACTTTTGGCATTTGAGAATTCCTGTTAATAATTCAGTAGACATAATAATTGGGATAATTGGATAATTAGTTTATAGTTCATAATTGGGGATATTGGAGTCTTAATCTTTATTTATCTGAATTCATTCGTTAAAGTCTTAGTTTTAATTGATTAATTTAGTTTTCTTAATTAGAAAAATCACAATTTGTGATTGTTTAAATAAAATTAATTTGGTTAAGAGTTAGTAATTGGTAATTTTAATTAAATAATTTCTCGTGGGAACGATACTCTACTTTCACTTTATTACTTGTTGACTGTGTATACTTGCACGTATTCATTGAGTGCGAAATCGATCAACAAAAAGTTTTCATAAATTTTTATCGCTGAGACTCAGTTTAATAAATAAACCGCATCATCGAATCATCCCTGCACTACGGGCCAAGGATATTAATTAAATCATCAATGGTCATGACTATACCGAATAATCTCTGGTCATAATCATACCAAGTCCATCTCTGCACGTAAGCCAAAGATATACAACAAGAAAACCAATAATCAACAATTCATCTTTGTACGTAAACCAAATATATACAATCAGTGGCGGAACCAGAATAAAATTTGAGGGGGGTCAAAATTTAAGGGCGGTTACTGAAGGTCCGGAACATCGACGTGTAGGTTGCAACGGCGAGAGAGCGGAGTTAAGGTCCTTGGGTTTGATTTTGACCCGGATTGAAAAAAATAAAAAGTATATTAGCGGCCCAATGCATACCGACCAGAGAATCGTGGCTCAATGCACAAGGCAGCATGCTACCGATAAGAACACTAATAATCAGACCCAACTGGTTGAATGCAACACGTGGAAACATTGACCTCAATTTTTTTGAAGCAAGGTCTCAATTCTCAAATCACCTACCATTAGTATTTGCTAATTCCTACAATCAGTAGTTAATGGACCAATGGAATGTCAATATCAAATATGTGAACCAATTACCCATTACTCCAAGACACAAGTGTGTAATTTATATTATATTATTAGATTTAAATAGTAAAATACTAAATCTGAAAGTTAAGTAATAAAATAAATAAAGTTAGAGTTATAAAGATGAAATAGAAATGGACCAAATTGGTAATATAATATTCATTAAAACATTTTAGTTACAATTAATTTTTTTAAATTTAAATAAGATTAAGGAGTAAATAACACGTGTCTAGTGGCTGTCGAAAAGATCTCACCACCACTGCACAACTTTCACCCATCATTGACTGTCGATAATACCCTCACCAACCTCTGAACAAACTCCTCTGTTTCTTCCTGTACTTTCCCCCTTTAAATTCGTCCTCTCCATCAGCAGAAAAACCCCATTTGTGGATCAATTAAACTTACATTAATGATTCATCCAAGGAGTTATACATTACATTAATTAGATATACTTATTTTTCCTCTCTCTTGGAATTTCTCTCTCATGGCAGCCGTTACTCCCACTACTAAATCTGGCCTACATTTTCAAAATTTTCTAATACCCATTCGAGCTTGATCAGTTTTAGGAAAACCCATTTGGGATTTTAGCCTAACAATCAAAGAAAGTGGGAAAATTTATTATCTTTTGGGGAGGTGATAGGAGGATAAGAACGACAGGGGATTATGTTGTAAAAAATGAAAATGATAAGAAGAAAGTGAGAGGCGGCAGCGGCAGCGGCAGCGGCAGCGGCAGCGGCAGCGGCAGCGGCAGCGGCAGCGGCAGCGGCAGCGGCAGCGGCAGCGGCAGCGGCAGCGGCAGCGGCAGCGGCAGCGGCAGCGGCAGCGGCAGCGGCAGCGGCAGCGGCAGCGGCAGCGGCAGCATCAGGTAGCGGTAAGCTTCATCCTAGGGGGGTCATATGCCCCCCCTCGACCCCCCTGGTTCCGCCTCTGTATACAATTCAATAATCAACCGTACATCTTTGCACGTAAGCCAAAGATAACTTTCATCACCATATAAGCATGAGGATGATGATAATGATATAAGCATTAATCAAACTAAATCAAGGATAAATATTAAATACTTTAATTTTATCCAAATATTATCCATCACTTAAATAACTCATAATCTAATATTGTTAATATTATAATAATATTTTAATCACCTATTAAACTTATAAACAATTTATTTCAATTATTTATAATTTATCAAATAATGCATTTAATCATTCAAAAATGTCATACTCATAAGATTTCATCACCAATGATAAAATCTCTTATCAACAATCTACATATACCTTATATAGGATTTTCAAGCAATAAAATCCTATTTTCCAACTTTGTTACTTCACATAACATATTTAACTCATATGTTCGTAACTAAACTATTTTCATAAAAAATACCAAATCAGTTCCAAAAATATTTCTATTCTGAAATTTAGCATAATATAGTCCCATAAAGAACATATATTTTTCTCGGAATTTTTAAAATTCATTTACTATTTTTCAAAAATCAATTTCCAATTAATTCCTTAAGAATTTAGTTACCTCCAGTTTAACTCCAAAAATTCTCAAATCTTGGCAGGATCTTTCATCAGTCCAATGCTTTTATTATGACTCTCATCATAATCAACGTAACCAGATTATTTCCATAATTTAATAAGGAATAAATACGAAGGATCATTCACCATGCATGTGGTAATCCACTTATACAAGTTATTCCAATAGAATAATAAAGAATGGAATAACAGAAGGATTCACCATGCATACGATAGAAACCGTACAGACAGATTATTCCCAACAGAATAATAAAGACGAAACTAGGTCCGGCGTAAAATGCACAGACAGGATATTCCAACAGAATAATAAAGAATGGAATAACAACAGAAATCACCATGCATGCGGTACGTCGCATAGACAGGTTATTCCAATAGAATAATAAATAACAGAACCAGGTCAGGAGAAATTTGCACCTACAAGATTTCCCAACAAAATAATAAAGAATGGAATAACAACAGAAATCACCATGCTTGAGGTACTTCGCATAGACAGGTTATTCCAACAGAATAATAAATGATGGAACCAGGTCCGGCGTAAAACGCATAGATATGATATTCCGACAGAATAATAAATGCGGAATAATAAATAATGTGACTCAATAGTAAATCATATGACTTAATAGTTCTAAACATGTGGAAAAAATTAATTACAATATAGTACCTCCATCTATACCTCCATCTTTTAACTTAGTCATGCAAGTATTATCAATCTTGCACCAACTCGCCTAATAGTAAATGAATGTTACTCAATAGTACATAAATGTGAACAAATAGTTATATAAGCATGTGAATAATTAATTGCTCATTTATCCGATAAATTACCCGATTTATCAATATAATCCCTAGACATCAATTATTATCGATATAGATGTCGATTTCAACTAACACCAATAATTCCAACACAATAGAACTATCAAATTCATCTTTAATCAACACGAACTTATTCATCATTAATATTATAACTCATAATATTTAACAACCAGGTCGTTTCCAGGAAAGTGGGGGCTTTCCGTTAAGGATTTCTCCTTATTGGCGCGCAATTAGGTGACCAAACCTATCCTTAACAGAACTTCTAGACATTGTAAATATTATAATTTAATAATATGAATAACTTTGTCGTCTGAATTATTGATTTAATAATATATCATATAATGCAGATGATACTGTAACAATAATCGAATCAATAATATGAGAGATATGATGCAACAATTACTATAGCAATAATTGAGTATAACTGAGTAACTTCTCATGTAAGCATCAATAATCAAAATCGTGTACTACTATGCAACCACGCGTAATACTGTACTTTTATTACCGAGTAGTTCAACAGTTTTAACGGTAAAACTTCCGCCGTTATTTTCATAAAAATAATTTTATCGTTTTATTACTACGACAATACTTCTGTTGTGGGTTCACCAATTATTGTGTCGTCGTACGGATATTCTCCGACAAAAAGAATATTTTTCGACCAATCGAATATTATACAACAACTTGCATACTTTGCAAAATTTATAAATATTACCCACAACTATAACATTATATTAAATCCACACCATAATATTAAAAAAATATTTTGAGAAATTTAAATCTTTATTCATAAAATTTGGGGTCTCACAGTATACATTGTTGAGACTCAGCTTAATAAATAAACCACATCATTGAATCATCCCTGCACTACGGGCCAAGAATATTCATTAAATCATCAATGGTCATGACTATACCGAATAATCCCTGGTCATAATCATACCAAGTTCATCTCTGCACGTAAGCCAAAGATATACAACAAGAAATCCAATAATCAACAATCCATCTTTGCACGTAAGTCAAAGATATACAATTCAATAATCAATAGTCCATCTTAGCACGTAAGTCAAAGATAACTTTCATCACCATATAAGCATGAGGATGATGATAATGATATAAGCATTAATCAAACTAAAATAAGGATAAATATTAAAGACTTTAATTTTATTCAAATATTATCCATCACTTAAATAACTCATAATCTAATATTGTTAATATTATAACAATATTTTAATCACCTCTTAAACTTATAAACAATTTATTTTAATTATTTACGCTTTATCAAATAATGTATTTAGTCATTCAAAAATGTCATACTCGTAAGATTTCATCACCAATGATCAAATCCCTTATCAACAATCTACATATACCTTATATAGGATTTCTAAACCATAAAATCCTATTTTCCAACTTTGTTACTTCACATAACATATTTAACTCATATGTTCGTAACTAAACCATTTTTATGAAAAATATCAAATCAATTCCAAATTTATTTTTTTTCTGGGATTTAGCATAATATAGTCCCATAAAGAACATATATTTTTCTCAAAATTTTTAAAATTTATTTACTATTTTTCAAAAATTAATTTTTAATTAATTCCTTAAGAATTTAGCTACCTCGAGTTTAACAGGCTATAATCAAATTTCATGGTCATCGGAGTTATAGAACTCTGGGTATAGCGTTTTTCGTCGAAAAAATCTAAATATTGAAATGGTCATAACTTGCTCATTTTAAGTCAGAATGAGCTCATTTTTGGATAGGAGGTTCTTTATACCATATACTTTCATGTCCCAAAAGACCATAATTTTTTTCATAAATTAAGTGGCCGAAACAGCCCTTCTAAAATCTGAACAGTAACATTTCGGTAATTTTCATCTTTTTCATCCTTTACTAAAATCAGTCTACACGAAAATCTACAACACCTTTTTCAGTGATTTCACTTGGAGATGCTACAAAACTCATAGATCTAACTCTAGAACTGGACCACACTCAAAAATTCACCGACAACAATGAATATTTAATAATCACTTGTTTATTTAAAATATTTGCGCATTTTACCCATAACTAACCACATTAATCAAATCAACCCTTACTATTTCAAAATAATAAATAGAGAAAATTTAATTTCATTTATAATAAGTTGGGGTCTTACAGGTTTGGTCACCTAATTGCGTGCCAGTAAGGAGAAATCCTTATTGAAAAGCCCCCTCTTTCCTGGGAACGGCCTGGTTGTCGATATTGTGATTCTGTAATATTATTTATGAATAATTAATTATTGATTTATATGATAAGGAAAATATTCATTTTATGTGGATATAGATGGAGAAAATTTTAAAGTGACAATTGTTAAAAAATTGATATTTTGTCTTTTCTGATAAAATAATTCATGTAAATATATTATTATATTTTAATAATATAATAATGGTGATATTTTTATAATGAATGTGGGATATATGAATAAATGAGGAGGAAGAATATTTTTGTTACTGAAAATATTTAAAACATGTTTTTCATGTTTGTGGACCTCATTTCTTGACTGAAATTTGATTATAGCCTATAAAATCATCCGTATGTGAATTTCGGTCAATTTCTGTTTGAAATTTGGAAAAACTTAAACTTAAAAAGTTGTAGGGAATTGAATTTCCTATGAAATGGACATAAGATTCGAATTTTTCTGATAAAAGGGCTATTTATTATGAATTATTAAAGCTCTGAAATTCCGAAATAAATGATTTTTGGAAGTTTTAATTGTTTTATTTAAGAATAATATTTTTTACACTAGGGTGGGCCCCACTTACACATGTTAATGGCTGAAATCAGATGTCTTTGGTGTGCGTAGGAATTTATAATAAATATATTAATATTTTATTAAATTTTCTGCTTTGGTGTTCTAAGCAATTTTCTATAAATAGGGTGCTTAGGGTAGAATTGAAAAGCACACCAGAAATAAGTTTTCTCTCTCTTTATCTCTTTATATTATCGAGCGTATGCTTGTGAGTATTTTGATACTTTGAGTGTTGCTATACGGTACAAGTTCCCTTCAGTAATATATCAAGTATTCCAGTCAGAAGTACTGTCTTTTCGAGGTAAGAGATGCTATTTTTTTTAAAAATGATATTATTTCTTCTAATATCATTAAGCCGAAATATTGGTAAGATTTTTCTTGTGAAATTCTTGTTTTTTAGTGTCGGATTTACTATTCACGTATACGACACTATTCACGTATACGGTACTATTCACGAATACGACACTATTCACAGAAAAATTAAATTTTCATTTTTTTGTCCAAAATATCTATTATGGATACTAACTTTGATTGCATCCGTGTTTTGATCAGTCTTGAATTGTGTTCCACTATGATTATTTATGAAGTATTTTTGAACTCGGATTGTTTAAAGTACGAATTCTTAATATTTGTTCTTTTGTTTCACTGAATTCATTTTTTTAAAAAATATTTTTCATCATCCTCAGTCTTAAATGATGATATTACTGAATATCTTTGGCCTGTAGTGCAAAGATGGTTGATTTTCTTATGAATATCGTTGGTCGTAGTGCAAAGATGTACAGATGTTGAGATGAACATGACCAACTGATTAATATCTTTGGCCTGTAGTGCAAAGATGAATATTTGATCTATGATGTATATTGACTGATGTTATAGGGATAAAATATTGATGATGGACTTTTAAATTCATAGATAATAGTAGATTTAATTCTCTACGTAGCTCTTCTATGAATTATTATTTTCGCTGCGAATATTGATCTGAAACTTGTTGTCTATTGTATTCTATCAGATTTTTTTCTGTTGAAGACTAACGATAATTTGTTCTATATTATCTTAGTCATAATATTCTTTACTGGGCTAGTTGAGCTCACCCTTTTCTTTTTTGTTCTATTTTTCTTCTCAGGGGGCGAGAATGTAGCGAGTACTAGTTGAGGTATGGAATAATGGTTCTAGAAGTTATTTTAGTAGTCCTCACCATTTTGTAAAATAGTGTATCAATAATTATAATAAGGACTTATTTGAGTGTGGATATTGTCTAGATGACAATATTTGTATTTAAACTCACAGTTTATGTGTTATCGTATTTTGCACGATAATTGTATTAATAAAGTTGTAGTTGTTTCTGTACCATGTATTTGACGACTCAGAATGGGTGTTGTATACCTATTTTGGGGGCATCACAACTGACTTAGTGTCATATGCCGAGACTTCGTGACTCGAATGAATGGTTCAATATATCTTAGTCATCTGGTCTCAGTGACCCCAAGCATGTTTGGTGGATTTTTTACTCGTAAAATAGAATAGTGGATTAGGAGTCGTTTATATACTATGAACCACTTAAAACCTCTTGTCTCTTTTTGTATTTATATTTTTGTCTTTACCTACATTTATTAGTGTCTTAATTTTGTAAGAACTAAATTTAAAATTGTGATTTTATTAAATATTTAAGGGGGTTTCCTTAACTAATTTATTTACTTAATAATATGATAATACATTCTAAATAAGAAACAAAATTTAAGAATTTATTCACCCCCTTTTAGATCTTTTTATGCGTCTGAGAAAGAACACATTGTTCAAAGTATCCAACACATGATTATGATCTTCATGACCAGGTCACACCAAACAATGTAAATTGGAAGATTCATCTAAAACACCTCTCTGTTGAAGAAATTTCTTAACTAATAAATTTATCTCCTATTTTATCTTTCTTAAGTGACATTATTATAATTATTATTATTCAAGTTATTATTTTATTTTTTACCTTTTATACATAGAAGAAAATTATGTTCATATTATAAAAATATTAAAAGAATAAACAGAAAAAATCAAAACTCTTTGGATTATATTTGGATATTGAGTCTCTATTTCTTACGATCTATCTATCTTCTTTTTTTCAAGTATAAAAATTATTTTTGAAGTTGTTATTTAATCTTCACTACACTTTACAATAATAATCATAATTTTTCATGCTACAATTTGATTTAAATTGACTAAACAACATTATGGCTTTTGCTTGTCCCAACTTATTTGGAGCTACTAAGGCATAACTTATTTTAAAAAAATTAGCTGAGAAAATAGTGTGTTAAAATTTATTGTAAATAAGTTTGAAGTTGTATAATTTATTGTAAATTATGTATACATGTTAAACTACATACATATCAAACTTACTCTGGTATAAATTGTTCTAAAAAATAAATAAATTGTGCCAAATAGGATATTCATACTTATTGAATAATGTAGTTTCATTAAGATGCTGAATAAGCTATAAGCTAAAAAATAAACTAACTACTCCGATTCGTAGGATAGTAAAATATTTGTATCTTAACTATTTAGAGGATCTCTTAATACAAATATGTGAAATATTAAAAAATAAATAGTTAAGATACAATCAAACACCACGTAAATAACTCAGGTTACATCGCTTCGGCCAATCTATGTTATTTAAATACATAACATACTCCTCAGGCCCAATCCAATTATTCACGGTACACAAACACAAACTTCTAAATCACTACGAGTTCATATGAGAAGTCAACCCACACGGCAGCTGTGTTTCTTAAAATACAAAATTATTGTTATATATCCTTTCTTTCAATTAATAATTAAAAAGAAAGCATAAGTATAAATGTAAGTAATTATTATAAGTTAATCACATTTCAAACTTAGGGGGTGTTTGATAAAAATTGAATGAATCTAAATCTGAATGAGCTGAATCTGAATCTGAATGAAAAAAACTGTTTGATAACTGACATATCTTAAAGATCTGAATGACATATTTTTAATATTTTACCCCTCTGAAAAAAATTCAAAGTTGTTGTAAATTTATTTAATATTACATAATATAATAGTTAATATTTTTTTATTATTTTTATTATT
Organism: Panax japonicus; assembly: GCA_020205505.1. Lineage (NCBI taxonomy): Eukaryota > Viridiplantae > Streptophyta > Magnoliopsida > Apiales > Araliaceae > Panax > Panax japonicus. The sequence continues at coordinate 58,437,920 of CM035108.1, read as the reverse complement.
ATTTTTAATTTTTTTTACTTTATTCAGCCAACCATTCAGACCAAAAATTCAGCCTTAACCATTCAGCCAACGCATCTGACCGATTCAGCCATTCAGACGATTTTTTTTCAAAACAAACGCACTTAATGATTCAGCCACTTACCAATTCAGTCATTCAGACCCATTAAGTTCTAAACAAACAGCACCTTACTCAGCATAAATTGTTCTAAAAAATAAATAAATTGTGCCAAATTGGATATTCATACTTATTGAATAATGTAGTTTCATTAAGATGCTGAATAAGCTATAAGCTAAAAAATAAACTAACTACTCCGATTCGTAGGATAGTAAAATATTTGTATCTTAATTATTCAGATGATCTCTTAATATAAATATGTAAAATATTAAAAAATAAATAATTAAGATGCAATTAAACACCACGTAAGTAACTCAGGTTACATCGCTTCGGCCAATCTATGTTATTTAAATACATAACATACTCCTCAGGTACACAAACACAAACTTCTAAATCACTACGAGTTCATATGAGAAGTCAACCCACACGGCAGCTGTGTTTCTTAAATTACAAAATTATTGTTATATACCCTTTCTTTCAATTAATAATTAAAAAGAAAGCATAAGTATAAATGTAAGTAATTATTATAAGTTAATCACATTTCAAACTTAGGGGGTGTTTGATAAAAATTGAATGAATCTGAATCTGAATGAAAAAAACTGTTTGATAACTGACATATCTTAAAGATCTGAATGACATATTTTTAATATTTTACCCCTCTGAAAAAATTTAAAATTGTTGTAAATTTATTTAATATTATATAATATAATAGTTAATATTTTTTTATTATTTTTATTATTATTTTTAATTTTTTTTACTTCATTCAGCCAACCATTCAGACCAAAAATTCGAACTTAACCATTCAGCCAACGCATCTGACCGATTCAGCCATTCAGACGATTTTTTTTCAAAACAAACGCTCTTAATGATTCAGCCACTTACCGATTCAGCCATTCAGACCTATTAAGTTCTAAACAAACAGCTCCTTACTCACTCAACAGCTATGCTCCTACTTTTTATCTCTACCTACATTTATAACATTTATATTAATGAGATAGAACCGTTTTAAATTTTAGTGGAAAAACACAAATACGATTTAGATTCATTCTAATTGATTTGAACGAGAAAAGGTGATAGAAGAGAAAGGAGGAGAGAGAAATGAAAGCGGGATTATTGAAACGGAGAGAGATGAGCGATTTCGTTACGTGAAGGCATGAGCAATTACTAGTTTGTTATTTTGAGATGTGAATTCAAAGTTAGTGTAACCTCTCCCAAAATCAACATTTACTTTTTCTCTTTTATTTTATTTTTTGAAAATCTGTAATATTACTATTCAACAGTAAGAATAGATCTCAATCCCAAGACTCATGAGAGAGCTTGTGGAAGGGACCACGAAAAAAAAAAGCTATAAAAAACTTATCCTTCAACGTGTAAAATATTAATAGGTGACGTTGCACGTTAAATAGAGAGACATTTGCCTTTAATATTTTCTTTGTAATTTGGGTGTGATGACATATACAATTGTAATTAATTAATTAGATCTCCTTTTTAGATAATTGCATTTTCATGATTAGATTTTATTTACGGAAAGTTATATTTATAATAGGAAATTGATATTTTCACATATATTTTTTGATATTCATATAAGAATAAATCATGTGAAAATATTAAAAATTAGGACTGAGCAAAAAAATGGATATAATCGAATTACCTAACCGAACCGAAATAATTTAACCGATATTTTCTGAAAATTCGGTTATTTTTAATATTTCGGTTATATCCGATTTTTTTTTACGATTTTCGGTTAGTTTGTACGGGTTTCATTTTTAAGTTATTCGGTTTAACTGAATACCCGAAATAAGTCCTACAAAGTTGTACCACTTGACTTAAAATAATAATATGACTCTTGAGTCATTACTACTTTACTAAAATCTCTCGAACTGTCAAAGTCAGATACTCAGATCTGAGATCTCTCAACAAAGCCAAAGGTATACAATGTGACGCCCCCAAAATTAGGTATACATCACCCATCTTGGGTCGTCAGATACATGTTATATAATTCAAATACAACTTACTAATACAACTGTCGTGTACAATACGACAAAACATAACTGTGAGTTTGAATACAATTATTGTTTACTAGAGATTATACAAACTCAAAAAGAGTCCTCATTACAATTATTAATACACTATTTCACAGAATAGTGAGGACTACTAATGCTATCCTCTGGACCGTCACTCCGTTCCCCGACTAGTCCCTGCTATGTTCTCATTTCCTGAAGAGAACAGTGAAAGAAAGGGTGAGCTCTACTAGCCCAGTAAGAAATATTATGACTAAGATAATGCAGAATAAATTATCGTTAGCCTTCAACAGTATTAAACTGATAAAATACAATAGACATCAAGTTTAACTGCAGCGGAACACGCAATCCATTAAAAGAGTCAAGTAGAGAATAGAATCTACTATCTTTTATGATTTAAAAAGTTTTTCATCACTTTTATCGTTGAGACTCGGCACAATAAATAATCCACATCATTAAATCATCCCTGCACTACAGGCCAATGATATTCTTTAGTATCACGACCACGAATTATCCATGCACTACGGGCCAAAGATAATCGTGTTTTCATCAACGGTCCTGATCATGCGATAAAACAATTCATCTTTGCACTACGGCCGAAGAGAATCCATAGCCATAATCATACCAAAAACTGTCCATCAATGCACTACGGGCCAATGAGGACTTTTTCCACATCATTTGTAATATTACGGTCATAATTATACCGAATAATCCCTGGTCATAATCATACTAAGTCCATCTATGCACTACAGGCCACAGATGACTTTCAACATAACATAAACATTAGGATGATGACAATGATATAAGAATTCAATAAAACAAGTTCAAGAATTAATTTATACAGGAACTGATAACGTTCAAATTGTCAACATGATACTGCTTTGTAGAGTAAAATTCAAGAATGATCAGAAGAATATTTCCATGAAAAGATACTGGATGAAGCGCAAATATCAAGGATATTCTATTAATTTCATGGAGTATAGAAGTCAAAACTTTAACCAACTGAGTATAATAAAGAATGGAATAACAAAAGAAATCACCATGCATGCGGTACTTCGCATCGACAGGTTATTCCAACAGAATAATAATAACGGAACCAGGTCAGGCAAAATTTGCACCGACAGGATGTTCCAACAGAATAATAAAGACGGAACCAGGTCCGGTGTAAAACACACAGACAGGATGTTCCAACGGAATAATAATAAAGTCGGAACCAGGTCAGGCAAAATTCACACCGACAGGATGTTCCAACAGAATAATAAATGCGGAATAATAAATGATGGAACCAGGTCCGGCGTATAGCACAGACAGGATATTCCGACAGAATAATAAAGACGGAATAATAAAAATAGAACCAGGTCCGGCGTATAGCACAGACAGGATATTCCGACAGAATAAAAAATACGGAATAATAGAAGAATGTCACCAAGTATAGGGTAGACCGCGTATACAGGTTATTCTAACAGAATAATAAGAAATGGAATAACAACAGTTCTCTTCATAAATAAGAAAGAATAACACCCCTTACCGTAACAGAAACTGGATATAGGAAAAGAAAAGTTAAGTAGCAAAAAGATTTTCTTCTATCTCTCTATAGTTTTCTCTCTAGAGTTCAGTGAATTCGTAAGAAAATAATGAAGGAATGAGCTTCTATTTATAGGAAAATGGAATGCATAGTAACTAATCCATGAACGGTCCAGATTGATTTACTTTAATCCGACGGTCCATATTTAAAGAAAAATCTTTTAAATAAAATATAATATATTCTATTTATATAAAAAGATTTTTACTATGCAAATACTATGCAACACTATGCAAAATACTATGCAACACTATGCATAATAAAATATAATATATTCTATTTATAGAATAACTTTAATAAAGTATTCTGTTTTATATAAAAAGATGTTTCTGTTTTATTACGTTAATAATACGAATAAAACAAAACGTCATCATCGCTATAATAATTCATATTATTAATCGACAATAATTGAATCAAACTGAGCGACTTCTCACATAAATATCAATAATCAATACCGTGTGCTACTATGCAACAGCGCGTATTACTGTACTTTTACTACCCAGTAGTTCAACAGTATCAACGGTAAAACTTCCGCCGTTATTTTCAATAAAATATTTTTGTCGTTTTCTCAATCCGACAATAATTTTGTTGTGGGATCCACCAATAATTGTACCGTCGTACGAATATTTTTTGACACAAAGAATATTCCTTGACCAATCGAATATAATATAACAACTTGCATACTTTGCAAAATTTATAAATATTACCCACAACTATAATATTATCTCAAATTCACACCATAATATTAAAAAATTATTTTGAGAAAATTAATTCTTTATTCATAAAATCTGGGGTTTCACAATCTCCCCTCCTTATAGAATTTCGCCCTCGAAATTTACGTACATACCTGGTATGCCGAACAGGTGAGGATACCTTGACTTCACTTCAAATTCTAACTCTTGAGATATAACCTTTGAGTGTTGAATACGATTCTTCTTATCCAAGATTGTAACACATATCTCTTCAAACGTTAAATCATCCGCTATCTCGTCTGGTTCTAAATTAATAATGTGGTTCGGGTCGTCCACATTTTTACGTAACATCGATACGAAAAAAAAACGTTATGAACACGCAATATATTTGGCGGTAAAACGAATCTATAAGCCACAGTTCCTACTCAATCGAGGATTTCAAATGGGCCAATTAAATCGAGGGTTGAGATTTCCTCTCTTCAACAACTCTTGCTTCTAAAATAACACCCTCTTGAACCTTCTTCTTCACATTCATCAGATTCGGGTATGTAGCTTGAGCATCTTTAACTTTATCGATTAAAGTCAATTTTACTCGTATATTCGTTATCTTCACGTGGGTCCCTAGAGTCTTTAACTCTATCTTCATCATTTACAAGTTATACGAAATGATTCTTTGTGTTAACAACATCGCACTTGTAAACGTATACGATCTTCTACTCAACACGTTAGCTACCACGTTCGCTCTTCCACGATGATATTGAATAGTACGATCGTAATCTTCAACAGCTCGAGTCAACGTCTTTGGTGCATGTTACTTTCGTTTTAGTTGAAAAAAAATATTTTGAGGGTTTAAGAAATGGGTTTTGTACTGGTGTCAATACAAAATTCGATTTCACGCTCTTGGGTAGGCTAAGAAGTTTTCAGGAATACGTCAAGAGATTTATTAATGATAAAAATATCATTCAAAACTGTTACTCACATCCAAGACTTGGATAGTACGTAACATTGATACCAACTGTGACTTCTATCCCTTAACCTAGATAGCACCTCACAATGATACCTATCAACTTGTTATCGTCATTCACGACGTCGCCTACAGAAAGTCTGGCTTTGGTGCATTCCACACAAGGAAGTCATCAACAAAAGGATCGGGGCTCTTTACTTATGGCTTGATATGACAATGATTGAATTTAGTGGTTTGGTTGCTTGAATTCACATAATAGGTTGGTTAGGAATATGAAAGCTAACAACCTTACGAAAAACATGATGAGTAGTTAACCAATCGTTTCCTAAAATCGCATCAAAGGCAAGTATTTTCAAAGAGACAAGATCAACACGTAACGTGAAAGTGTCGATTTGAATCAAATAAGATTTATAAACAGTGGAGGTAACGAAGGTTTCTCCCAATGGAGTTTCAATAGATAAATCAAAGTTTAACTTCTCCGGAGTTAAGTACAAACATTTAACACAACTAGGTGAAATAAAAGAGTGAGTAGAACCGGTATCTAACACGGTATAGACTTCGTAAGAGCTTATGATTAGCTTACCCGTGATAATTTTATTCAAGTTCCTCCTCACGAAAGAAAAAAAAAAACGCTCTCTCTTAAACTACCGGCTTTGGCTTGTCTGGGACATCCTTTGGCATCATTATCCCAGCTGGACTTGACTTCACCATACGACAAAATCGAGCTAGGTGACCTTCTCTTCCGCAATTAAAACACCCTTTGGATTGTTGCGTACAGTTTGGACGGATGTGTCCCTACTGTCCGCATTTGAAACATACGACCGGTGGTCATTCTTCTTCCTTTGAAACGAGTGTCGGTGCTGCTATCTTTCCATCATTATTGAACCTTCTCTTCTTGAAATGTCCATTTCTATTATCTTGGCCATGATTTCCACCGAAGTGGTTACCATTCTTGGCATGATAATTTCCCCCGCGATAGTTATCATTGTTCCGATAGCCATTGCCACCGGTATGATTATTATCGTGTTGCTGGTCATTACCTTTTGGTTGTGATGACTCATTATCGCGCTCCACTAATTGAGCCCTATTCACAATATCTGAATATAAACAAAGTTTGTGAGAAATGAGGTATTGACGTATATCGGGTTTCAAACCTCGCAAAAACATTCGCGTCATTCGCTCCTCATTATCGACCAAATGGGATGCAAACCGGGATAACTCCGCAAACTTAGCCTCGTACTGCGACACGGTCATATTGTTTTGCTCCAGCTTGATGAATTCTACCTCCTTCATGTGACGAATACTTTCAGGAAAGTACTTGTCATTGAATAATTCTTGGAACTTCTCCCAAGCAATCTTGAGTGCGTCAGGCTGGGTACGTTTTACAGATTCCCACCAATGATCTCCTTCTTCACGCAACATAAAGGTGGCGAATGGAACCTTTTGATCCTCGGAGCATCCCAAGACATCAAATATCTTGGTGATCTGCTTTAACCACGTCTCCGCCTTAAGTGGTTCCGGCTTTCCCAAAAATTCCGGTGGTCCCAGCTCCTTGAACTGTTTAGAGGTGACCAACCGTGGGTTGCCATTGCCTTTACCTGCATTATGAACAGGAGTCGCCTTCGCCTGATGTTGCATGAATTCTAAAAAGTTCCTAAACGTACCGTCGTTCGTCAATTGATCAGTGTTGTTGTTTACAGGAGGATTATTGCCATCCTGTTGCACATTGTCCTGATTATTGATCTGTGGAGACTCAACGGTCTCCTGTGCTCCATTGATAATCTCAACATTCTCGGATGCCATTTTCAAACACTGCCACAAAACAAAGGTTAATTAAAATATCACATATTATCCCTATACTTTGACCGACTAATTAAATACAAAATAAATTTAAGTAGGTCATATTAGCGAAGGAATTCCCCTTCTCTCCCCTCCTAGTTCTAATCTCACATCTTAGCCAGGGATCATATCCTTAAGCTCTTATACCAACTGTGACGCCCCCAAAATTAGGTATACATCACCCATCTTGGGTCGTCAGATACATGTTATATAATTCAAATACAACTTACTAATACAACTGTCGTGTACAATACGACAAAACATAACTGTGAGTTTGAATACAATTATTGTTTACTAGAGATTATACAAACTCAAAAAGAGTCCTCATTACAATTATTAATACACTATTTCACAGAATAGTGAGGACTACTAATGCTATCCTCTGGACCGTCACTCCGTTCCCCGACTAGTCCCTGCTATGTTCTCATTTCCTGAAGAGAACAGTGAAGCTCAACTAGCCCAGTAAGAAATATTATGACTAAGTTAATGCAGAATAAATTATCGTTAGCCTTCAACAGTATTAAACTGATAAAATACAATAGACATCAAGTTTAACTGCAGCGGAACAAGCAATCCATTAACAGAGTCAAGTAGATAATAGAATCTACTATCTTTTATGATTTAAAAAGTTTTTCATCACTTTTATCGTTGAGACTCAGCTCAATAAATAATCCACATCATTAAATCATCCCTGCACTACAGGCCAAGTATATTCTTTAGTATCACGATCACGAATTATCCATGCACTAAGGGCCAAAGATAATCGTGTTTTCATCAACGGTCCTGATCATGCCATAAAACAATTCATCTTTGCACTACGGCCGAAGAGAATCCATAGCCATAATCATACCAAAAACTGTCCATCAATGCACTACGGGCCAATGAGAACTTTTTCCATATCATTTGTAATATTACGGTCATGATTATACCGAATAATCCCTGATCATAATCATACAAAGTCCATCTATGCACTACAGGCCACATATGACTTTCAACATAACATAAACATGAGGATGATGACAATGATATAAGAATTCAATAAAACAAGTTCAAGAATTAATTTATACAGGAACTGATAACGTTCAAATTGTCAACATGATACTGCTTTGTAGAGTAAAATTCAAGAATGATCAGAAGAATATTTCCATGAAAAGATACTGGATGAAGCGCAAATATCAAGGATATTCTACTAATTTCATGGAGTATAGAAGTCAAAACTTTAACCAACTGAGTATAATAAAGAATGGAATAACAAAAGAAATCACCATGCATGCGGTACTTCGCATCGACAGGTTATTCCAACATAATAATAATAACGGAACCAGGTCAGGCAAAATTTGCACCGACAGGATGTTCCAACAGAATAATAAAGACGGAATCAGGTCCGGTGTAAAACACATAGACAGGATGTTCCAACGGAATAATAATAAAGACGGAACCAGGTCAGGCAAAATTCACACCGACAAGATGTTCCAACAGAATAAAAAATGCGGAATAATAAATGATGGAACCAGGTCCGGCGTATAGCACAGACAGGATATTCCGATAGAATAATAAAGACGGAATAATAAAAATAGAACCAGGTCCGGCGTATAGCACAGACAGGATATTCCGACAGAATAATAAAGACGGAATAATAGAAGAATGTCACCAAGTATAGGGTAGACCGCGTATACAGGTTATTCCAACAGAATAATAAGAAATGGAATAACAACAGTTCTCTTCATGAATAAGAAAGAATAACACCCCTTACCGTAACAGAAACTGGATATAGGAAAAGAAAAGTTAAGTAGCAACAAACTTTTCTTCTATCTATCTATAGTTTCTCTCTCTAGAGTTCAGTGAATTCGTAAGAAAATAATGAAGGAATGAGCTTCTATTTATAGGAAAATGGAATGCATAGTAACTAATCCATGAACGGTCCAGATTGATTTACTTTAATCTGACGGTCCATATTTAAAAAAAATCTTTTAAATAAAATATAATATATTCTATTTATATAAAAAGATTTTTACTATACAAATATTATGCAACACTATGCAAAATACTATGCAACACTATGCAAAATACTATGCAACACTATGCAAAACACTATGCATAATAAAATATAATATATTCTATTTATAGAATAACTTTAATAAAGTATTCTGTTTTATATAAAAAGATGTTTCTGTTTTATTACGTTAATAATACAAATAAAACAAAACGTCATCATCGCTATAATAATTCATATTATTAATCGACAATAATTGAATCAAACTGAGCGACTTCTCACATAAATATCAATAATCAATATCGTGTGCTACTATGCAACAACGCGTATTACTGTACTTTTACTACCCAGTAGTTCAACAGTATCAACGGTAAAACTTCCGCCGTTATTTTCAATAAAATATTTTTGTCGTTTTCTCAATCCGACAATAATTTTGTTGTGGGGTCCACCAATAATTTTACTGTCGTACGAATATTTTTCGACACAAAGAATATTCCTTGACCAATCGAATATAATATAACAACTTGCATACTTTGCAAAATTTATAAATACTACCCACAACTATAATATTATCTCAAATTCACACCATAATATTAAAAAATTATTTTGAGAAAATTAATTTTTTATTCATAAAATCTGGTGTTTCACAATCTCCCCTCCTTATAGAATTTCGCCCTCGAAATTTACGTACATACCTGGTATGCCGAACAGGTGAGGATACCTTGACTTCACTTCAAATTCTAACTCTTGAGATATAACCTTTGAGTGTTGAATACGATTCTTCTTATCCAAGATTGTAACACATATCTCTTCAAACGTTAAATCATCCGCTATCTCGTCTGGTTCTAAATTAATAATGTGGTTCGGGTCGTCCACATATTTACGTAACATCGATACGAAAAAAAAAAGTTATGAACACGCAATATATTTGGCGGTAAAACGAGTCTATAAGCCACAGTTCCTACTCAATCGAGGATTTCAAATGGGCCAATTAAATCGAGGGTTGAGATTTCCTCTCTTCAGCAACTCTTGCTTCTAAAATAACACCCTCTTGAACCTTCTTCTTCACATTCATCAGATTCGGGTATGTAGTTTGAGCATCTTTAACTTTATCGATTAAAGTCAATTTTACTCGTATATTCGTTATCTTCGCGTGGGTCCCTAGAGTCTTTAACTCTATCTTCATCATTTGCAAGTTATACGAAATGATTCTTTGTGTTAACAACATCGCACTTGTAAACGCATACGATCTTCTACTCAACACGTTAGCTACCACGTTCGCTCTTCCACGATGATATTGAATAGTACGATCGTATTCTTGTTCAGTTTGGATAATAACCGAATGCTCACCCCTATCAAAAACACATATAAAAATAATAATCAATCGATTTATGCGTGCTCTCAAGATAAAACAAATATAGTAGATAACCAATTATTGATTATGAAGTCAATCAAGATGCTTTAATTATTGTACTAGTATTCACTTTTTTATTATTATCAAACACTCACAATATCGAAATATGTTAAAATTATAATATGTTACAAAAAAAAAAATTATAAAAAACATAGTTCAAATAGTAATTCTATCAAATAAAATAACATATAATCAATTGTAACAACAACGCAAGTGAACACTAAATAAACTCTTGAAACATAATTATATTCTCACTTTTTATTTTGTGTGATATTTTTTCCCTTTACACCTTTGATTATATTATTTTTGATTTAAATACACTTTGCATCCTATACTGACAATGTCTAAAAAATTCTGTCTAAGGAGAGGTTTGGTCACCTAATTGCGCGTCAGTAAGGAGAAATCCTTATTGGAAGGCCCTCTCTTTCCTGGGAACTGCATGGTTGTCAGTATTGTGATTCTGTAATATTATTTGTGAATAATTAATTATTGATTTATATGATAAGGGAAATATTTATTTTATGTGGATATAGATGGAGAAAATTTTAATGTGACAGATGTTGAAAATTGATATTTTATCTCTTTTGATAAAATAATTCATTTAAATATATTATTATATTTTAATAATATAATAATGGTGATACTTTACAATTAATGTGGAATATATGAATAAATGAGGAGGAAGAATATTTTTATTTCAATAAATGTTTAAAACATGTTTTTCATGTTTGTGGACCTTATTTCTTGACTAAAATTTAATTATAGCCTGTAAAATCGTCCGTTTGTGGATTTCAGTCAATTTCTGTTTGGAATTTGGAAAAAGTTTCTTCTGCAAAGTTGTAGAAAATGAAATTTCTTATAAAAAGGACATGAGGTTCGAATTTTTCTGATAAAAGGGATATTTATTATGAATTATTGAAGTTCTGAAGTTCTGAAATAATTATTTTTCAAAAGTTTTAAATTTGATTTAAAAGAAAAACCTTTTTGATATGTTTGATGTTCCCCATTGGTTGTTGAAATGGCTGAATTAAGATCTCTAAATGTGGGCGTAGGAATAAAAATAAATAATATTAATATTTTATTAAATTTTTTGCTTTGGTGTTCTAAGCATTTTTCTATAAATAGGGTGCTTATGTTATAATTAAAAATCACACTAGAAACTGAAGTTTTCTCTCTCTATATTTTTGAGTGTATACTTGTGAGTATTTTGATACTTTGAGTGTTGCTATACGGTGCAAGTTCCCTTCAGCACTATATCTGGTATTCCAGCTAGAAGTACAATCTTTTCAAGATAAAGGATGTTATATTTTTTTAAAATGATATTATTTCTTCTAATATCATTATGCCGGATTATTGGTAAGATTTTTCTTATGAAATTATTGTCTTTTAGTGTCAGAGTTATTATTCACGTATACTGCACTATTCATAGAAAAATTAAATTTTAATTTTTTCTCCAAAATATCTATTATGGATACTAGCTTTGATTGTATCCATGTTTTGATCCTTCTTGAATTTTACTTCACTATAGTTATTTATGAAGTATTTTTGAACTCGGATTGTTTAAAATACGAATCCTTAATATTTGTTCTTTTGTTTCACTGGATTCGTTTTTTTTAAAATATTTTTCATCATCCTCAGTTCTAAAAGATGATATTACTTAATATCTTTGGCATGTAGTGCAAAGATGGTTGATTTTTTTATGAATATCTTTGGCCCGTAATGCAAAGATGTATAGGTATTGAGATGAACATGACCAACTGATGAATATCTTTGGCCTGTAGTGCAAAGATGAATATTTGATTCAAGATGAATATTGATTAATGTTACAGAGATAAAATATTGATGATGAACTTTTAAATTCATAGTTTAATTTCATTCTCTACGTAACTCATCTATGAATTATTATTTCCGCTGCGAACATTGATCTGAAACTTGTTGTTTATTATATTCTATCAGATTTTCCCTGTTGAAGACTAACGATAATTTGTTCTATATTATCTTAGTCATAATATTCTTTACTGGGCTAGTTGAGCTCAACCTTTTTCTTTTTGTTCCATTTTTCTTCTCAGGAGGCGAGAATGTAGCGAGTACTAGTCGAGGTGTAGAATGATAGTTATAGAAGTTATTTTAGTAGTCCTCACTATTTTTGTAAAATAATATACCAATAATTGTAGTGAGAACTTAGTTGGGTATGGATATTGACTAGATAAAAATATTTGTATTTAAACTTACAGTTTATATGCTGTATTAATAAAGTTGTAGTTGTTTCTGTACCATGTTATTGACAACTCAAAATGGGTGATGTATACCTATTTTGGGGGCGTCACAGATCTAATTAACTAATTTTTTGTCCAGGGTGTGTTATATATCTCTACGTTGAAAGTGTGAGATGCAAAGTGTTTATTTTTAAAGCGCGAGATGCAAAGTGTAAAATGAGGGTAAAATATAATTAAAAAATAAAAAAGGTGAATAGAAATATCACACAAAATAAAAAGGTGAATAGAAGCACAATAATTAAATCACCTTGATTAATCTGGAAAAGGAGTATAACCTTGTTTGTTATAATCTGAATCACAATAATTTTTATATATGTTATAATATATATATATATATATATATCGGTCCGGATCAAGTGCATACCCTTTATCTTACTCACCCGTACTTACCCTCTTTAGGCGACGGTTTCGGTCATACAACCGTCGTTTATACTTTTAGCGACGGATAACATATAGCGTTGCTAAAAGTATAAACGACGGTTGTATGATCAAAACCGTCGCCTAAAGGAGGGTAAGCACGGGTGAGTAAGATAAGAGGTATGCACTTGATCCTTGCTCATATATATATATACTAGCTGGGTCCCGTGCCTCCGGCACTGTATGGGCAGTGAAATTTATCTCAAAATTAGAACGGCCAGATGATTTATTAAGTGAGCGGGAAATTCAAAATTATTATTAGATAGATGTATTTTATTAGATAGATGTATGGACAGTGGGATTTATCTCAAACTTTGGACGGCCCAGATGATTTATTGAGTGAGCGGGAAATTCAAAATCATTTATATTTTATTAGATAGATTAGATAGATGTATTTTATTAGATAGATGTATGAACGGTGGGATTTATCTCAAACTTTGGACGGCTCAGATGATTTATTGAGTGAGCGGGAAATTCAAAATCATTTGTATTTTACTAGATAGATTATTAGATTATTAGATAGATAGATGTATTTTATTAGATAAATGTATGAACGGTAGGATTTATCCCAAACTTTGGACGGCCCTGATGATTTATTAAGTGAGCGGGAAATTCAAAATCATTTGTATTTTATTAGATATATATATATATATATATATATATATATATATAAATAATTTGCATATTCCTATATATTTATAAATAATTAAAACATATAATATATATTAATAAATAAACATAATATATATATCAATAAATAATTATATATCAGTATATATTTGTACATAATTAATTATAAAATATGTTAATATATATATATAAGTAAATAACTACATATTAATATATGTTTATAAATAACTAAATATATAACATAAAATTTATGTTTTAGATGATAAAGTATATATCATAGTACGTGGTCCTTCCCTAAAATATAACTTTCATGCTAATATATATCAATGAATAATTATATATTAATATATTTATACATAATTAACTATATAATATAAGATTTATATTTTAAATATATAAATAAATATATTAATTAATATTTTAAAGATTTAGAGGAAGTCAATGCATGTATTATAATTCAAAAGCAAAGTCTTAATTAGTCTTCGGGGCTGTTTGTTTAGAGCTGAATGGGTCTGAATGGCTGAATCGGTAAGTGGCTGAATCATTAAGTGCGTTTGTTTTGAAAAAAAATCGTCTGAATGGCTGAATCGGTCAGATGCGTTGGCTGAATGGTTAAGGCCAAATTTTTGGTCTGAATGGCTGAATGGTTGGCTGAATGAAGTAAAAAAAATTAAAAATAATAATAAAAATAATAAAAAAATATTAACTATTATATTATGTAATATTAAATAAATTTACAACAACTTTGAATTTTTTCAGAGGGGTAAAATATTAAAAATATGTCATTCAGATCTTTAAGATATGTCAGTTATCAAACAATTTTTTTCATTCAGATTCAGCTCATTCAGATTCAGATTCAGATTCAGCTCATTCAGATTCAGATTCAGATTCATTCAATTTTTATCAAACACCCCCTTCCTCTCCGGAGTGCTATGCCGGAGGCTGCATGTTGACTGTTGAGGTTTGGGTCCTGCTGATCAAGTCTTTAAAAGTTCAAATTTGTTAAAGACTACACTATTTTAAACTTTAAACCACTACATATTAAACTTTAAAATATATAAATTTATTTAATTTTAATTAATATAATCATTATAACTATACAATATATGACAAAAATTATTTTATTCTAAATTTTTACGAGTTATATTAATTTTGAAGTTTAATATGCCGTTGTTTGATCTCAAAAATTAAATTGTATCTCTAATTTTAGAATGAAGAGAGTACTTTATATACAAATATAATATATTTTTTTCACTTAAAAATTTTGAGAATTGTTAAATCCACAACACTTTTTGTTATTTCCAAAATAAAAGTGTCGCTGTAGATGTATAGCGACGGTGATAGAATCTATAACGACACTTTTGTTGTGAAAATAACATTTTATGTTGTGAATTTTACAATTTTCAAAATTTTATTTACTAATATTGCCTTGCATTACTGATAAATAGGTAATTTCATAGTTAAAGGGAAAAGAAGGGGGGAAATATGAAAATATTATTCAATGCTAAAGATCAAGTAAGACAAATTTACATGAATTGTATTAATGGATATTCTTCTAAAATTGTTAAATTTGAATTATAATAGTGTAACATCTCCGTCCCACATCGAAATATATAAAAAAAAATTATCTCTATATAAGAAATTAAATTACTAATAATAGTATCTTATTTTTTAGGTGAGTCTGTGATGAATTTATTAATTTCATACTCAGGATTTGATCTAAATTATTTTATATGGTATCAAAACCGACTCTTGCAGGCCCTAATTTGAGAGTTGTTTGTTTAACTCAAGTTCTAGTCCGTGAAAGGGAGTGGTATGCTGTTAAAGCACTTTTTACTTTTTAGACCTTTTTATTACCCAATTCATATACATAATTAAACTACTGTCAATTTTTTTTTACCCATTTCACATTCAAGAAACTACTGCGCAATAACTGCATTCAATCACACGAACATGGTAAATCAAGAAACTGGACAAATACATGACCTATATATATGTAGTACATGTCACCAATATACCTCCCCTGTTAATGACTTTAATCACAAGTGTTTTTCCTAGTCACAAGTTTTATAACAATGGAATCCACTTGCAGAAGACAGGTAAGGTTAATCCACAAATTCATTCAAAAGATCATAACTGAAGATACTATTGCGGGTTATCTTGACCCACCACAGATTCAGTTATGATCGAAAATATTATTGTTAACAATAAACTTAATTCTTTCGATGTAGAACTAGAGTATTACATTAAACATCTCTTCTTTCCATATTAAATTTAATGGCTATGAGTCTATGCCAATGCTTTACAGTTTTCACTAGCTGTTGTTGACTTAAAAATACTTTGGCTCAAAAGAATAAACATAAACCAAACCAATATAGGAAAGAAGTTGCAGTGGCTCTTTTATATTGACACAAAAAAAAAAAGTTTCCATTCCACATAAGAGGAAAAGAAAAATTAAATAATCTCTAACAACAAGAAGTTGATGAATAAATTAAGAAAAATATGCATCAAAAAATTATATTTACAAGTTGGAGACCTGAGAAGCCAGCCGTCGGCATCTTGACTTTAATGAGAGATCAAAATAGAAAGGCCGGCTGCCAACCCTGACCAATGTGATCCATGAGGATCCGGTTAGTATGAAGTTTATTTTTTGGTACTCTATTGATCAATTGACCAACTTACCTAAAAATAAACGCCATGCTAAGCTCTTCAGATCCATGAGATATCAAAAGCATACACTTCAATTATTGATTTGTTCCAACCAAAAAAATAGAAAGGCTTATAATTACTGAAATATAGGTTTAGGTTAGTCATACACGTAACACAAAATATAAAATATATCCACTCGGTATCCGCTTACATGGCTAGAACAGTAAAGACTTTGCAGCACATCAAAGACTATGCGTGGAATAGCACAAGGCAAAAATGTTGAAAGATGACTATTAAAATTTGTTTACTAGGCTATAATGTGAGTAGGTTAATGCCAACCACATAACATAATTTACATAATGCGAGTAATTTACATGAATTTATGGTCTAAATCAGTCTCTAATCTTCCCCTGCTGCAGTCTCAAATTTCAGCAAAATTCCGTATATCATCAGCATCTATGTTAAAATAACCACCATCATTAAACCGCGACAAGAACTCTGTACTAAAAGATCTTTTGCATGCTTTCTCTATCTGCACAGGAAGCTTATTCTTAACTAACACTTTCTGGTGGTCAATGAGTTGCCGGTTATCATCTAAGTAGTCTCTAAGATAACTCCTCTTACTCATGGGGAAAAATGAGGTAAGGGAATCACCATAACACTAATATCATCAGTGGAACCCCTGGTTGCCGATAGCTCTGCAAGCTTTCTACATGCAGAAAATGTCTCTGTTTTATCAGAACCTACACATAAAGGGCGAACCACATCTACTGCCTCCTGATTACTAACCTGAAACAGAAGAAGAATCCGATAAGTTTCTTAATATTTTATAAGGAATCACCCTATATTGAATATTTTGAAGTAAAATAGTTATGTTTGTCTGTGGCAATATACCTTGTCCCAAAGTCCATCAGAAGCGAGGATTAAGAATTCACAGTCAGGCCTAATGCTTAATATTCTTGTTTCTGGTTCGGATATCACCCATTTTTTAAGATGTCCGTCTCCAATCCCTCTTGATACAGCTAGAGACCCTTGTATTCTCCACACACCATGGCAGAAATCCACATATCCACCCTACAAGAAAGAAAATTTCAAAAACCTATCAGCTGCCATATAAACAATCACAAACATTGTGGACTAATTCAAAATACTACATCTTTCAGTTCCAGTTTTATAAATCACAGGTGCCTACCATGCTTTCGATCCTTTCCTTTTCATCTTTCCTCGAAGGCCGGTGATCAATCGTGAGGGCTTCTGCAACACCTCCTCGGCTCATTACAGCACGACAATCACCTGCGTTTGACACTACAAGTCTTCCTTTATGTATCAATACTGTTGCACAGCAAGTACCACCACTAACACCTTCCTTTAGAAACTCTGCATCTGTTGTGCGATAGCCCTCTTTAACCACTTCTTCAATTCCCTCACATCTCTTTGTTAATTCATCCATAATATTTCTAACCATGTTCTTTGCCGCAAATTCTGCAGCTTTTGCCCCACCATGACCATCAAATACACCAAAAAAAGCCTGTACATTGCAGATCATAATCAATATAGGTAATCGTAATAATAGTAAAAACCAAAATAGAATTTGTTACAATTTCCAAATTCCATCAAACTTGCAATATATTTTCATTGTTTATCCTTCTTATCACCAAGTAACTAACTTTTTAATCAAGCAGAGCTCCAGGAAATCAAAATTCTGTATTATAGATCAATTAACAAGTCCCTTAAATTTCTTACATTATCAACATCTTTTTCAGTCTATTATCAATTTAATTCAATTATAAATTTAGCTTTCCACTTCTTCAATCATAAATAACATCCATCTATAGTAGTTATAAGTTAAAAAAAATCCAATTCGGTTGATACAAACACTTGACTTTCAAAAAATTAAATATAATAATCCAATTTTCAAATTTTCTCCCAAAAGATAAAAATTTTAATTTCAATTTAACATACCTGTTTAGAATCTCCTTCAAGTCCAACAACGGCTGAGTACCGATCCTCCATTCGTACCCTTTTGCCTCTTTTACAGTAGACAGAATACCCCTCCCCTTCCACTTCCATCTCCACCTCCACCTCCACCTCATCCAACCTATCCTCCGGCGCTAAACCCACCGACGCGACCGGAATTTCTATTCTCAGCGGCCTTTTCCTCTTCAAAATCAACGACGACTGAGCCGATGAAGAATTAAAAATCGGACTTTCCATTTTACATTTCTTCTGAAACCGAAACCCTAACGGGGATAACGGAGACGACAACGAAGAAGATGAATATGGACTTGACGGAGTTGAGTTGTGCATAGAGAGATTTACGGCGGGTTTACAGAAGATCGGTGTAACCCTGGGTGACGGTGAGAATACCGGTGGGTTTGACAATGCTACCGCGCAAGGCATGCTGATTTTGGGTACTTGCTTCCAATTTTCCGAATTGAGTTCCTCCGGTCAGAATGCGAGAATGTTGATTTTATGGAGTTCTGAATTAGATTTCCATTATATATATATTGCTGGAAGAAATAGAATTACTATAAATTACTCTTGACGATGTCGTTTTATACGTCAGGCTGGTTAGCAGAATATTTCAACCTTTCACGCGCATGATGGAGGCCTTAAACGTTAGCCCACCGAATGAGAACCCATCAAATTTTATTATCTTTATAAATCATATATTTTTCTGGTTTATATTTCAAGAATTATAATTTCATCTTAATTTTTAAGTATACTATATAAGATTTTTTTTAATCTATAAATATTATTTTCACCTATTTATCCTATTTTCTAAGTGCTAAATGTAACTTCAATAATTTTAATTTACAATAAAGAGAATATGTATTAATTTATCATTTCGACATGATCAAGTTTAAATTGAATAAATCATCAAAAATAAATTGAATATTAGTACACTTTAATGTCTTGTAAAAGTGATTATTTTTCTACAATATTTATTAAAATCTAAAAACACTACTATAATTTTTCTCAAAAGTATACATAAAGTTTAATTAATATATATATATATATATATATATTTAAAAAAAACAAATAATCTTAATCAACAAAAACCAAATCCCCTCTATATAATCAAAATTAACAACTCATATTCAACACAAAAAAATACTTAATTATAAAATTGAATTGTTATATAGTCTTATGGTAAACATTGACGAGTCTAGTTAAATCTTATGAAATCAGAATAAAAAATATATAATTATCGCATATGTTAATACATTAAAAGGAACTAGCTATAAAGTTAACTTGATGTAAAAATTTATAAACGTAAAT
Source organism: Panax japonicus (assembly GCA_020205505.1). Taxonomy (NCBI): domain Eukaryota; kingdom Viridiplantae; phylum Streptophyta; class Magnoliopsida; order Apiales; family Araliaceae; genus Panax; species Panax japonicus. Next base: position 58,418,046 of record CM035108.1, on the reverse strand, counting down.
ATGTACAATAAAATAAATATTTGTAAATTATAAAAATATTTACATATATAACTCGTGTATAATGAACAAAAAAAATAATATAATACGACTATTAAATGAAATAATTATATTTATTGTATCTAAAATCATAGTAGGTTTTGAGAGGATGAGTTTATGGTCCACTAATTAAGCACCGTCAAGAATATTGCAAGAGGGAAGTGTTTTACACGCTCTCAAAGTGAGAGTGATTCGTGCTAAGAATGCGGGTAAGGAGGTTTTTGAAGACTAAATCGTGTCAAGGGTCAAACACGTTAATATAATGTGGGGTTCTAGTAGTAACCGGCGCTTAGTTGTGAAATCGGTCATTTGTTTTAACGTAGGTTTATTTTAATCGCCGTCTCTCCGAAGATTCTGCGAGCGACTTTTAAGTGCAATCTGATTCGTCCACGTCACTTACCTGGTCAACAATTTCCATCCCTCTTTTTGGAAAATTTCCTTTTGTAAGACCTCGTCGGTGCCATTGGCTAAGTACATGCCGTCCACATTTATTTTAGTTTTGGTCAATTTACTTATTTTCCCCTCTTTAATTAAATAATAGGTAAGAGTAAAGAGTAATTTATCCATTATTATGGCTGTCAATTTTAATTATTAATTTATTTTAATTATTCATTTTTATTTTATTTGTATGTTTTTAAAAATTAATATTTTCATATGAAAAGTTTAGCTATAAATTTATAAGGGCGATTTTTATATGAAAATGTTATTTTCT